>CM065389.1:5775000-6167500 GCA_033060915.1 Euryodendron excelsum | reverse complement strand
TGGAAGGAGGCATACTCATTGTTCTGTTCCAATTTCACACTATATAATCCATCAAATAACAAACCATAGCCAACAATTTTGGAGTTGTAAAATAAATCAACCAAGCCATTTCAAAATTGAAAACCATATCCAAGTTTGTCCAAAGAAGAAATAGAAATCAAATTCCGTCTAAAAGATGGTACATAAGCAGTGTTTTCCAAAATAAGTTGAAAACCAGTTTCTAAATTTAAAATGGCATCTCCTATGAACTCAACCCTAACTATGCTATCATCTCTAACTTTAAGCTTGGCCTCACTCTCACTTGGCCTCCGCTTGCTTCTGAATCCCTGCAAAGACATGGCAACATGAACAGTTGCACCACTATCAAACCACCAAGAATTTGATGGGACACTAACGAAATTAGATTCAAAGCAAGTTAAGGCAAGTGAATTACCTCCTTCCTGTTTCTTCTTCTTTTCTAACCAGGATTTGTACTTATGACAATCTTTCTTTATGTGGCCTTCTTTCCTATAGAAAAAACACTTGATGGCCTTCTCAATTGTAGCATTAGGACCTAAAGGATTGTGGGTTTGACCGTGACCTTTACCATACCCTTTATTACCCTGACCTTTATGAGGGGTGTTGGCACTAGGTTTCTTATGGTTCTTTCGGTTCCCATGACTCTGGCCAGGAGTGACTTTGGAATGAGAAACAAGCAAGGCAGACTCGGTTTTCTCTCTCTTAAGCTTATCCTCCTCTAAAACACATTTGGCAATGAGGTCATTCACTGTCCAAGACTCACTCTGGGTGTTATAGGCAGTCTTTATCTAGCTGAACTCTGGTGAAAGGCTATTAAGAGCATGACGGACAATGAAATCATCAGGGAGGGTAACATTCAAACCTCTAAGTTTGCATTGGAGAAAAATAAGTTTCAAAACATATTCCCTTACCCCACTCTGGTTATCATACCTCAAACTCGTGAGTTCATTCATCAGGGCTCCAGTCTCAGCCTTGCTGGATACTTGATATCTCTGTCCTATAACCTCAAGCAGTACTTTGGCATTGTTAGTCTTAGGTAGGCCAGTCAATAGATGCTCAGGAATGGATCTCTTAATCGCTATAATACTGAGTCGATTTGATCTGTCCCACTTTGCATATAACTCCTTCTCGGAAACAGAACTAGTATCAGTGATTGCAGCAGGTTCAGGTTCCCTCAAGGCGAAATCCAGATCAACAATACCCAAGGAAAACTCTATGTCCTGCTTCCATTTCTTAAAGTTTGAACCATTCAATAGCACAACGGTAGTGTTATTGTTGTTAATTGCAAAGGAAACTGTCATGGCAACAAAAGAGGCAACATATCAGTAGAATGAGGGCAGTAATTATATCAAGTATAAATAATAGCGATGCCCCAGTGCATCATTGCCGTCTCCCCTTTGGGCAGAGAGTGCAACATACTATGAGGTCCCTCCCAGCCAGCCAGCCAGCCACCAATCGCCCAAGCACTTGAAAAAATAGTCCCCTTTGGGCAAACATGTATTTCAAAAGTTAGGCACTCTCAATTTAGCTGCTGAATCACATCCCTATCATTAAAGCACATAATAACCTCCTTTGGACAAGCGATTGTATGCAATAACACAATGGACACAGTCATATACCATATGCAAGAAAATCAGATTTAATGAGTGTACCCATTTGGGCAGTAACACCCATTTCAATCTAAAATTCTTGTCATGACACTACTTGATGTAAAAGTGTCCTATATCACATCCAAGCATATCAAAATGCCTGCAATCACATCCTTATGGGCACATAGCCAAAAGTACCCAGTGATCATATATGTATTGCCTAAGCCATGTAATAAAATCATATTTTGTAATTTTCAACATAAAATGACAATTTTAGGCTCCTAAAAGGACTTATGGGATAGAGTATAATTTTTAGGGACCTACCTAGGGAGAGTACACACTACCAATAGATTCAGAAGGTTGAAAAAAAGTTATCTATAGAAAATTACCCAAGATGTACACACGGTTTTCAAGAAAACGCAAAAAAAACCCCCCTAAAATGAGCCAAAAATGAACTCTAAATAGCAATTATTATTTTATGTATCAAACCAGAGAGAGTACAATATTCCATGATGTTTAAAGAGTTGAAAACATGTTACCTATAAACAATCTTCAAAAAATTGCCCACGATTTTTTAGAAAATGCAAAAAAAAAAAAAGCACTTTTTTAGCCTCAAAAAATACCAAACAGTACCTAAAAATTATAAATAAAAAAAAAATATTTAGAATCTTCAATCCAAGAGGAACATTTTTCATTTTTTGACCGACCCCAAAATTTGTCTCATGCGCCCACACTCTCCATAGGCCGAGAGTGGACTTTGTTTGGCCTCTCTTGACTCATCTGGGTTATCTTTCTTACCCGCCGGGTCAAACCCGACCCGAATTTCTGCAAAACAGACCTGGTTGCTGAAAAAAACGATTCAGCCCATTTTTCTTCTCTAAATCCTCATTTTAGGCACAATTTATGCAATTTAATCACATAAACAAGTTATGTAGATATCAAGGATCATGTTTATGATAATTTTGAGGAATGAAACACAAGATTTATTGGGTTTTCAAGAACCCTAGTTTCGGCTATGGCGGCTAGGGTTTCAAAACTCAATTTTTCTTGCATAAAACTTGTACTAACAGATTCGTATGCTATTCAGTAACAAGAATATGTAATATAGCGCAAGTATATGCATGAAAAACATTATATTCAAGAATTTTACAAGAAATTTCAAGTTTTTCACCTGAAACTTCAAAAAATCATAACCTACTCTACGAACAGAGTTAGGTTACAATCTTTATATCAAAATGTTCGTTGTTCAGAGAGGAACAAAAGCCCCTTATTAACTTTCTGAAAAGAAGTCATCTATTGTTCGGATTAAATTATGCAAGATTCAGGCTTAACAACTCATAATCAAGTTTAACGAGTTTAAATCACACAATAAGTCCCTAATCCACATATATTAGGCTCTAATACCACATGTAAACATTAATAAAGAGATCATAAAAGTTGACCTAGATCATATGTGAATATAGGAACTTTAACAGGAAACAAAATTGAATGCGGAAACTTAGCTATTTGCTCCATGGTTTCGCGAATCACTTGGAGCGGCAATTAATCTCGAACAAGGCTTCTTGGAGGCTGATCTTCCTCTCTGTACCCACTACTGTATGACGAAATTTTATGAAAAACTGTTTGATTGTGGGAAGAGAGGGGACCTAGCCTCTGTATACAGGAAAACCCTAGTCACATTGGACCCTTCCATAAAAGGCTCAATTGGCTTAATAGGCCCACACTAATTACCGTCAACCCACATTAATAATAGGTGCACACTAGCCCATGTATAATAGATCACAATCTTATTGGGGTTACCATGTTTGTCTCATCCAGACTTGGGTCCAACCCGTGTTTAGAAAACACCCACAAATAATGTGGGCTCAATCAAGAATAATCTAACATGATTCAGTCGGAGAAATTCTGAAGGGGTTACGTTGTTACTTTGACAAAGCATTGCCAGCTATGCTTCTATACAAAAGTGAGCGTAAGCAATACCAGGAAACAATTGCAGATGATGTCTCTCCTTCAACTGTATATGGTGCTGAACATCTATTATGGCTTTTTGGTATGCTTATCTTTTTTTATGTTAAACAACATACTTTTGAGTTAAGAAATGTGCATTGATTTCTCTGTTCACATTGTAAAATACGGCTGTGGCATTTTGGACCAGTGGATGTTGCTTTCATTAGTTGTATGATACTTTCAAGGCCCTACAAAAGAAATGTAATTTACAGATCCAGGGATTTGTATTCAAGATTGGTCTTTATTTTTAATTTGACCTTTCCTGAATTAAAATTTTAATAAAGAAAACTATAATATGAGTGATAATAGGGAGACACGAATCTTTGCATTCTATGTTTCAGCTGAATCCCAAAGCCGGATGTGTTTTAAAGCATCAGGCAGATTGTGTCATCTGCAATTGCAATTTCTCATACAAAGTCAAGACAATCAAAATAATTTACTTTCCAAATCTTGTGCAACAATGCAAAATTACTATTCAATATCATGGGTTGAGACTCTGCACACATGTAGATCTAGTTGGTGGAAATCTACTATGTTTTGCTGTAAATTTTTACCAATTACATAGTTTAGTTAGGTCATGAGTGGCCTATTCAAAGTGTCTTTTTATTGGAAATTCTAACTATGTTATTTTGTGCTGCTAAGTTCCTTGCTTCTTCCAGTGCTTGAGTATTTTATGTCATTGGCAGTTAAATTACCAGAGATGCTATTTTATGCCAACATTGAGGAGGAGACACTGAAGGAGCTGCAGCAAAAACTTCTGGACTTTCTCAAGTATAAAATCTTTCATTCTTCTAATAATGTTTATTTGCTATCTGATTATCTTGTTTAAATGATTGGGAGTCTATGTGCAAGGAAGGAACGAGAAAACTCATGTTGCAAATGAAATAGATTTGTATAGCTTTTTTGAAGATAGCTGAACAATAAAATTTACATTGGACCTTATTTTGCTAATTACTTCTAGGCTTAGATGTTGGCCAGTTGTACGTAGGTTTCAAGTCTATCTCTATAAGGTCTAACTTTTTGTTGCATTGTGTTAATGATTATATGTAAGAACTTATCAATATATATATATATATATATTTAGGACAAATAACGGAACTTATCAAAAAAAGTGTAAGAAAAACAAATTATCGTCAGTCCTCCATTAGGTTCTTGGATGCTAGAAGAACCCAACTATGGATTATGGCTTTTCAAAAAGAAAGTCCATAAGCAGTTGATTATGAGATATTGTTATTAACTCTAAGAGGTAGATGAGATGGCTAGGATAACCCCTTAGGAAGCACTGGGATATGTCCTGGAGTCTGAACTCCTGGTAATGGGGTTAGCATTGGGTGCTGGTAATGCACATGCTTATGGATTATTCAGGGTGCTCTACAAGGTTTGGATGCCGAGAGAGAGAGAGAGAGGGTTATTGTAGGTAGATGGGGCCACATCCTTATGTGGCAGGCCAGGATGGCACTACGTCACCCTCAAATCATTTCCTTTGCCAACCATGCTTTCACATATCAACCTCATCAGGTGACACTTGGACCGATGGGATTCTAACTTGTTACAATTCTTCCTCCATAATACAGCTCTGTTGGCTGAGACTGACATATGTGATGCCTTAGCCTTATGCCAAAGCATTCAGGATGCGATCTCTAAGGAGCCTCCTAGGCACCCTCGATCCTCCTTACTCCTTGATGAATTTGTACGTCCTTTCCGACCACTGATGTGAACTGTTGGGGTGATAAGTCCTCCTGCTTGGAACACCGGTGTGGTGCCTATTAAAAACACTCTGATGTCAAAGTTAGGTTAGAGATAGATGGGCAGAGTAACAGTATTCAAGGGTTGATGTATTTCGTACCTTCTTAAAGATGATGACTGCCCTTTTTATATGAGTGTTGGCTTGGATCATGAGCACCTTTATGGGAGAGCCAATCGTGCCCTCAAATTGTGCATCCACCATCGCGGGGATGCATCGTGCCTTGATATTAGACTTCACGGGCCATGCCCCAGTCGTGGAGGAACCGTTCCAATCATGGGATCGTGGGGGCTGATCGTCAGGCGAGAATCTCAGGGTGCTTTAATGGCGACGCCTGGTGTATTGTTGGAGCTCTGCCATTTTGCGTCTGTCAGCAGGCCTGGTCTAGAAGAAAGTTTGTGGGTCGAGCTCATCTGGTCTGTCCATGAGGGGGGCAGACCAGCTACACTTCGTATTATCAGATGCCCCCATTACCGTGGTAGCCCAGGTCAGCCAGTGGGAATTCCGAAGAGTCGCGGGATCCCGTCCTAGAGGCGCATTTATGGCGCCGTAAAACCGCCATGATTACTATGCCTGCCGAATCGATGCGACCCTTGGCGTCCACGCCACGTGGCTTCGCGGGGTTGGCCCCGTATATCGATTGGACGTTACCAACATCAACCGTTCGATCTGAAAACCTTGGGCAAATCCGTGTCGTTGATTTCGAAAAGAAAGGGCCTATAAAAACCTTAGCGGTTCAACAATGGGCCCTCCGTTTTGCACGTCTTTTTCATATTATTCGGCGAGTGATCCCTCCCATTTTCTTCCGCCGTTATTGGCTGTTCGAAGCAAACTCAAACCTCCCTCTCAATCTTTCTACTCATCAAGGTATTTAAATCGCGTGGGTATATGTTTTGGTTTCTACAGAAGGCCATCTGGTACTACGATTGGAGAGTCAGGGCCTCTTACCCTCTAGGGTTCATAGGAAACCCCTCCTTTGCTGAGTCTGTGTACTGGGGTGTCTTAGACTTCTAAGTCTACTTTTGCAACCCTACGCGAAATAGAAGACCCTACGATCATGAACCCCCACCCAATCGCCCTGTCCTCCGGCTTTGAGCGTACTGCTTCGATGAACTTGGATAGGGTTAGGCCAGACGAGGCTTTGAGTGCCTCCATGAACTACTCTGGGGCCGATATTGGGGGTGCTACCCAAGAGGTGAGGACAACGAGGGCGAGGAGCCCTGTGGCCATTATGGACGCCTTCGAAAGTGCTCCCGTGGCTGTGGTCAAGGTCGAAGTAGGGTCGCCCTCTGCCACCGACTGCAGGCACGAGGTGAGGCACATAGCGTCTATCTTGGATGGGGTGAAAGTGAGAAAGCTCTAGTCTGCCTACCAATTTTCGGCCTCCATGAGCTATAGGGTTCTTGGGAGGGAGAACAGAGCGTCCCTCCCTCGCCCTTGCGAAATTGCAGTGTACGAGAGCGCGCTGTCCAAGGGGCTGAGTTTCCCATTGCTCCTCCCATTAGGGAAGTCTTAAGCAGGGTCAGGCTAGCTCCTGGACAGCTCATGCCCAACTCATGGCATATTCTTGTAGGCTCTGCTGCCCTGTGGCAGGCTGCTACTGACAAGGAGGAAATCCTGACCCCTGAGGACTTCTTTTTTTGTTATAAGATAACGAAGAGCGAGAGCTTGAGCTGGTACTACTTTTCAGCTCAGGACGGTCAGCCAGCTCTGATAACCAATCTCCCAGTCTCCCACAAACGCTGGAAGGAAAAGTTTTTCTTTGTGTACGGCAAGGGTATAGAGATTGCCCACTGGGAGGATGTGACCGACAAGACCCCTGCATTCCCAGGAAATTGGGCAGACCAGGTAGGAAGGGTAAGTGTCTTTTGTGCTTTTATGCTTGATCCCTTCTTAAGATAGTGGTTTAACCATCACCCATTTGTATTTTGGTCAGCACGCCTTCCTGTGTTGGAAGACGAGTAGAGGGAAGGCCGTTTAACGAGGGTAAGGGAGCACCCAGTCAAGAACTAAGCGCCCCTTATAGCTGGTGAGAGTTTGGCAGCTTATCCCTTAGGTCTAGACCCTTCCATCGAAGCCTTTCGCGCTGAGAGGAGTGGGTCTGGTATGTCTGTTACGGCTGCTTTCTGATGCAAGTGTACTGATTCTTGTTTTGTGTGCTTTGTATGACAGGAATCGACATGGGCTTCGACAAGAGGAGCACGGGGTCCTCTGCAAAGAAGAAGTTCAAAAAAATGGAGAAGGCAAAGGCCGCTAAAGACAGGCCTAGCAAGCGCCACTGGCCTAGTTCTGGGAGCAGGACCGTTGAGCAATCCCCTGATAAGGGTCCTGGGGTGGTTGGCACCCCCGCAATAGCCAAGGCTTCATCTGTTGCCAAGGTATCTAGTCAGCCTTCCAGGGTTGGCACTAGAATGCCTCTGCCTATTGCAGAAGCACCTATTGACCCTCCACCCCAAGTTCAGTAGGGCGAGCCCTTCATTGTGGAAGATGTCCAGGCTACTTGGGAGAGGATGAAGCAATTCATTAGTATGGAGGACGTGGGGCCCCTTGCTGACTGGAACAACGCCCAACTGACAAGGAGTATAAACCACGATGCTGTCAAGGTGATGACTCTAGTCATCTTTTGATTTTCATCTGACTGCTCCTGTTTATTAAAACTAACCCTCCCATCCTTTTGCAGTTCTATGTGAAAGCGCTCTGCCTGTCTACACGCCTGAAGGCGAAGACAACTGAGTGCTCCAAGAAAGGCTAAGTTATTGAGATCTTGACCGAGTCTATCAGTGGTGTGGAGAAGAAGGTCAAGGATGCTGAGGAATCCCAAGCAGTTACCGAGCCAGAGAAGACTGCCATGCTGGACGAATCGTCTAAGCTCAAGAAAAGGTGGTGACTCTGACTTTTGATGCTCAGGCCTTTGGGGCAGTCAGGACTCCCTTGCTCTAAGGGTAGCTGAGCTGGAGGGGCAGCTAAAAAATGCTCGCGACGGTGTTGTGGAAGAGTTTAAAGCTGGGGCAGCCTTCCAAGACGAACTCAACGAGGCTTACATGGAAGGTTTCGTTGATGCTAAGGTCGTGGCCAAGAAGCTTTTCCCAGACCTCGACTTTTGTACCTTGAAGCCATTTGATGACACTACCTCCAATGCACTTGGCGTAGAAGACCAAACCCCTGCAACAGAAGAAAGGGATGAAGCCCAATCTTGATCTCATCAGAAGACCCACAACACTTGTAGATTTTTTTTTTTTTTGTTTTTGTAACCATTCTGGATTAATTAAACTTTCCTTCACCAATTCTCTGTGTTCTTGCATCTAAATGCTTTGTGATGAGCAGTCTTCATGAATTTTTTTACTACTCCAAGGGACTATAGTCATCCTAGATAGCAGAATGACCTGACCATTGTGTTAAGTTGGTTTGAGAACCTTGGAATGGCAAGTCTTGGGGACTGCTTAGTTGGACTAGGTAGTATTGCGGCCTTTTGGCTTGTTTGGTCAATCTTAGGAACTAACCAGTTGCGCTTGGTTGCCTTGTGTTAGCTGGTAAGTCTTGGCCAGTTGGGCTAAGTAGCCTTCTGGCCTCTCCACTAGTTTGGTCAGTCTTGGGGACTGACCAGTTGGGGCTTAGTACCCTTGTGGCCTTTCGGCTTCTCTGGTCAACCTTGGGGACTGACCAGTTGGGCTTAGTAGCCTTGTGACCTTTTGATTTGTCTAGTCAACCTTGGGGACTGACTAGTTGGGCTTAGTAGCCTTGTGACCTTTTGATTTGTCTAGTTAACCTTGGGGACTGACTAGTTGGGCTTAGTAGCCTTGTGGCCTTTCGACTGATCTGGTCAGTCCCCAAGACTGACCAGTTGGGCTTAGTAGTCTTGTGGTCTTTCGGCTGATCTGCTCAGTCCTGGGGATTGACCAGTTGGGCTTAGTAGCCTTATGGCCTTTCGACTTGTCTGGTCAACCTTGGGGACTGACCAGTTAGGTTGTGGCCTTTCGTCTTGTCTGGTTAACCTTGGGGACTAACTAGTTGGGCTTAGTAGCCTTGTGGCATTTCGGCTGATCTGGTCAGTTTTGGGGACTGACCAGTTGGGCTTAGTAGCCTTGTGGCATTTCGGCTGATCTGGTCAGTTTTGGGGACTGACTAGTTGGGCTTAGTAGCCTTGTGGCCTTTCGGCTTGTCTGGTCAACCTTGGGGACTGACTAGTTGGGCTTAGTAGCTTTGTGGCCTTTCGGCTGATCTGGTTAGTTTTGGGGACTAACCAGTTGGGTTTAGTAGCCTTGTGGCCTTTCAACTTATCTAGTCAGCCTTGGGGACTGACCAGTTGGGCTTAGTAGCCGTGTGGCCTTTCGGCTGATCTGGTCAATTTTAGGGACTAACCAGTTAGGCTTAGTAGCCTTGTAGCCTTTCGGCTTGTTTGGTTAGCCTTGGGGACTGACCAGTTGGGCTCAGTAGCTTCGTGCTTCAAGGGTCATGCGAGTAGAGGATCATTTTAGGGGCCTTAGAGAGCAAAAATTTTATTAAAAAATGCTGGTTACATTAAACATAGTACTTTCTCAAGTACTCAACATGCCAAGGGTTGGGGAGCTCTTTGCCATCAACTCCGGTTAGCCAGTAGGTCTTTTTTCTAGAGAACCCCTTAACTGTGTATGGCCCTTCCCAATTTGGCCCGAGTTTGCCATCATTGATCCTCCTGGTAGACTAATTGACCCTCTTGAATACCAAATCTCCTACTTGAAATGCTCTGGGTTTCACTCTTGCGTCACGATACCTCTGCATTCTCTGTTGATAGGCGGCTACCTCCATAGCTGCTTGCAATCTTCTTTCCTCGAGTAGATCTAGGCTCACCTCCAGGGCTTCATTGTTAGATTCGGGTGCAAAGTGTTCAACCCTAGGGCTGTGTAGGCCTATTTCCACAGGGATGACTGCTTCCGCTCCAAGCGTCAAAGAAAAGGGGGTATGCCCCATTGCCACCCTCTCGGTTGTTCTGTAAGCCCAAAGAATATTGGGAAGTTCCTCTGCTTATAAGCCCTTCGCCTGTTCCAGTTTTACCTTGATAATGTTGAACAAAGTCCTATTGGTGACTTCCACCTGGCCGTTGGCTTGGGGGTGTTCTAGGGAAGAGTGGTGATGGCTGATCTGGAGATCTGAGCACATCCGACCGAACTGACCGCCCTTGAACTGTTTCTCGTTGTCTGTGATAATTACCTTTGGGATACCGAACGTACATATGATGTTCTTCCATAGGAAATTCTTTATTTTTTGCTCAGTGATGTGGCGACTGCTTCAGCTTCTGCCCACTTTGTGAAGTAATCAACAGCTACCACCGCGAACTTGGTCTGGCCTTTTTCCAAAGGCAAAGCCCCCACTATGTCGATTCCCCATTGGGCGAAAGGCCAAGGGCTCTAGATGGGCGTCAGCTCCTAGGGTAGTAGCCTTAGGGCGTTTGAAAACCTCTGGCACTTATCACACTTCTTCACGAAATCTTGGGCATCATTTTCCATCATGGGCTAGTAGTAGGCTGCCCAGAGGATCTTCTTGGCTAGAGCTCTCCCTCCTGAGTGGTTGCCGCAGACCCCTTCGTGCACTTCTCGCATGATGTAATTAGCGTTTGCTCTTCCTGCACACCTTAGCCAGGGCAGGGTGTGTCCCCTTTTATACAGAATGTCGTTGATGAGGGCGTACCTGCTGGCTCTGTACTAGATTCTCCTCGCCTCAACTTTGTCCATTGGTAAGGATCCACACTCCAAGTAGCTTTTGATTGGTGTTGCCTATTCCACTTCTTGTTCTATCTGGAGTATTTATGGGTTCTAAATGTTTAGGGAATCCAGCACTTTCATGGGTACTCCGAGGTCGTCCTCCTGAGATGAGACAATCTTGGCCAGTTGATCTGCCTCCTCGTTCTGCAATCTTAGTACTCTTTCTAGTAGTATTTTAGGGAATTTTCTTGCCAGGCTTTTCGCCATATCGCAATACTCTTGCATCTTTTCTCTTCTGGCCTCGTATTCTCTTTTGACTTATTCCACCACAAGTTGAGAGTCGCTCCATACCAGAACGTGCTCTGCCTCCATTCACCAAGCCATTTTGATGCCAACGATCAAGGCTTCGTATTTAGCCTCGTTGTTGGAGGCGGGGAATTTGAACTTGACAGCATATTCAAGTTTGTGCCCTTCAGGGGTGACAAGAACAACCCCAGCGCCGCTTGCTCAGTCCGTGGAGGAACCGTCTACATTGAGCACCCACTGAAGCTGCAAGGAATTGTCACCGGGGTAGGTTGTTGGGTGGGTGAATTAAGCGATGAAGTCTGCTATAGCCTGCTCCTTAATCGCCAGTCTTGGTTTGTACTGGATATCGAATTGGCTGAGTTCTATGGACCATTTGACAAGTCTTCCCGAGGTCTCCAGCTTGTGGAGGACCTTCTTTAATGGCTGGTCTGTCAGGACAACTATGGTGTAGGCTTGGAAGTATGGCCTCAATCTCCTTGCTGAGGTTACGAGGGTGAGGGCTAGCAGCTCCATTGTGGGGTATCGTTCCTCTGCGCCCCTAAGGGCCCTACTTGTGTAATAGACAGGCTTTTGGATCCCTTGCTCTTGCCTGACCAGGGTTGAGCTCACCGCTGTATTTGACACGGTGAGGTAAAGATAGAGCTCTTTACCTTCCATGGTTCTGCTCAGTAGTGGCACTGAACTTAGATATCCTTTAAGTTGTTGGAAAGCCTGTTCACATTCAGAGGTCCACTCGAAAGCTTTACGCAGAATTTTAAAGAAAGGAAGACACTTATCTATTGATCTGGAGATGAATATGTTCAGCGCTGCTACTCTGCCAGCCAGTCTTTGAACTTCCTTGGTGGACGTTGGGGACTGCATGTCTAGCACTGCCCTGACTTTCTCGAGGTTAGCCTCTATCCCCTGGTTGGAGACCATGAACCCCAGGAACTTGCCAGATGCTACTCCAAAGGCCCATTTGGTAGGGTTCAATTTCATCTTATAAGTTCGTAGGTTCTTAAACGTCTCTTCCAGATTTGCTAGGTGGTTGGTGGCTTGCTTACTTTTTACTAGCATGTCGTCTACGTAGACTTTCATGTTTCTTCCAATCTGATTGCTGAACATGCGATTGACAAGCCTCTGGTAGGTTACCTCAGCATTCTTGAGGCTGAAAGGCATCGCTTTATAACAATACAAACCTCTGTCTGTCATAAACGCCGTATGCTCCTGGTCATGCTCTGCCATCTTTATCTGGTTATAACCTAAGAAAGGATCCATGAAGGTTAACATCTCATATCGTGCCGTCAAATCCACCAGTTGATCTATTATGGCTAAGGGGAAGCTATCCTTGGGATATGCTCTGTTCAGGTCTGTGAAATCCACACACATCGTCCATTTTCCATTTGCCTTCCTGACCATCACCACATTGGATAGCCAGGTTGGGTACTGGGCCTCCTTTATAAAGCTAGCTCTTGTCAATTTCTTAACTTCGTCTACTACCGCTTCGTTGCGCTCTAGAATGAAGGACCTCCTTTTCTACCAAACCGGTTTTACCGTTGGGTCTATGTTCAGATGATGGGCGATAACCTGGGTATCGATGCCCGGTATGTCCTCATGAGACCAGGCAAAAACATCGATTTTTTTCTTGAGAAAAGACCTCAATCCCTCCTTGAATTCTTCGGGGGCTGTCGTTCCGATTTTTACTATCCTGGTCTGGTCTTGCCCTCCGACCACGACTTCTTTTAGTTTTTCTACAGTTTCTCCCCTCCTGATCTCCTCCTCGTCTCGAACCTCCAGCTCCTCAATCAGCATGGCCTCCTTGGTCTCCCCCTTGTGGGATGCTATATAACATTCTTTAGCGGTCTGCTGGTCACCCCTGGCTTCTCCAACTACTTGGGATGTGGGAAACTTCACCTTCAAGTGGTGGAAGGTATGGCTTTGAATTCGTTGAGGGCTATTCTGCCCACAATGATGTTATAAGCTGAAGGGCAATCCACCACTAAGAACGTTACCATCTTGGTAATTTATTAGGGTGCAGTTCCTAGTGTTACTGGTAGAGTTATGGAGTCCAGAGGTGTAACTCTGTCGCTAGTGAAGCCGACCAGGGGGGAGTTGACCAGTTGTAATCTCTCCCTGCCGACCTTCAACTACTCGAAGGCTTTTAGGAAGAGAATGTTTGTCGAGCTACCACTGTCCACCAAGACCCTTCGGATCAAGAAATTGGAAACCACTGCTGCTATGACCAAGGGGTTTTCGTGAGGTTGACATATGGCCCCAGCCTCCTTGTCGGTGAACGTGATGGGATCATGCTCTACCCTGGATTTTTTGGCTGACCGGTCTATGGACATGACTTCCCTCTGGTTCCGTGCCTCCCTAGCGTGTCGTTTCCTTGCTGATGAAGACTCTCCCCTGCCTACAAACCCTCCAGAGATGACCCTTATCTCACCCATGGGTTGTTGGTTTTGCCTTTCCCTCTCTAAACTTTTTCGTTTGGCCTGCCTTGGTGCTTGGTCTTGCCTCTCGTCATATCTGCCCCCAGCTATGTACCTGCCTAATCTCCCTTGCCTGATCAGGTTCTCGACCTGTTGCTTAAGGTTTTAACAGTCCTCTGTATTATGGCCATGGTCTTGGTGGAATTGGCACCATTTGATGGTCATAACAGTCCTCCGTATCCATCCAGGCCATCTCAACGCTGTATCCCCCTTGATCTCGTTGAGCACTTGATCTAGAGAAGTGTTTAATGGGGTAAAGTGTTGGTTGTACCTGGCTGGCTTAGTCATATCGCTCTCTCCTCGTGGCTTCGGTTCTGCTAGTCTCGGGGTTTTCACTGCCCTGTCGTCTTTCTTTTCCTCTGCCGTCCTCTTCTTGTCCAAGCTAGGGGTGGCACTCTCCAGGTCTTCCCTGGCTTTGAGGGTATCCTCTGCGTTCATGTATTTCTGTGCACGGAGCATTAGCGTAGCCATGGTTTTGGGTGCCTCCTTGGCTAGGGAGAACAGGAACTTAGGGGTTCTAACGCCTGCAATGAAAGCTGCTACTGCCACTTTCTGATCCAGATCATCCACATAGAGAGTCTCTTGGTTGAAACGGGTGACAAACTCACGCAGGGTTTCCTTCTCGCGTTGCTTAGTGTTGAACAGGGAGGTGGAAGGTCTCCTCTGTCTCTACCCCTCGATGTAATGACTGACGAACAACCTACTCAGGTTCACGGATTTATTGATCGTCCCTGGAGAGAGCCTATGGAACCAGATCCTGGATGGGCCCTTAAGGGTGGTAGGAAACGCCTTACACATAATCTTATCGGGAACCACCTGAAGGTCCATCAGGGCCTTATATGTCTCAAGGTGGTCCAAGGGATCTTTTGTGCCATCAAAGGACTCCAACGTGGGCATCTTGAACTTCGGGGGTAAGGGCATCCTCATTACCGCTGGTGTGAAGGGCATGTCTGTCCTATTTACCAGCTCTTCTACCGTGCTGGGGCCTTTCTCTCTCACCGCCGTAATCACTCCAGCCAGTTTGGCCTGCATTTCCTTCAAATGCTCGTCCCACATCGAGTGAGTTTCGCCAGTGTGCTCCGAAAGCACCACTGTTGTTGCCTTAGACTAGTCGACGCGGCTCTAGGCTTCGTCGGCATGGAGTCCGGCCCCTCTTAGGTAAGGGTTCTCTCCAGGAAGCACTGGGTCCTCTGCTCCCCCACCGACGTCGCCTCTTTGGTTCCTTACCGTAAGCTAGTTTGCAAGCATCGGTGGGTCCTCTAGCGGTGGTGGGTCCATCATCGCCGGTGCTTCCGGTGGAAGTGGCAATCTCCTCTCCAACTCTTGATTTCGAGATTAGAGTTGGTTCATAAAAGCCATCATTTTGATGATCTGCTGCTCCAAGGCAGCAATTCTGGCGGTGCTTTGCTCCTCAATTTCTTTGTCTAACCTAATTGATGCAACACCGGATCGGGTCAAGACCATGAAACGACTAAAGTGTCGTTCCCACAGACGGTGCCAACTGATGATACAGTGAATTTGTATGTCATTCCCGACCACTATTACGAACTGTTGGGATGATGAGTCCTCCTGCCTGAAACACCGGTGTGGTGCTTGCCAAAGACACTCTGATGCCAAAGTTAGGCTAGAGATAGATGGGCAGAGTAACAGTATTCAAGGGTTGATGCATCTCGTACCTTCTTGGAGATAATGACTGCCCTTTTTATATAAGTGTTGGCTTAGATTGTGGGCACCTTTATGGGAGAGCTAATCGTGCCCTCAACTTGTGCATCCACCATCGCCGGGATGCATCGTGCCTTGCATTAGACTTCATGGGCCATGCCCTAAATCGTGGGGGAACCGTTCCAATCATGGGATCGTGGGGGCTAATCGTCAAGCGAGGATCTCGGGGTGCTTTAATGGCGACGCTTGGTATATTGCTAGAGCTCTGCCATTTCGCGTCTGTCAGTAGGCCTGGTCTAGAAGAAGGTTTGTGGGCCGAGCTCATCTGGTCTGTCCATAAGGGGGCGCAGACCAACTACACTTCGTATTATCACTCCTTATTCGCTTAAACAAACTCTCCATCCGAAAGCGCCTATATCCACTCATATCAATACGTTCAGAGCTCTCTCGACCAGACAAAGCGATTCCGTACCGAAGGAAATTTCTCCTAATTTGTCCTTGTAATATGGTTAGCGTTGGGCAGGGATAACGCACATGCCCAGGTGTCACGAGCTGGCAAGTCAGGCACCACACGATGACAGTAATGTGATCTGCCATTATCATACGCAGCGGAATTAACCCGTAAGGCGACTATGCACCAAGCAATAGTCCCACCAAACTCAAACACCAAGGCATAAGATTATGCGCTCATCCAGGATCCATCCGTGATGCCCCGTATATCTTGATAAGCTCCGTCCTCCGATGCTCAAGCCTTTCGGCTAACCCAAGCTATAGGCGATAGCAACGTCATTCTCAAATGTGCGCACACATGGCAAGCAATGTGCTTAGCGCTAGTCCCTCTCGAAACACAAGCGATATAACCATGTGTAACCAGACATGCGCGTAAGCCAAGCATCACCCGTTAAGGACGACGCCTCCATCCATGAAACTCTTAGCGCCCCGCGTCAAGGTTGTTGCCTGCAAGGATAGGCACCACCAAATAGCAACTGTTAAGCCCATAACATTGTGCCTTGCGACACCAATGCTAGCCAAACCAAGTGGCCGTGTGCACAAGCGTGAACCCAATGCGCAAGTGCACACGAGACACACGGCATGCAAGTGTGCACATCGAGGCCCAATCCGGCATGAACATAAGCCCCAAAATGATATAAATGCGGCATAACGAATGCGTATGTCACAATCCCATCCTCGACGCCAAATGCCCAACATCTGCCTCACCAGGCATAATACCGCCCATGTAGCCCCTTGACTAGCATGAGGACTGCAACCACGTGCCACAGCTGGCCCCCAAGTCTCGCCCACTCTTTTGAGGGACTCACTTGAGTGTTGTCCCTTTCGGTAACACCGGGAGGTGGTAGAGTCAACACCATACCTCCCCTTATAATAGCATTCTGAGCCATCTCCAAACTGATAGAAAGAAACATCCTACCCCCTCAAGGAGTCATAATCCATAAATCCAATAAATATGAAAAATACAAATTACGAAATTGCCATGCCACCAGCCAACCATGCTCAGACATGCCCCGCACCAAGGTCCCTCGTGGCCTAAGACGTGCCGCGGGTGGCAACTCGTGACACCAGGGATTGCCTCGTTGGAAGGATAGAAAGAGCGAGTGCATTTATTGTAGGTACATGGGTCCACATGATTGATACCATGTCACCTCCACGTCATCTCCCACAAAATTGACTCTATGCCTCCATTGGTCACACTGATTATGGTGATATCAAGGTTCTGTATAATGGACAAGAGAAACCTAGTGTCGCATGTTTGCAAAAAAAATGAAATTCATGTTTTGTCCAAAAGAAATACCAGTAGTAGGTCTGGTGAAAGATATTTCTCCATCTAAGTTCATGGAAGATTATTTTCACATATTGGCTGGCCAAGTTTGCTTCATTCATATATCATTATTGTCACTTTTAATTAGATTTCACCATTTTGATCATTCTCAGGCTGAGAGATTATTTTCTTTCCATGCAGATTCATGCAGAAGAGCCAAAGTGCCTTCTTCCTATCTACTTACCAAACACTGGAAGGTTTTGATGCAAGCACTAAGAAACAAGGTGACTAAGCAAGGACACAGACTGACCACGGGTACGTATACAATCAAACTTTGATTCAGGTAGTTGTCCTGTGATCAACGGCATCTATGTTTTTGTTTTTTTTTTTGGCGGCTAATATGTGAAACTTTTGTTAGATGTTTACTGAAACCCTTTAATAATTTTATAAATGAGATTTCGGTTGTAGTTTTGGGTGTCACATTTAACTACATTTCCAAAATGAAGATGATGTGTTCTTGGTTAATAGATTATAGGTTTAAGCCTGCTTACATATCTGAGTACCACTACAAGAAAAGTCATATTTGACAACCAAAAAATTCGTTGCTAAAACTAATGTTATTGTCGCTAATTGTAATCTACGATGATTTTCATTTGGTTGCCAAGTCGTCGCCTAATCCTCGTCACAGAAAAGCTTTTGCAACACTTTTATAGTTTCATTACCCAATGTAGCTTTCTGCAACAAAATTAATAGTTGCTAAAGAATATACTTTTGTCACCCTTCGAAATATTTCATCGCCAAAAATTAACAGTTTGTGCAACCATTTGAAAATGTTGCTAAAAATAGCTTTCTACAACGAAATTAATAGTTGCTAAAGAATATACTTTTGCCACCCTGTGAAATATTTCATCACCAAAAATTAATAGTTTCTGCAACCATTTGAAAATGTCGTCACAAAAATTAGTTTCTTGCAACAAAATGACTGCGTTGCTACAAGCCTCCCTACAGCAACAAATGAATTTCATTACTAAAAGTGATGGTCCAGTAGCAAAAATATACTTTCAGCGACAAATGAAATTGTCACTAAAAGTGTATTTTGGTGTTAAAAACCTACGTATAATACAGATTCGACATCTTTTTTCCCTGTACAAATATAGATACCTATAAACTAATGACAACCTACAATGTAACTATCAATATATCCACGTTGCTAACACAAAAATCCAAAATCAATTCTTCATATTAAAAATATAACATCTACAAAGGTCCAATATAGCAATATCTTTAAGAACAATAAAAAAATTTTAAACAAAACATAAGTCTGAATACGAAAAAATCTTCATTGATGTGCAAATCCATCGTCATTGATGTTCAAAAATCTGCATGCATGAGTCCATCTTTTTTCATTGATGTTCAAAAATCTGCATGCATGAGTCCATCTTTTTTCATTGATGTTCAAAAATCTTCAAAGATGTTCAAAAATCTGCATACATGAGTCCATCTTTTTTCATTGATATTCAAAAATCTGCATTCATGAGTCCATCGTCATCTACAACTCAAAAAGTAAAGAAAAAAAAAAGTCGGTTAGCATGATTGATGAAGAAAAAAGTAAAAACGGTTAGCATCTACAATCTTAGATGGTGAAAAGGGAAGAAAAAAAAATCCTCTAACGATTATCACAGTTTAACCCTATCTAGTTCTAGTAATAATTAATGATTGATGAAGAAAAAAGTCGCTTGTTGTCTGACACGTGCCCAAGCTACTTAGCTATCATGTGCCAAAGCTTATGATGCAGCAGGATCGCAAGATAATAATTGAAGTGCTTGTGGTTTTGTTCTACAGATTATTTACCCTTTGTAAAAAATAGAAGATATGAAGGAAAACAAAAACCGAAATAATGCATAATAGACACTACAAGAAAAGTCATATTTGGCAACTAAAAAATTCGTTGCTAAAACTAATGTTCTCGTCACTAATTGTAATCTGCGACGATTTTCATTTGGTTGCCAAGTCGTCGCCTAATCCTCGTCACAGAAAACCTTTTGCAACACTTTTATAGTTTTGTTGCCAAATATAGCTTTTTGCAACGAAATTAATAGTTGCTAAAGAATATACTTTTGCCACCCTTTGAAATATTTCGTCGCCAAAAATAATAGTTTGTGCAACCATTTGAAAATGTTGCTATAAATAGCTTTCTGCAACGAAATTAATAGTTGCTAAAGAATATACTTTTGCCACCCTTTGAAATATTTCGTCGCCAAAAATTAATAGTTTCTGCAACCATTTGAAAATGTCGTTGCTAAAATTAGTTTCTTGCAACAAAATGACTGCATTGCTACAAGCCTCCCTACGGAAACAAATGAATTTTATTACTAAAAGTGATGGTCCAGTAGCAAAAATATACTTTTAGCGACAAATGAAATTGTAGCTAAAAGTGTATTTTGGTGTTAAAAACCTGCATATAATACAGATTCGACATTTTTTTTCCCTGTACAAATATAGATACCTATAAACTAAATGACAACCTACAAGTAACTATCAATATATCCACGTTGCTAACACAAAAATTCAAAATCAATTCTTCATATTAAAAATATAACATCTACAAAGGTCCAAATATAGCAATATCTCTAAGAACAATAAAATTTTTTTAAACAAAACATAAGTCTGAATACGAAAAAATCTTCATTGATGTTCAAATCCATCGTCATTGATGTTCAAAAATCTGCATGCATGAGTCCATCTTTTTTCATTGATGTTCAAAAATCTTCAAAGATGTTCAAAAATCTGCATACATGAGTCCATCTTTTTTCATTGATGTTCAAAAATCTGCATGCATGAGTCCATCGTCATCTGCAACACAAAAAGTAGAGAAAAAAAAAACGGTTAGCATCTACAATGTTAGATGGTGAAAAGGAAAGAAAAAAAAAATCCTCTAACGATTATCACAGTTTAACCCTATCTAGTTCTAGTAATAATTAATGATTGATGAAGAAAGAAGTCGCTTGTTGTCTGACACGTGCCCAAGCTACTTAGCTATCATGTGCCAAAGCTTATGATGCAGCAAGATCGCAAGACAACAATTGAAGTGCTTGTGGCTTTGTTCTATAGATTATTTCCCCTTTGTAAAAAACAAAAGATATGAAGGAAAACAAAAACCTACATAATAGATGTATTAATGATGTATATATGTTATTTCGTTGCAGAAAGCTTGTGTTGTGTCATCCTTAAAATCCCTATCGTTTCAATATTAGTATTAATGATGTATATATGTTATTTATAATAAAAACGGCAAGAAAGAAACAAGGGATATTTAGTGATCATAACAAATAGTATCCAAGTAGACTAGATATACAAATTTAAGTTTACTTGCAAATATGTGAATGGATATTTTTAACTAAAATGCAAAAACCCAACATACATGAGAGAGGAGAAAAAAAAAGAAAAGAAAAGGGAGAACTCAAATTGCTAACGAATTCTTGTGAATCAAATTTGTTTCAAGCATTGTATTTCAATAGCTGGAGCAAAATAAAACTAATTTCACGTGCCAAATAAGACTTGTGGAAGAATTCAACTCGCGTAAGAAATGAAAGAGATGAATTTGAATTCCTATCGAATTGAAAAATGGACTCAGTTCAAGTGCTATTTCAAGACTTTTGCTATTTCTTTTGTCATCCACAAAAAATAATGGAAGTTATGGTGAATTGGAAAAATCTCAATTTACAATAGCATGGGACAACTTAATTAGTTTGCAAGATAATCAAGTTAAAGATGCACACATAAATAACATACATATCTATGTGTCTGTGTGTGTGTCAGTGTGAATGTATGTGTGTGTGTGTGTGTGTGTGTGTGTGTGTGTGTGTGTGTGTGTGTGTGAGTGTGTGAAATATATATAGGAACATGTGAATCAATAGACTAACATCATATTATGTTCACACGATTGCCATACAAAGAATTTGTCCATTAAATTTTAGTAATTGAAGCAAAGTTTTCTCCTCTCTATCAGTGACAATTAAAACACCCTCCCCTCTACTAGCACCTACCCTCCCCTTTGCTTCCCACCACCACCAGCACCCTCCCTTGCCCCTTGCCCCTGCTATTAAATTTCTCAAATAGGCATGTCATCTACAAAAGCCTCCTTCATGGAGTTGTTTATTTGCAGCCCAATGAAACTTTTCCATGTCTTTCATGGATTGAAGGATGGGTCGTCTGGATTTGGGGGAGTCAAGAGATGAAAGAGGAATTTGGGTGCTGGGTTTCTATTGGGGACTACAAAGCAGAACAAGCCATGAGGGCTGAACTCTAGGGCATCTATCGAGGCCTGACCATTATTCATGGAAAGAATATAAAGGAGTTAGAGATTGAATTTGATTGTAAAGTTGCAGTAGAGTTGATCAAGCAAGATGTCAACCAAAACAAAGATTAGTAGTTTTGGAGGACCCTCCTAATCAAAGCTAGGTTCCTTTTGATTGCAGATATGGTGGGAATTTCTATTGTAAGGGGTTGATTCGTTAGACTACTTTTATTTTTCTGTTTATGTCTTTTTATTACAAAGTACCAAAAAAAACAAAAAAAACAAACCTCAGATTTTTTTTGTTGAATGCTTCGGTTCGAGTCTTCAAATAGGGATGCATAGTCTATTCCCAAACCATTTTTTTGACAATTATAATATGTTCCCAACTTTTGCAAGTACCCAACAAGTTCAGATGTCTCAAAGAGCAATTCTCATAAATTTAGCCAATAATTGCTAATGTAAACAGAACAAGAAAATAAAACGAATTGTGATTCAGTCCTGTATGAAAAAAATATCACATCTGGATAATGGTTTTACAACACTTGCATAACATTTTCACAATATAATAACAAATGGTCCTTTTCGATAACAAATTGTATAATCCTACAAGAATATGTAGGGTCTTAGTTCAATCCTTAGGGGAGGTTACTGCAGCAAAGGATTAACTAACCATGTTTACTGATTTCATTTTTGTTAATCCTAACATATAATGCCACATCACAGTATCAATGATAATATCCCTCATCAACCAGATTCAATACCCACCTTATACAAGGTAACAATTTCCATTAGTTAAATAGAAAAAAGCCTAAATCCCATTTGGCATTAAGCCTGCAGTGATAAGATCCATTTTTCATCGTGGTACCACCAACTACCATTTTTCTAGCACACCCAGCTTAAGACACATGTAAACAAATGACACAACTTCAGCAAATTCAAAATGAAAAGATGCATTGTACAGCTTCAACATAGAGGTTCAAACACTCTGCCTAGTGCACAAGTGGGTACCCAGGAGCATCCTTAAAGCTGACCCTCAGTAACCTAATCCTTCTACCAACGTGGATGAATCGTGCTCCAATCCTCGAATTGGCAAATTGGAAGCACATCCTAATCAAATCCTCGAATTCAAATGGTTGAATCCTTGAATTCTATTTTTTTTACCAGTAGTTGCCTACCACGTGCATGGCTATAGCATTAAAACATATAGTACCATATCTTCAATTGAGATTTTGCATAAAAACCTTTAATTAATTAAAAAAAAAAAGATTCCTCTTGTTAGACCAAAATTTTATTAATCTTCAAAACTACGAAAAATCATTTTATAAAAAAAAACTGACAAAAGCCCAAAAAAATAAGCCGAAAACACAAAACAGGCCAAAAATCATACTTAGAAGCTTTTTTTCACATTTTCCTAGGCTGAAAAATCATTACATATTTTCCCCTTTCTCCGGCTCGTCGCTAGGTTTTCGAAAACATATTATAATAGCAAAACGGAATTGCGGATCAAAAGTTATGACCGATTGAAGTTTACCGACCACCAACACGCGGGCATAAAGTACTTTCCAGATTCTTTATATTTGAAACACTTGAGTCCAATTGTCAAACACTATTTCAGACCTACAGTAAAGTACTTTCAAGATTCTTTGAGTCAAACATAGTGAACATTTTTCAATAGTTTATATTTTTTTAGTTCTTGGTATCTAAACTTTGTCAAACATAGTGAACAAATTTCAATAGTTTATATTTTTTTAATTCTTGGTATCTAATCTTTTGTTTAGGATGGGAGGGGAGTCTCTAGCAGCCTGTGGGGTCAGCAAAACAACTCAATTCCATCCATGTCTATTAAGAAGAAAAACAATTCCCAAGTGACAACACAATCATTCGGCAACAGTGGATACAATTGAATTGGAAAGCCAAAAGTTGAACTAGAGAAATACTGCACAAAAGATCATAAACAAACTTGAATTTGAACTCAAAGAAATTGAAATAGAGAAGTTATGCACAAACAATCAAAAAAGTTGAATCAAAACACAAAAAATAGAATAAAAGAGTATAATACTCGCGCTTTCAGAAAATTGACATAAACAGCAACATTAATGCTAATTTTAGTCATTTAAGATATTTATTGAATCTAAGAATAAGAATAGGTAACAAAATAAATAAAGTAGACTGGAAATTGAAATCTTTCTTAAATCATCACCAATTACCCTTTATGGCTTTCTGGATGCTAGCCAAAAGAATTGGAAGGAAAGTAAAGGCTATCGCAGAACTGGGGAGCAAGAAATCAAAACTCTTTTCAAATTTCAAATCAAGACCAAGAGCAACTCAGAAAATGGAAGCTATATCCAATTCCCTCTCTTCACTTCCCACCCAAAACATCATCAACAGAAATACCATCATATTACAATAGATTGAAGACATGCACAGAAATGAAGCTGAAAGTACTATTCAGATGGGGAAGATGCTGGGCATTAACTTCCCGGATAATGACAACATCACTTGCAAAGCTAATCAAAATAAACAAGGGTCTCAACTGGGTATGTCCTTAGAAGTTGATATCTCATACGAATTGGTGGTTTGGATTCAAGTCCAGAGGCCTGAAGATCTCGTGTTTTATCTCCTGCTTCTTGTTTGAGTTTAGGGTGCTGGGCTCTTTTCTGTCAAGTACTTTTTTGTAATGACATCATACAAAATGGCTCTTTCATACACTTCCACGGTGGTAGGTTATATGGCATCACTATCACAGGCCACATACTATAAGAATTGCTCATATTTCCAAAAGGTTTGAAACCATCAGTAGCCAACCCTAGCCTTACATTTCGAGGCTCCGTAGCAAAATTAGGATGCCGCCGATCAAAGTCTTTCCACTCTTCACCATCAGCCGGATGCCTTGATATCCCATCATCCACATGCATCTCCTTATGCCATCTCATATCTATAGCTGTTTTCCTCGACATATACAATCTTTTTAACCTCGGGGTCAATGGAAAGTATTGCAAGATCATGTGGGGTATCTTTTTACCCTCGCCATCATTCAACTTATATCTAGGCTCTTTACAAATATGGCAATTTTCTAGATTTGCATTTTCCTTCCAAAAAAGTGCACAATTATATTTACATGCATGAATACATACGTACCCTAGACCCAAATCATGTAGCAATTTCTTTGCTTCATAAAGTGTCCATGGAATCTTTTGATCACTTTCTGGCAAGAGGTCCTTCAACACCCCTAACAGCATGTCAAAGGATTTATTGCTCCACTTGTTCAACACTTTCATATGAAGCATCTTAATCACGAAAGACAACACAGAGAACTTTTGACAGCCTGAGCACAACTCACGTTGAGCATCATCCAATAATTTATCAAAGTTTTGCACATCTGCACTCTCAAAACAACCAGCCACTTCATCCTGATCATCATTTGCAATAGTACCCATGTAATGGTCTTCCAATAAATTAGATAATTCATCATGGTCCTCATCTTCATCACCTGTTATTCCATCCCAAACACCATCGCCCTGATCTTGATGATTATCGTTAAATACATGGGGCTGATGAATGGGAACAGGTTCTCCATGGTGCACCCAAGTCCTGTAGGAAGGGGAAATACCTCTCTAGACCAAATGATATTCCACAAGTTTAGGGTGATGAAGTTCAACATTCAAACATTCCATACATGGACAATGAATATCAACATCTGGGCCATCTTTTGCCGTTGCAAATTCAAGAAATGACTTCACCCCATCTCGATACTCCTTACTTAGTCTTTTTCTAAGTAACATCCAACTCTTGTCAATACTTGCCATAGCTGGTCACCTACAAAGTCAAATTCATGTCAAGTTCAATGCATCATGTATACCAACATTTTTAAGTCCATCATTATTTTGGTAAGTGACTTGTGCGCTAACCTGTCTAAATTAGACAATCCAAGGTAGACAATCCACCAAAATTAAGTATTGCTTAGACAATCATAAGCTTAATGGATAAGAATAAAATAATTAAATACTATGTATGTAATTTATGCTCATTTGCAGCATGTAAGGGAGTTGAAGGGGAAGCTAAAGGGACTTGAAATCATTGAAAGCATACATAGGAACAAGGTGCAAACTTGCATGCAAACTATATTAATCTCAAAAAACTATAGAAGATGTCTTAAACAATAGTATAAATATGTGGCACGAAACCCTAGAGTCTGGGACAAACCAGGTTAATAGAAAAAAACTGACAAAAACCTAAAAAAATAAGCCCAAAACACAAAACAGGCCAAAAATCATACTTAGAGGCTTTTTTTCACATTTTCGTAGGCCGGAAAATCATTATATCATTTTTCCCTTTCTTCGGCTCGTCGCTAGCTTTTCGAAAACATATTATAATAAGAAAACGAAGTTACAGAGCAAAAGTTATGGCCGATTAAAGTTTACCGACTACCGATTCAAGTAGTCTTCTGCTATGGTATCCGCATCAAATTTGTAGCCTCGTAGGTATTAGAGAAGACAAATAATACCTAATGGTAGCCTAAATTGCTTTTAAGAGCTCGAAATATGAGAAATGACTTCACTAAGAAAATTTATACTCTTGGCAGCCTAATTCAAGAAATGACTTCACTAAGAAAATTTTTCTCAAGAAACTGTCTATTGAAGTTTTTCATTTAACTATATTAGGTAAGTTGTTTTTCCTTCTTTTCTTTTTATTTGTAGAAATGCTTAGGTCTCATTACTAGTTTATCTTTCATTTTTCTTTGGCTGGGCTAATTAATAGAAATTCTCAAGTTTCTTTATTAAAAAATCTAAAGAAAAAAAAAGATCGACAAATTGGATATCTAAAACTAAGAATAAATTCAATGTATATTAGAAATTGATACGTAGTATGTATGTACACACAAATATATACATACATATCCATTTGTGGCTTAATTCACATATAGACTTTTTGAAGTGTTTTAGCTTATTTAAATCTACAGAATTACTAATCATAGAATCAATGCGCACATAATGATAGTTTGAACATGTTTTCCTAACCTCAAAGATAGCAGTTGATGGTTAACCAAAAAAAACAAAATTTAATCAAAGATGTATTGGTTATTTTAAAAAGGGTGTGAAATTGCTATTGGTCAAATTAAATGCTTGCTTAGTATGCCAAATATCCCACTGCAATTACATGTACAGGAAACTAAGTTTAGCAGAATACCTTTAATTAGAACCGTTTGTAGAAGTGCAAAAATTACACAATGCAAACAATAGTTTTAAGCAATAGTTTCTAAATAGTTGAAAGAAATATTGCAGGGAAGGAATGCAAGAATACCTGATCGGGATGGAAGAAGATGAAGCCAAAAAAACTAATCTGTGAAATCGATAAAAACTCCGGTGAAGCGCAGCCCACTGTGAAATCCAGCAATTTTATGAGGGAAGAAGAAGAAACCAAAAATTGGAAGTATGAAACCGAACCAAACCCTGTATTTTATGGTTCAGCAGCAAAGAATTTAGCAGTGGAGGAATTCATGAATACCTAATCGTGGTGGAAGTAGAAGAAGAAGAAACCAGAAAACCAATCTGTGAAACCGATAAAAACCAAGGTGATCGAACCGTAGTCCACTGTGAAATCCAGCAAGCTACTGAGGGAAGAAGAAACCAAAAATTGAAAATGTGAAATCAACCCAAACCCTGGTGAACCGTAGCAGAGAAAACAGAAATACCTTGGTGAAGCGCTGCACGCTGAAATCCAGTTAGAAAATTCAATCCGCAAAACCGAGCCTAACATGCACCAATGAAGCACAACAATGTAAATGTGAAAGAAAGGCAAACCTATGTGAAGTAGTGAACTCTCAAATGATGATGAATGGCTGGTGTCTCCACGTAGATATATATACATGAATATCTACTAGGGCTTTTTGGAAATTGAGAAATCTGTTATGATATGAAATTGGGTATGAAACAGAGATATTCATATATATATATATATATATATGAATATCTACTAGGGCCTTTTGGAATTGGAAACTCTATTATGATATGAAATTATGTAAGAAATTGGTACAAAACAAAGCTAAAAATAGAGATACGATACCTGCTGTGTGATCGGGAAGCAAGCTTATTCGATCGGCAGCAAAGATCTCACAATGGCCTGTGAACAAATGAAATGCTACTGTGTGATTGGGCTGAGGGGGAGAAAGACGTATAAGAGAGAGACATCAACAGAGAAGGATTTGGAAAGTAAGAGAGAGAGAGATGTTTCCAAATAAAATTAATATATACTTCCCGCCAAAATCCTTCTCTGCTTGTAGCGCCAAAATGTAATGGTGCTAAATGGAAAAAAATTGGCAACAGCAAAATTATCTTGTTGCCAAAAAAAAAAAAAAGAAACTTTTGGCAACAAGAACTAAATGGAGTCACGAAATCCCCTATCAATTGGCGTCGAGAGACAAAAGGCGTTGCCGAATCCCTAACAATTGGCAACAAAAACTAAATGTCGTTGCCGAATGACTAAATTTGGCAACAAAGATAAATATTGTTGCGGAAAATACTCTTTCGGCAACTAGAATCTGTTTCGGTTGCCAAAGGTCGTTGCCAAAGGTGTAATTTCTTGTAGTGAGATTCGGAATTTTTTGGTTCCCCTGAGAGGCCTTCTTTAATCTTGTGTTGTCTCATCCTTAAAATCCCTATCGTTTCAATATTAGTATTAATGATATATGCATGTTATTTATAATAAAAACGGCAAGAAAGAAACAAGGGATATGAAATAAGATAATTATTTACAGCATGGTACTCAGACAATAAAAATTGGAGAATAAATGGTTTGTACACAATGATCATAATTTTTATGCATTTTCTTATATTTAGTGATCATAACAAATAGTATCCGAGTAGACTAGATATACAAATTTAAGTTTACTTGCAAATATGTGAATGGATATTTTTAACTAAAATGCAAAAACCCAGCATACATGAGAGAGGAGAAAAAAAAAGAAAAGAAAAGGGAGAACTCAAATTGCTAACGAATTCTTGTGAATCAAATTTGTTTCAAGCATTGTATTTCAATAGCTGGCAAAAAAAACTAATTTCACATGCCAAATAAGACTCGTGGAAGAATTCAACTCGCGTAAGAAATCAAAGAAATGAATTCGAATTCCTATCGAATTGAAAAATGGACTCAGTTCAAGTGCTTTGTAGAAAAATACAGTTTAGTAGCACTCATCAAAATTCAAATTCAAGACTTTTGCTATTTCTTTTGTCATCCACAAAAAATAATGGAAGTTATGGTGAATTGGAAAAATCTCAATTTACAATAGCATGGGACAACTTAATTAGTTTGCAAGATAATCAAGTTAAAGATGCACACATAAATAACATATATATCTATGTGTGTGAGTGTGTGTGTGTGTGTGTGTGTGTGTGTGTGTGTGTGTGTGTGTGTGAAATATATGTAGGAACATGTGAATCAATATACTAACATCATATTATGTTCACATGATTGCCATACAAAGAATTTGTCCATCATTAAATTTTAGTAATTAAAGCAAAGTTTTTTCCTCTCTATCAGTGACAATTAAAACACCCTCCCCTCTACTAGCACCTACCCTCCCCTTTGCTTCCCACCACCACCAGCACCCTCCCTTGCCCCTGCTACCCTCCACCACCACCACTGCCAAGAACCTCCCTCCCCGCTGTTGACCTCCACCACCTCCACCACCATTGACACCCTCGCCTAAACCAGCACCCTTCCTTCTGTCTATAGCCCTCTACCACTTAAGTTCATTCTACAATGAAAAATCTAATAGAATGTTTCTGATGCATCCTCCCTTTCAAAGAGAAATGCCATGTTACACCTTGTTTATCCCTCTTCAACCAACAAAATGTACCACTATTATGGGATACCAAGATCACCCAGTAAAGCAAAACTTAAAAATGTTGGATTTATATCCTAGTTATTATCAGAAAATCTGATGCATACAAAGGGGATTATATTAGAATAAAAAATACAATACTTGCCCTTTCAATCCAAAGAGTAAATAGAAAACATATATACTATACTAAGGCAAGAAAACCAAGATATTATACTAAGGTAGATTGATTATTTAGCTAGACAGCATGCTTATAATTCCAATCAGCAATTTGGATTTAATGCTCTGCAACCACTACAACCCAAACAAGCAAATACTAATAAGGATAGAGTCATCAATGTGTTTCTTGAACCCATAACCATAACAATCAAATCTCAAGCATTGGACATCTCTCATATTTGTGAACAAATCATACTAACAACCTAAAGAGAATATCGCGAAAAATATTACATGCTTCTAATGATGCAGTAAAGAGAGAATAGATCACAGGTCGTGCCTTCATCTGCTATGTCTATGCCTCTGTTCATAGGTATGCAACACCTTCCCACACTTTAAGGTTTCAAATTCATTTTAAAAAGCAAGAAGGAAAGAAAATCCCATTTAGATTCACACCATTTCAAAATTTTGACCTGTTTTAGCCTTTTCATATACCAACTTTCCAGTACCAACACAAAACTGAGACTGTTTATTCATGTGATGTAATCCAGATTTGAAATTGATGACAAAACTAAAGGTCAGAAACCTAGGATTTTAAGAGTTTAGAAACCCATAACAACCACAAATCAAGAACTTCATATGCCTCAATGGCAATAATTATGCCCATCTTACTAGGTAAATAGGTCGTAAAAAACAAAAATAATAAAAAAGGAGGAGTAAAAATAGATAAAGCAACTCCTTGTTCATAAAATGGACAGATACTAACATGTGCTTATATATCAGATAGATCTTGGTTGGATGTTAGAGAGGATTTTACTTGTAAATCAAAGGAAATTTTAACTTCACATCCTACAGATCTTATTCATGCAAGTAAAGCAGTGATGCAGCAAAAATTTAAAATAACAAGATAATCCACCCTAATCCGTTGATTCACCACAAATACCGGATTAAAAGGCCCCTTCCAACCTGTTGAGTTATCACGAATGCCAGGCTTCAGGGCATCAAATGCTTGTTGATTCGTAGAAAATACCAAACGATTAGGAAAAAAGTGCAATTTCACACACAAAATTTTATTAATCTTCAAAACTACGAAAAATCATTTTATAAAAAAAAAAAACTAACGAAAGCCTAAAAAAATAAGCCCAAAACACAAAACAGGCCAAAAATCATACTTAGAGGCGTTTTTTCACATTTTCCTAGGTCAAAAAATCATTTCATATTATATCTGGCTCGTCGCGAGCTCAAAACACAAAAAATGTGATTTTTTTTCACATTTTCCCTTTCTCCGGCTAGTCGCTAGCTTTTCAAAAATATATTATAATAAGAAAACGAAATTACGGAGCAAAAGTTATGGCCGATTAAAGTTTACCGATTACCAGTCCAAGTAGTTTTCTGCTATGATATCCGCATCAAATTTGTAGCCTCATAGGTATTAGAGAAGACAAATAATACCTAATGGCAGCCTAAATTGCTTTTAAGAGCTCTAATTTTGAGAAATGACTTCACTAAGAAAATTTATACTCTTGGCAGCCTAATTCAAGAAATGACTTTACTAAGAAAATTTTTCTCAAGAAGCTGTCTATTGAAGTTTTTCATTTAACTATATAAGGTAAGTTGTTTTTCCTTCTTTTCTTTTTATTTGTAGAAATGCTTAGGTCTCATTACTAGTTTATCTTTCCTTTTTCTTTGGCTGGGCTAATTAATAGAAATTCTCAAGTTTCTTTGTTAAAAAAATCTGAAGAAAAAAAAAGATCTATAAATTGGATATAACTAATCTAAAACTAAGAATAAATTCAATGTATATTAGAAATTGATATGTAGTATGTATGTACACACAAATATATACATACATATCCATTTGTGGCTTAATTCACATATAGACTTTTTGAAGTGTTTTAGCTTATTGAAACCTGCAGAATTACTAATCATAGAATCAATGCACACATAATGATAGTTTGAACATGTTTTCCTAACCTCAAAGATAGCAGTTGATGGTTAACAAAAAAAAAACGAAATTTAATCAAAGATGTATTGGTTGTTTTAAAAAGGGTGTGAAATTGCTATTGGTTAAATTAAATGCTTGCTTAGTATGGCAAATATCCCACTGTAATTGCATGTACGGGAAACTAAGTTTAGCAGAATACCTTCAATTGGAACCGTTTGTAGAAGTGTAAAAATTACACAATGCAAACAATAGTTTGAAGCAGTAGTTTCTAAATTATTCGAAGTCAGTTAAGGTAAATAGTTGAAAGAAATATTGCAGGGAAGGAATGCAAGAATACCTGATCGGGATGGAAGAAGATGAAGCCAAAAAAACTAATTTGTGAAAGCGATAAAAACTTCGATGAAGACAGCCCACTGTGAAATCCAGCAATTTTATGAGGGAAGAAGAAGAAACCAAAAATTGGAAGTAAGAAACCGAACCAAACCCTATATTTTATGGTTCAGCAGCAAAGAATTTAGCAGTGGAGGAATTCATGAATACCTAATCGTGGTGGAAGTAGAAGAAGAAGAAACCAGAAAATCAATCAGTGAAACCGATAGAAACCAGAAAACCAATCTGTGAAACCGAAAATTAAACCAGGGTGATCAAACCGCAGCCCACTGTGAAATCTAGCAAGCTAGTGAGGGAAGAAGAAACCAAAAATTGAAAATGTGAAATCAACCCAAACCCTGGTGAACTGTAGCAGAGAAAACAGAAATACCAAACAGTGACAGAGAGCCAAACCTCGGTGAAGCGCTGCATACTGAAATCCAGTTAGAAATTTCAATTCGCGAAACCGAGCCTAACACCGATGAAGCACAACAATGTAAATGTGAAAGAAAGGCAAACCTATGTGAAGTAGTGAACTCTCAAACGATGATGAACGGTTGGTGTCTCCACGTAGATATTCATATATACATGAATATCTACTAGGGCTTTTTGGAAATTGAGAAATCTGTTATGATATGAAATTGGGTATGAAACAGAGATATTCATACATATATATATATATATGAATATCTACTAGGGCCCTTTTGGAATTGGAAACTCTATTATGGTATGAAATTATGTAAGAAATTGGTACAAAATAGAGCTAGAAACAGAGATAACTGATGTGTGATCGGGAAGCAAGCTTATACGATCGGCAGCAAAGATCTCACAATGGCCTGTGAACAAATGAAATGCTACTGTGTGATCGGGCTGAGGGGGAGAAAGACATATAAAAGAGAGACATAAACAGAGAAGGATTTGGAAAGTAAGAGAGAGAGAGAGATGTTTCCAAATAAAATTAATACTTCCCGCCGAAATCCTTTCCTGGCTATAGCGCCAAAATGTAATGGTGCTAAATGGAAAAAAATTGGCAACAGCAAAATTATCTTGTCGCCAAAAAAAAAAGAAACTTTTGGCAGCAAGAAACAAATGGAGTCACGAAATCTCCTATCAATTGGCGTCGAGAGACAAAATGCGTTGCCGAATCCCTAACAATTGGCAACAAAAACTAAATGTCGTTGCCGAATGACTAAATTTGGCAACAAAGATAAATATTGTTGCGGAAAATACTCTTTTGGCAACTAGATCTGTTTCGGTTGCCAAAGGTCGTTGCCAAAGGTGTAATTTCTTGTAGTGTACATTCTTCCCCATTTTCCTTGTGAACAGAGAGAGAATCCTCTAATATTTTCATTGATGAAGAATTTCGTAATTACCAAACAGAATGGGTGTAGTGGAGAGCATTGCTATTGATTTTCTATTTTTTCTTTGGGTTGGGAGTATAGGTTATTGTTTGAGATAGACCCTTGCCTCTGCTTTCTCACCAAGCTTTTGTTCTACTGTCTTCATGGGTCATCACAATTGACTTCTGCTGCGTTAACTTATTTTTTTCCTGGATAGTTAACTTTTCTCAAGCATTATGCATAATTGTAATGATAATCTGCTGCTTTCAGTTGCATAGTAGTGGTAACTTTGCAGCCCAACAACTAGACTACTGTGCTAGTCTTTTTTGAAGATCCCCCGCCCTTTTTTGAAAGTACTAGATATACCATGGACAAGTATGCATCTCTGTAACTTTGTAGTAACAACTAAGGATTGCCAGTCCAATGGCATTCAATTGACGGCTTAAATATCTCAATTGTTGAAAAAATTATTTAGTGCTCTTAAAACATCACGTCATCGTTGCTCCATCATGTATTTAGTGGTGCGGTTTCCCTATTAGGTGAATGGGGGACTCACTCCCATGTGAGTGAAGGAGTAAAAACACGTGGTCCTCTAAGAGAACTAGATAATTTCTCAAATTGTTAAGATCAAAAGTTCAAGTCTACAAAATTAGTGCTTCTAAGATTTGACACAGTTAGGGTAATCAATGTATTACACTGTACTTGCATTCGTAGGAAGGAGGGCAGCATGAGTTGTCAATAACAACTTCACAATAACATGCACGGACATATAACAAGAACACACTAGTCCCTTGTAGAAAAGAGGGGCAGCTTTTTAAGAACAACAAAAAATTAGTCGCGACTGATGATTAGTTGCTGACTGATGGTTAGTTGCCGACTGATACCAGCCAACTTAGCTGATTCACCAAAAGCTCCTTTAGAGTTTGCTAATATCAGTCATTACTGTTGCTCAATTACCAACTAATGCAAACCAACTCAAATGAGGCTCACCAATAGTTTGGTGAGCTCTTGCTATATTGGCTAACATCAACTGAAGATTGACCATCAATCAATTAGCTGTGTTAACTGACTTTAGCCGACGACTGCTCATTGACAACAATTGATGCTAGCTGACCTCTTTTGCATATTAATGTGGTCCAATATTGATGCTAGCTGTCCTCTTATGAATATTTATGTGGTCCAATAGCAATAGATACAATTGATGCTAGTTGTCCTCTTGTGAATATTTATGTGGTCCAATAGCATTAGATACCATTGATGCTAGCTGTTTTCTTGTGAATATTTATGTGGTCCAATAGCATTAGATTGACTGGTGAGATATTTCGATTCTTAAGGTCAACTAAGGATAGCAAGATGTGGTCCAATGTCTCACAAGAACACGCAAGGACAACGTTGGGAAAGAGGGAAGCTTTCTTTTGTAGCAACCGAGGATGGTCAATGCCAAGCGTTCAAGTCTCTGTAAAATTGCAGTGTCCTCGCATAGTTGGAGTGATTAATGTAATACGATGGCCTTTCATTACATAGGAAAGAAGGCAGCTTGAGTTGTCAGTCATAACTTAGTTCACAAAAACACGCAACGACAACGTAGGAGAGAAGGTGTCAATCACAATTTCAACAAGAATGGTAAGATGGTACAGGACGGACGCCGTAATATCTATACTTAAGGCAAGTTCATGGGAGATTATTTAGATGATCCTTCTCCTACCACTACCTTAGTGATCTTCCAAAGTAAAATGGTCTTGCTTACCTAGAAGTTGCAGAGTCAAAACTTGCCATACCATACTTGTCCATGATATCTCAGCTTGATCCACCACCTTTCAGTTTTAATCACACTCAAATGACAATGATATCTCCTCATGCACTCTGGTAGACTTTAAATGTCCCACTCACCTCCAAAGTCCATATTTAGAGATGGGTACTAACATGGAAATACTGTGTGAAGCCAAAAGCACAAAAAATAATAATAATAATAATTTGAAACTGACCATAGCACTAGAGGGTTATTATTCCTTTCACAACTTGACATTCTTTATTTCATTTACCAATTGTGGAAGCACAAATTGCAGCCGTGGAAACAAGTCCTTCCACAATGATGGCAAACACAGAGAAATGCTTCAATATTCTTATTGCCTAAGTGCGAATCAATGGGAGTCTTAACAAGTGAACTCAGTTTTTTCAAATGTCTAATTCTGGCTTCGATCTAATCTTATTCTCATGGTGGATTTTTCACTTCTACTTGCTGTCCAAAATTGTCAAACTCAAACGGGACCCACTGCTGATTTTTTTGGGGAGTGCTGTAAGGACAGATAATCTCTAGTGCTATATAATCAAAAACAAAAACAAAAACAAAAAATTTATACAAAAATAATGTGGCTAAACTGGACCTATCTTTTTTTTAAACAAAGTAACCAGCAAGATAGATTTTAATTATAAGAATATAATTATTGAATAATAATTATAAAGTTTTTTGTATAAAAATTATGTATAAATAGAATTTTTCAAAACGAGCCAAGTTGAATCCTAGGTTTTCCGGTCATGCACGAAAGGGAGCCCACAACTGAAGACCTCAATTTTCTAGCCGAAAGAGTTCGGAAAAAACGAGGCCTAGTGACACACGCTGGCCCGCGGAATAGGCAAACGGCCGTGTGTGACACTTGTCAACGCTTGACAAGCTCCACCAAAGCACACCCGACGTGTTTGTATACAAAGACAAACACAAAAATTAGAGATATGTGGGTAACAGGTAGGCAACACTAGCAACAATGTAGGCAATGAGCAACAACTTTATAGCAACGAAAAGAGACATTTTATTAACAATTGCAAGCTATTACAAGCATCAAAGTATGCTATTACAATAGGCAAACAATGTCTAAGAAGTAGGGCATAAAAGCTAGCAAGGTGGTCCAAAGCTTACCGTGCTCTCCCCCCTTTATATATGCTTTTTTAGCCATTTACAACTTTGCACAAGGAAACATAGTGTGTGTGCGAGGAGTCATAATTGACCTTCATTTATTCTACAAGTCAAAATAAAGGAAAATCTTTTGTGCATTTCAAAGTTTACATTGAAAGCTTTCCAACAAAAAAAACCTTGCTAAAAAAGCCCTCTGGACGACAAAGTTATGCGAATGCCAAAATTACGCAAAAGGTGTCACTGTGTGAAAATCTGGCACACACTGGCAAGGCCGAAGTGAGGTTAACCCGCCCCAATCTGGGCGTGGCACGCGCGTGGCATGGCTGGGCGGCTGTGACACACGCGAAGTGAGGTTAGGCCGCCCTTCTTTCTCGGCACTGGTAAGGTTAACGTGTGCACACGGCAAGGCTGCTGGGCACGCGCATGGGAGCACGGTCTGGGCACGCGAGGCTGCCAAAGTAAGGTTATCCTACCCCTCATTCTCAGCCAAAGTGAGGTTAACCCGGGCTAGCCTGGCTGCTTGGCTAGGCACTTGGGCATCCGTGGGGCACTCTTGGGCAACCCTTAGGGCTTTGCTTGACACTTATCCTAAACATGTTTGTACACCCTTAGGCATCTTGAAAGCACACTTTGCATCTCGTAGAGCTTTGAAAGAAGCTATGTACAATGAGGCAAGGGGTTAACTAGAAGTGCAACCCTTGACACTCTCCCCCACCTGATCGGTCGGCGCCCTCGACGACTCAGCCTGCCAATATAAAGCAAGTTCCTCCTGGAAAGCCGTCAGATCCGCCTCCTTTTCCCAACTGATTTCTTCATCCCCAAGACCTTTCCATTTGACCAAGTATTGCAACATTTGCTTCCAGGACGCTGTGATAGTTTTGTGGGCAAGAATCTGATCAACCTTCTTCTTGTCCGCCTTTGCCACAATAATCTATCTATGGGACTTATTCCGAGACTCATCCTCTTGGTTTGGAAAATAGGGCTTCAAATAACTGACATGAAAGACCGGATGTATCTTCAACCATGAAGGAACATTAATCTTATAAGCACACTTCCCAATCTTCTTCAAGATGGTCACTGGTCTTTCATATTTTCGTATCAATCTCTTATCTCTACCCCTTAAAAACTTCTGTTGTTCAGGTAAGAGCTTCATCAAGACTTGATCACCAACTTTGAATTACAAAGGTCTCCTCTTTTCATCAGCCCATTTCTTCATCTTTGTAGCTGCATGGTCCAAATAAGCCCGCACTATGTCCAAGTTTTTCTTGTAGTCCTTGGCAAAATTGAACGCTCTTGGTGACTTTCCAACATAAGGTCCATCCACTGTGTAGGGCAACAGTGGCTGTTGGCCGATTACAATCTCAAAAGCACTCTTGCTCGTAGAGCTACTCTTCTGAGAATTGAAACACAACTGTGCAACATCTAGAAGTTGTACCCAGTTCTTCTTATTAGCATTAACATAATGTCTGAGATACTCCTCTAGCATGCAATTAAATCTCTCCGTTTGACCATCGGTCTCCGGATGATAGCTAGACGACATGTCAAGCTTTGACCCGAGAAGCTAAAATAACTCCGTCCAAAAAGTACCCGTAAAGCGTGTATCCCGGTTAGAAACAATGCTTCTAGGCACACCCCAATATTTCACAATGTTCTTAAAGAAGAGTTGGGCAGTCTCCTCAGCTGACACATATTTGGGTGCGGCAATAAAAGTTGCATATTTGGAAAATCTGTCCACTACATTCAGAATAGTAGCGATCTCCCCCACTTTTGGCAAGTTAGTGATGAAATCGAGCAACACACTCTCCCAAGGTCGACTCGGCACTGGCAACGGTTCAAGCAACCCTACCTTCCTCTTGTGCTCGACTTTGTCTTGTTGGCAAATGAGACATGTTCGCACAAATTCCTCCACATCATCCTTCATTTGGGGCCAATAGTATCCCTGCTTTAACAAAGCAAAAGTACGTTCCCATCCTGGATGTCCTACCCAAAGTGAATCATGACATTCCTGAAAGAGTGTCTTCCTCAAACACCCGTTCTAAGAACGAAGATGCGATTGCCCTTTGTCAACAATAACCCATCCTGTACCCAAAATTGGCGAGTCTTGCCCTTCTTGACAAGGTTCATCAAGTTTTCAGCCGTAGGATCCTTGTCTAGATTGGCTTTAATTTGTTCCCGAATTTTATTAGAGATAGCGGAAAGAGTACCCATGTAGTGACACGCGGCCAATTCTCCACGCCGACTCAAAGCATCAGCTACATGATTAATGGCACTGGCTTTGTACTCCAACGCAAAGTCAAACTCAGCCAGTTTCTCCTGCCACCTTACCTGCCTTGCATTCAACTTGTGCTGTGTCAAGAAATGACTAACCGCCGTGTTGTCTGTCTTGACCACAAAACGAGTCCCCAACAAGTAATGCCTCCAAACCCGTAGGCAATGCACAATCGCAAGTAACTCTTTCTCATGTGCCGGGTATCTCCGTTCGGCATCATTAAGCTTCCAACTTTCAAAGGCAATAAAATGTCCATCTTGTAATAGAACACCTCCCAAAGCAAAGTCTGAAGCATCCGTCTAAACTTCAAATGGCTTACCAATATCTGGTAAAGCTAGCACAGGATCCTTCATCATGGCATCCTTTAGCTCGGTGAAGGCACGTTGGCACTCATCAGTCCACACGTAAGCCCTACCCTTCTTCAACAATTCAGTCAACGGTGTTGCTATCTTTGAGTAGCCTTCAACAAACTTCCGATAGTAATTAGCCAAACCAAGGAACGAACGCATCTCCGACACATTGGTTGGCGATTGCCACTCCTTAATAGTTTTCACCTTGTCTTGATCCATACGAATCTTGCCATGTCCAACAACATGACCCAAAAATTTAATCTTTTCTTGAGCAAACTCACATTTCTCAAGCTTCACATACAATTTGTACTCCCGCAACCTAGCAAAGACCTTAGCCAGATGTTCCACATGCTCCTCCATCGTAGCACTATAGACCACAATATCATCGATGTATACCACCACAAATTGGTCAAGGTACCCATCAAGGACTTCATTCATCATGGTGCAAAAGGTCGCTAGTGCATTTGTCAAGCCAAATGGCATGACTAGGAACTCATATGAGCCATAATGTGTGACACAAGTCATCTTGGCTTCATCACCCTCAGCAATTCTCACCTGGTAGTACCCTTATCTCAAGTCCAGCTTAGTGAAGTACTTTGCCTTACTCAACTGGTCAAAGGACTCCGCAATCCCTGGAATAGGATGCTTATTCTTGATTGTGAGCTTATTGAGAGCTCAGTAGTCTATGCACATCCTTAAACTACCATCATGCTTCTTCTGGAACAACACAAGCGCACCGTAGGGAGCCTTAGATGGCCTTCTGAAGCTTGCATCAAGCAATTCCTTCAACTGCTTACGCAACTCTTCCAACTCCGGTATGGCCATTCTATAAGGAGCCCTTGCTGGTGGCTTTACCCTAGGCACCAACTCGATAACATGATCAACTTCGCATCGTGGAGGCAACTCTTGTGGCAACTTTTCTGAAAAGACATCCCCAAATTGCCACAACACCTTCTTCACTAGCATGGGTACCGGCCCTTCCATAAGAAACTCATTCAATTTCAACATAGCAACCCAAGTCTGCTCACCCCGCTTAGCTCCCCGATTTAGTTGCATTGCCGAGATGAACTTCTCGCTGTTGGTGGTTGACATGGTTGAGATCAAGCACGGCTTCTCACCCATCACACACATCGAATTCGAATATGGCATCACCGCCGTCTTCGTATTGCTCAAAAATTCCAACCCAAGGATGGCTTGAAAATCATCCATAGGCACCGCAATGAAGTTAGCTTTTCCTTCTCATGAGCTTACCTTCATAGGCACCGCTCGTGCAACACCATAAATGGGCTGCGCTGCCGAGTTCACGGCCTTAATCTTGCTAGAGTCCTTCTCCAAAGACAACCCCAGCCTTTCCACCTCAGTCCCAGCAACAAAGTTGTGGGTGGCACCGGTGTTAATCAGTGCACGTAAGGGCTTGCCATTAATCTTGACATCAACAAACATCAACCCTTTGGTGGACACTCTCTTCTCTTTAGCCTTTATGCCAACTATGTCGATCTCAACCTTCTTAGTAGGCTTCTTACCCTTGTCATCGGGCTTCTTCCTCTTGTTGTTGCCCTTGTCATTAGACACGATTAGCTGCTTCACAAGCTTCTGCCAATCAACAACATTACCACCTCTCTTGGCATGAGTTTTCGACTTGTCACCCTTCTAGCCAACGGCATTCATATGAAAAGCCCCAACCCTACTTCCCCCGAAGTTTCTTTCACTTCTAGAGCTTTGCCTAAACCTGCGGTCGTCTTCCTCGCTGTCACTAGAAACTCCTTGCGACGTGTGATCAGCCATGGAAGCCAATGCATTCAAGGCTCTCTTTTGTGGGCATTCAACTATCCAATGCGGTCCACTGCATAGGTAGCACGAAATTGGGCCCTTGCCCTTGCCCGGTTGGTTGCTTTGGGCCTTCCCTTTATCATGATTGTAAGGCTTATAGTTGTTCTTGTGTGCATGCCCTCCATCCGAATTGCTCCTAGATGAGGATACGGCATCAATTCCCCCACTCTTGGGCTTACCATGCCCTTGTGACTTGCCACCGCCCCTATTCTTGCGTGGGGAATTATCCCTTTGCTTAGGTTCAAATGCATAGTCCACAAGACATTCAGCTGCGGCTTGAGCATGGACCAAATCTTACACACGCTGCCGGTGTAACTCAACCCTTGCCCAAGGCTTCAAGCCTTCAAGGAAAAAGAACAACTTGTCCTTCTCTGACATGTCACGGATGTCAAGCATGAGGCTAGAAAATTGCTTGACGTAGTCCCTGATAGTGCCCGTATGCTTCAAATCCCGCAAAGCACGACGTGCATTATACTCCACATTTTTTGGAAAGAATTGCAACTTCAAATATTGTTTCAACTGCTCCCATGCATCAATAACGCATATGCCCCTTTGCATCTCATCGTACTTTGTCCTCCACCACAACTTGGCATCGGCCGACAAGTACATCATGGCCATGGTCACTTTGGCTTCCTCTGTGTCTGCCCTTACAGTCTTGAAATATTGCTCTATGTCAAACAAGAAGTTGTCAAGCTCCTTTGCGTCACAGGCTCCCCCATAGGCATAAGGTTAAGGCACACGGCATCTAAGAGCGTCTCCCCCCCCCCCCCTGCGGTGCATTCCCAACCGCACGAGTTAGCACATTCATTTTGCCATGAAGCTTCTCAATTTCAAGCCGAAGGTCTGCCACTACCTCCTCAAGATCATGCACATGAGCAACGCCATGAGCTTGCTCCAAGTCATGCATCCGTCTCTTAAGGTGTGCCAAAGCTCCCAACAAGGCATCCATCCTAGCCACCTTCTCCTCCAAGAGATCCAACCTTTCCCGTTGCGTAGGCATATTGAAAGTTGCTTGCATTGAAAGCCGTAGTAAGCGATGCCCAATACCCCAAGTTCCAAGCTAATCCTTCGCTCCGATACCAATTGACACTCACCAGCCCACGGAATAGGCAAACGGCCGTGTGTGGCACTTGCCAAAGCTTGACAAGCTCCGCCAAAGCACACCCGACGTGTTTGTATGCAAAAACAAACACAAAAATTAGAGATATGTGGGCAACAGGTAGGCAACGCTAGCAACAATGTAGGCAATGAGCAACAACTTTGTAGCAACGAAAAGAGAAATTTTATTGACAATTGCAAGCTATTACAAGCATCAAAGTATGTTATTACAATGTGCTCTTCCCCCCCCCCTTATATATGCTTTTTTAGCCATTTACAACTTTGCACAGGGAAATATAGTGTGTGTGCGAGGAGTCATAATTGACCCTCATTTATTCTACAAGTCAAAATAAAGGAAAAGCTTTTGTGCATTTCCAAGTTTACATTGAAATCTTTCCAACAAAAAAAACCTTGCTCAAAAAGCCCTCTGGACGACAAAGTTATGCGAATGCCAAAATTGCGCAAAAGGTGTCACTGTGTGAAAATCTGGCACACACTGGCAAGGCCGAAGTGAAGTTAACCCGCCCCAATCTGGGCGCGACGTGCGCGCGACATGGCTGGGCGGCTGTGACACACGCGAAGTGAGGTTAAGCCGCCCCTCTTTCTCGGCATTGGTGAGGTTAACGTGTGCACGCGGCAAGGCTGCTGGGCACGCGCATGGGAGCACGGTCTGGACACGTGAGGCTGCCAAAGTGAGATTATCTTGCCCCTCATTCTCAACCAAAGTGAGGTTAACCCGAGCCAACCTGGCTGCTTGGCTAGGCACTTGGCTAGGCACTTGGGCATCCGTGGGGCACTCTTAGGCAACCCTTGGGGCTTTGCTTGGCACTTGTCCCAAACATGTTTATACACCCTTAGGCATCTTAAAAGCACACTTTGCATCTCGTATGGCTTTGAGAGAAGCTATGTACAATGAGACAAGGGGTTAACTAGAAGTGCAACACTTGACACCTAGCTTTTAATCTCCAGTCTCAAATCGGTGACTCATTACAATGTATTTCGCCTACTCATTTCAAGAATGGAGGGTTAGCATCAAAAGGTCATCAGCCACTTAACGTAATTGCAGTTGGTTGCAAAACGTTTCGATCTATCTCTAATTTTTGGAATGTTAATTAAATCAATAGCTATTGGTTTCATGTTCTGAGTCGCCAAAGACTCAACGAATATGACTCACCCACTAAAACCAATGGTCCTTCGAAATATTGCCAAGTATATGTTTTGTCAGGAAACTGACAATCTTTAGCCTGCTAAACTTTGCACTGAACTCTTTGAATAGAAACCCCAAGGGGTTGGCTTAGAGGTTAAGGCTTAGGGCCTAGGAATTTGTTTCCTTTGAAGTTTTAGTTTTGAAACTTCTCACATGCTATTAATTTTTTAGGATCACTCTCAGGTCTTTTAGACTGGTAATTATTCAATTTGTGTGGGACGGGGGGGCTACACAGGTTTCGAGATTAGTTGAAGTGTGCTCAAGCTGGCCCAAACACCCGATTAACAAAAAAAAAAAAAAAAAGAACTCTTCGAATAGGAAAATTCTAGTATGAATAAAAAAAATTATGGGGTGTTTGGACATTGTGTAGTATTTTTTTTTCATCTTTAGCTACTTTTTTCAATTAAAATTTAATTTTATTTTTATTTTTATTTTTATTTTTTTAGGTCATGCGTGCCCGTCATAAAAAAATTAATTTTTTTTTTTGAAAAAACTAGTAAAGGCAAAAAAAAGCCATCATAGTTAAGCTGAAGTGGCTTTTTGTAGCCTTTTTATTATTATTATTTTTAGTGACTTTTTTTTCAACTAAAATTAATTAGTGACTTTTGATTGAAAAAGTCACTAAAAACACAAAAAACCTACTTCATAAGTTGCTTAAGTAAGCCAAGTCCAAACACCATCTTAACAGCTATTTTATGGGTGTTTTGTTTTAAAATGAAATACACCAATTTAACGACATCCCTATGTACAAGAATTCAGTGTAAATTTTATGTTTATATAGTATTATCAATATATTTATAAACATATTTTGCAGCGCTGCTATATTAGTCATTTTTTTCCTAGAGTGCAGAAGAATTGGCACATGAGAAGCCATAGCCAAAGCTTGCTCCATAACCAAAATCAAAGTAATAGCTTGGACCATAATAACTAAAAGAAAGTAAACTGTTCCATTAAATGAAAACTGTGAAAATAGAGAGGTGCGGCCTTAACTCAGCAACTAAGCGGTAAGAGGGCTGATAAATTAGGTCATGGTTCATTCACCCACTCCTCAAGACTTTGGCCTTTCTACGTACGTACTGCATTAATTTTTTCTCTCTCTACTCAATGCAATGCCGGTCATGGTGGATGAATATTGAGTCAGTCCTATGTAATAATTGTTTTTTTTTTTTGAAGGTGAACTTATTCTTTATGTTGCATCGTCACGTCCAGCGTACCATGAAACTTTATTTGCTCCACGGTGCACATGACCATACACGGTGATGGAGATATATTTCAGTAGTGCTATAGCATCTATCAACTTAATTTTAATACAGAATGATGTTCTTGTTTGTTTTTTTTATTTTAAATTAAAATTTTTATTATTTTAATTTATAATTTTAAAAATACTACTTTCATGTATTCTGATGGAGTTTCATTTATAAAAATTCTGTAATAATAAATTTTTTTGATATATATAAAATCTCTAGTAAATGACATTTAATCTAGTAAACACTACAAGAAAAGGCATTTTTTGCGACGGCTCAATGCCATCGCAAATACTCTAAAAACCGTCGCAAATACTCATTTGCGACGGCTGAGCATCGGCATTTAAAGCGACACAAATGGAGGGGTCGCAAATACTTTTTGCGACGGCCGTGCGATGGCATGGTGACCTTTTGCGACGGCGTGCCCCCGTCGCAAATAGTGTACGACGAACCAATTTTTTTTGCGACGGTATAGTATACCGTGGCCAATAAGCCCTTTTGCGACGGATTAATTGCCGTCGCTAATGCTATTTTCATGGACTAAACTTTTAAAACGACCCCCATTTGCGACGGTTTCTGCCGTCGCGAATAATGGGTTTTGTAATATGTATTTGCAGTCGTCTCAAGTATTTGCGACGGTTCATGCCGTCGCTAATACAATTGCGAAATAAATGATTTAAAATCGTCAAAGTATTTGCGACGGTATCTTGCCGTCGCAAATACTTTCGGAAAAAAAAAAATTTTTTTGCTCCATATTAGGCATGATTTTTGTAATTTGTTATTTACCCTGATAAAATGAACATTTAATATGATCAAAACTACTAAATTCAAACATTCAGTAAAACCAAAATGCTTAAATAAATACTTAAGAAAATTAATATTCCATTTTAATATATATATCCAAACAACAAATAAACAAACAATATTGTCTTCCACCAATATCCAAAACAAAACCAAAATACATACATAATCTCTCACAAAAAGAACAACCTAAATGAAAAATTCATACAACAAAAGAGAGTTTTAAGTCTATTACAACATAAGCCAATATAAAAAGACCATCCACCTATTCTTTATCAATAACCTGAAAAGAAGAAAATAAAACAATATTAGTTATGATAATGGCATAATAAATAAAATTAATAGATATGCATGTAATATATGGGTTTATTGAAATAAAAATGTAATTTACAATAATAAATGCAATATTCTTAAATTATAAATTCAAAAAACTTAAACATAATTAGTACAATTACGCAAAACGGTTATTCTAAAAAAACTAAGGAAAAGAGAGAAAAAAATGTTGCTTCTCACAAACCGGAACACCAGCGGCCGTGCTGTTCATTCCCACACATCACTCGTGGCTAAATCTTACTACGTGTTGAGTTAGATGGAGTTCTGATCTCGTTTGTGTGTTTTAGTACCTAAACGACTAAAAAACACGTTATTCTCTAAAAAAAACTAAGGAAAAGAGAAGGAAAAATAATTAAATCTCTCAAACCGGGAATCTGGCAACTGTGCCGTTCGTTTCCACACGTTACTCGTGCCTAAATCTTACTACATGTTGAGTTTGATGGAGTTCGGAGCTCGTTTGTGCAGTTATGTATCCAAACAACTTGAAAACACGTTATTTTCTTTAAAAAAAGCTAAGGAAAAAAGTCTTACATCTCCCAAACCGGGACTCCAGCGACCGTGCCGTTCATTTCTACACGTCACTCGTGCCTAAATCTTACTACGTGTCGAGTTTCACGGAGATCCGAGCTCGTTTGTGGGTTTTAGTCCCCAAACGACTGGAAAACATGATTTTTTCTCAAAAAACTCCAAGGAAAAGAGAGGAAAAACTGTTACATCTCCCAAACCGGGACTCCGGTGACCGTGCCGTTCGTTCCTACACGTCACTCGTGCCTAAATCATACTACATGTCAAGTTTCACGGAGATTCGAGCTCGTTTGTGGGTTTTAGTACCCAAACGACAAGAAAACATGATTTTTTCTTAAAAAAACTCTAAGGAAAAGAGAGGAAAAACTGTTACATCTCTCAAACCGGGACTCCGGCGACCGCGCCGTTCGTTCCTACACGTCACTTGTGCCTAAATCTTACTACGTGTCGAGTTTCACGGAGATCCGAGCTCATTTGTGGGTTTTAGTACCCAAACGACAAGAAAACATGATTTTTTCTTAAAAAAACTCTAAGGAAAAGAGAGGAAAAACTGTTACATCTCTCAAACCGGGACTCCGGCGACCGTGCCGTTCGTTCCTACACGTCACTCGTGCTTAAATCTTGCTACGTGTCGAGTTTCACGGAGATCCGAGCTCGTTTGTGGGTTTTAGTACCCAAACGACAAGAAAACATGATTTTTTCTAAAAAAAACTCTAACGAAAAGAGAGGAAAAACTGTTACATCTCCCAAACCGGGACTCCGGCGACCGTGCCGTTCGTTCCTACACGTCACTCGTGCCTAAATCTTACTACGTGTCGAGTTTCACGGAGATCCGAGCTCGTTTGTGGGTTTTAGTACCCAAACGACTAGAAAACATGATTTTTTCCTAAAAAAACTCTAAGGAAAAGAGAGGAAAAACTGTTACATCTCTCAAACCGGAACTCCGGCGACTGTGCCGTTTGTTCTTACACGTCACTCGTGCCTAAATCTTACTACGTGTCGAGTTTCACGGAGATCCGAGCTCGTTTGTGGGTTTTAGTACCCAAACGACAAGAAAACATGATTTTTTTCCTAAAAAAACTCTAAGGAAAAGAGAGGAAAAACTGTTACATCTCTCAAACCAGGACTTCGGCGACCATGCTGTTCGTTCCTACACGTCACTCGTGCCTAAATCTTACTACGTGTCAAGTTTCACGGAGATCCGAGCTCGTTTGTGGGTTTTAGTACCCAAACGACAAGAAAACATGATTTTTTCTTAAAAAAACTCTAAGGAAAAGAGAGAAAAAACTGTTACATCTCTCAAACCGGGACTTCGGCGACCATGCCGTTCGTTCCTAAACGTCACTCGTGCCTAAATCTTACTACATGTCGAGTTTCACGGAGATCCGAGCTTGTTTGTGGGTTTTAGTACCCAAACGACTAGAAAACATGATTTTTTCTTAAAAAAACTCTAAGGAAAAGAGAGGAAAAACTATTACATCTCTCAAACCGGGACTTCGGCGACCGTGCCGTTCGTTCCTAAATGTCACTCGTGCCTAAATCTTACTACGTGTCGAGTTTCACGGAGATCCGAGCTCGTTTGTGGGTTTTAGTACCCAAACGACTAGAAAACATGATTTTTTCTTAAAAAAACTCTAAGGAAAAGAGAGGAAAAACTGTTACATCTCCCAAACCGGGACTCCGGTGACCGTGCCGTTCGTTCCTACACGTCACTCGTGCCTAAATCTTACTACGTGTCGAGTTTCACGGAGATCCGAGCTCGTTTGTGGGTTTTAGTACCCAAACGACTAGAAAACATGATTTTTTCTTAAAAAAACTCTAAGGAAAAGAGAGAAAAAACTGTTACATCTCCCAAACCGGGACTCCGGTGACCGTGCCGTTCATTCCTACACGTCACTCGTGCCTAAATCTTACTACGTGTCGAGACGACTCGAAAACAGGTTACTCTATAAAAAAAAACTAAGGAAAAGAGAAGGAAAAAAAATTAAATCTCTCAAACTAGGACTCCGACAACTGTGCCGTTTGTTCCCACTCGTCACTCGTGCGTAAATCTTACTACGTGTCGAGTTTGACGGAGATCCGAGCTCGTTTGTGGGTTTTAGTACCCAAACAACTAGAGAACATGATTTTTTCTAAAAAAAACTCTAAGGAATAGAGAGGAAAAACTGTTACATCTCCCAAACCGGGACTCCGGCGACCGTGCCGTTCGTTCCTACATGTCACTCATGCCTAAATCTTACTACGTGTCGATCTTGATGGACTCACAAACTTGTTTGTGGGTTTTAGTACCCAAACGACTAGAAAACACGTTTTTTCCTAAATAAAACCTAATATGATAGCAGCATTTGAATTTTCAAGTATGATAATCAAGTAACAAAAGTGAGGAAACAATTGATAATACCTGCTCCGGTGGTGGAGGCAATGAAGCTGAATGAGGCAATGACGGTGAACGAGATGGTATATGATCATCACCCACAGACTCAACTCGTACCTGGTGTCCGCTAGATGCATCCGGAACCTAAACACAATGAAATACTGTTAATTGCAATATCAAAAAAAAAATAACATGTATAAAAATTGTTATTTTAAGAAATTCATCAATTGCATGGTGACCTGTCGGGTTGCATCTCCAGATAAGACACCGGCTTTCATCAATTGTAAGGTGACCTGTCGAGTGATCTCTTCTTTCAGCTCCTCTCGCAATTCCTCTTTCAAATTCTCTCGCAGCTCTTCTCTTAGCTCCTCTCGCAGGCCCGTATGACACTGTGATGGACCAGTATCCTCCCCATAAACAGCAGCCCGAGATATACCAGTGCCGTATGTGCGGCAATAGCCATGTCCATCGTCCCCGAAAACTTTGTGAAATATCTTGTTACGAGCATCATCCGTCCTTTGCTCCTCAGGTACCTTCTCTAGAAGTCGATTATATTCATCCTACACATCCAAAAGACAAATTAATTGACAATATGAAACAAATTTAAATACTAAAATTGCAATAAGTACTACTTACAATGTAGGGAACCACATCTGGGTCATTTACTCGGCGAGTCCTCAAGTAGACACTCATCTTGTCTGTTCGGTCCCCAGCCGCCTCCATCTAATTTAGCAAACATACAATATGCTATGTGAATGCTTACAACCCAAACATAATAATAAGCGTTAATTTTCTTATGTATGTACCTCATGGCGTATTGTCGAGAACTGTGTCTTTCCAGTTGTATGAGGTGGGCCACGAAGCTTCCTATTCGTTGAATTATTTTTTGCAATTGCCTACAATAGAACATATGTAAAATTAATGACATAAATATTCAATAAGGATGTTATTGCAAATGAATGTAATGACATAAATACTCAAACCTTTGCCGCCTCGGTCCTCCAATAATCCACGAGCTCTTTCCAGTGATTTGGAAGGACACCATCAGGACAATCAGGATAGCGGTCCAAAATGTCTCGATATGGCGTAAAATGCTTTTTTTTTTATATGGTACTTATGATCCTTCCATAACTTCGCACATTTATCCATGCAAACCGGTTTGTACTCATCCGGACAAAGTTCCAAATTACGCTATAAAAACATTAGTCATTAAACTGATAGATAAATATTACAGTTTTACTAATTGAAGAAACAATAACGTTTTTACCTTAACATCCTGCCAAATCTGATCGATCAAATCAGAGGGTACTTGTGTCCAATCTGTATATATCAAGGGTACAATGTGACGCACTATGATGCCCAACTGCCCTGAGAGTTTGTTAACTTTTGTGTTCTCAATTGGGCACCACATCTTATCAAATACCACGTGATACTTGAAATCCTTGCTACCCCAGTCACGAATACCCAATGCCAAGCCTCGCCCTTTCTTTGAACACGATGAGGATGTCTCATTACCTGATGGCCCTGAAGCAAATGAATCTAAAATAATAATATAAATCAAAACATATGATATTAGTTGTTAGTTAAATGTGTGAACATTTATTAACTTAGTTTATACCTGATACAAGCGGCCGTGAGGATGTATCTGATGGTGCTAACCCTACTGCCTCAGCTGAAACAGTCGGTAGAGGAGGAGACGGTTGCAACATAGGTTGTTGAGATGGAACTGGTGGAGTAGTCTCCTCAGACTGAGATGTAAATGACTGCAATACATCAGACACCGTCCGACCAGTAGACCTCTTCCTCTTTGACATAATAACCTGGGAAGAAAAATACAAGCTATATACAAAATAAACAACTAACAAATAGAGGGAAAAGTATGAAAGCTTTCAAGTTTCTAAGCACATATGTAAGGGAATTAAGGTCAAACTTATCAAACTATAGACAAAGTTTTAGAAGTTACAAATTAACAGTTACATGTTACACGTTACATGTCAAAATATGGTTACAACTATGTACATATCAAATAACCAACTACACAAAGCTAATAGAGGAAGACAAAAGGTTAGTCCATCATTGACAAGTTGGAATATGACTATTAGATAGGAGCATCAACCGTTGCTCCTTCTGTTCCTTCCCTAACCCAGTGAACATCTTTATCATGAAGGGCAATATTTTCTTCCAGTTGTTGACTTGCATAAGGCTCAGCTTGAGTGTCTAAGGAATGCATATCAAACAAACTTCTCTGTGACATCTTCACAACAACATGCCAGTCTACTTGTAAAAGGTCTGACGCATACCAAACCTGCTCTGCTTGGGATACAAAGATGAAAGGTTCATTGATCTCTCGATCATCTCGGTATAACAAATGGTTGAAGTTGACCAATGTAAACTTGAAAGCATCTTCCTTCTTCCCGCGGATGTTATCAACCCAATCGTACTTAAACATAACAAATGTCATGTCATTAGTGTATCGAATTTCAACAATATCAGTCAGTTGTCCATAGTAGTACACAGACCCCACACGAGGATTATTATCCTTTCGACTAGCATAACTCAGGGTCTCAGCCTTTAAACTTACACCACTATTTTGAGTAACTTGACTATCATCCATGTGCTTCACACGAAAATGGAACCCATTGACGTTGTAGGCATTATACCTATATGCTATGTCATTAGGACCATTTGCCAAATTTGTGATTTCATCAGAGAAGATGATATTTGTTGTCCTTCGTAAAGTTTGAACCTGTTATGCAACCAGGAGTGTATATTTATATTCATGAAGTGTACGTAAGTTTGAGTGAACTGAAAAAAATAAAACATACATGATTGCTGAACCAAGTGTGGAATGTTTCAAAATGCTCGCGCTGAATTTGATGATTGTCTGCTTGAGGAAATTTTTCCTTGAGAAATTCAAGGTGATTGCTGTGCAATAAAATTACATATATGAAGATGATGTATATAAAACTGCTACATACTTTAACATGAAGTGGTGATTAAAAAACAAACTTACTTTATGAATGATGCCACTGATTTAGAGTTGAACAAGACATAGCGATGAGCCTGTGTCAGTACACTCTTATGAGGACGAAAAAATTTGCGTAACCCTTCTGGACCATCTTTGCTCCGCACCGGTCGATTAGTTTTGGTTTCTATGTCATGAAGATATTGGGCACAGAAATTCATGCACTCTTCCATCAAGTATCCTTTAGCTATTGAACCTTCTGGAAAAGCTCGATTTCGAACATACTCTTTCAATGTTAGAAGATATCTCTCAATTGAGTACATCCATCGATATTGAACTGGTCCACACAATAATGCTTCATCTGCCAAATGAATGGGCAAGTGTTCCATTATATCAAAGAAGGCCGGGGGAAATAATTTCTCAAGATGACAAAGAGTTACTACTATACGATCCTGAATATACTGCAAGTCAGTTACACGATTCAACTTCGAGCACAGTTGCCTGAAGAAGTTGCTCAATTCAATCAACGGTTCAATGACTTTCTTAGGCAAAGAATGACATATAGCCAAAGGAATAAGTTGTTGCATCATGACATGATTGTCGTGACTCTTTAAACCCCAAATAGTCCTTTCATCTAAATGAACATGTCGTGATATATTAGATGCATACCCATTTGGCACTCTAACTTCCTTTAGCACTTTCAAGAACAAATATTTTTCCTCCTTGGTCATCGTGAACTGAGCAAGAGGCAAGTACAATTTGTTGGCCCCCTTCTCTACTGGGTGCAATGCTTCTCTAATTCCCATTTCTTTCAAATCACGTCGGGCATTTGCATTGTCCTTCGACTTTCCCACAACTCCTAGTATTGTCCATAATACATTGTCACATACATTCTTCTCTATATGCATCACATCGAGATTGTGTCTTACTAAATTGTATTTCCAGTACGGTAATTCATAAAAGATGCTCTTCTTTTTCCAATTATGGGTTTTGGGCTCATCATTCTTTTGCTGCTCTTTTGATCTCCGGTGCCTTACTGCAAGGTCATCCAATCTGTATTGGGTAAGGATACCTTTTGCTTCCAACTGTAACAACATATCTGATCCAGACAACATTTCAGGTTTTGTTCCAATTTCTTGGGTCTTATCAAATGATACTCTATCCCTTCGGAATTTATGTCGAGTAGGCAAAAAGCGACGATGGCCCATGTAGACAAACTTTTTTCCGTGCTTCAACCTTCTGGATTTAGTTTGTGTATTGCAACACGGGCAAGCATATTCACCTTTGGTACTCCATCCCGACAGCATGGCGTATCCAGGGAAGTCACCAATTGTCCACAATAAACATGCGAACAATTGAAACATCTGTTTGGTAGATGCATCAAAAGTGGGTACACCTTCATTCCAAAGCTCATTCAACTCCTCGATTAACGGCTGCAAGTAGACATCAATCTTGTCACCGGGTCCTTTAGGCCCATCTATAAACACAGACAATATAAAAAATGGTTGCTTCATGCACATCCAAGGTGGTAGATTGTATGGAATCAACACTACAGGCCAAGTGCTATGAACTACATTCATCGATCTAAACGGGTTGAATCCATCCGACGCAAGCCCAAGCCTCACATTGCGGCTATCACTAGCAAAGACTGGGTTTCGCCGATCAAAATCTTTCCATGCCTCAGAGTCTGCAGGATGCCTTAAAGTCCCATCATTTGTTCGGTCCTCTGCATGCCATTTCATTGACGTAGATGTATTGGACGACATAAACAATCTTTGCAGCCTTGGCTTCAAAGGAAAGTACCTCATCTGTTTTGCAGGCTTCAGTTTACCATGATTTTCTGAATTATTGACACTCTCTTTCCATCTAGAAACATGACATATGAGACATTCATTAAGAGCAACGTGCTCATTCCTGAACAATATACAACTGTTGGGGCATGCATCCCAAGTCATATATGTAAAGCCTAGATCTTCAGTTATCTTTTGAGCTTTATAGTAATTCTTAGGAAGTTGCACACTCTCAGGAAAAGCCTCACTCAACAACTCGAGTAACATATCCATTGACTTGTCCGTCCAATGATTGAGCACCTTAAGATGCAAGAGTCGAACAATGAACGACAATTTATTAAATTTCTTACATCCCAGATACAATTCACTCTGCTCTTCCTCTAGAAGCTTGAAATACTTAACAGTTTCTTCATTCCCTCCTATCTGGACATCATCATTCTCAAAACTTCCACCTACATGTTGAATAGCATCATTTATCATACCGATCATATCATCTGCAAAGTCTGCATCCCCCAACATTCCACTGTCTCTATCAGGGCAACTAGAACTAGAAGGATAAGATTCCCCATGACTAGTCCAAATCTTATATTTTCTTAACATCCCCTTGTTGAGAAGATGCTCACGCACAACATCTCGTGAAAAATAGTAACGATTTGCACACTGCCTACAAGGACAGTAGATCAATGAATCTGCACCCTTGCCAATGTACGCAAACACAAGAAATTGGTCTATTCCGTCCACATATTCCCTGGAAAGCCTATCACCAGAATCAATCCAACTCTTGTCCATTTTTTCTGTATATATCCACATAAACATTACTAATTAAGTCATCATACGTAAAATATAGATCATAAATGTTCATGCAACGTGAAAATTATCCATACAACTCCTCTTTAATAGGTAAGTGGTCCTATCCCATTCAGGAATGCATAATCTATGCAATAGGAAGTAGCTCAAACCGTTTTGTCCCTCTTTAAGGAAAATCCGGCAGCATCTCCCTACAGTTCTCCAAGTACGCGACGTAAACGAAGTGTATTGTTGTACACCACATCCCGTATGTACCCAGAGAACACAGAGTTTGCTACACAGAATTTCCATCAAAGAAGAACAATTTAAACCGGTGAGCCACTAACTACTACATAGATTTATGCATTCCCGAATTATCCGAAACTGGATAATTCAAGAACCATCTCATCGTAGTTGAATCCTCAAACTACATAGACGATTCTTGAACGGGTCTAAGGTTATATGCTTATATTTTAATTAACTCATATCATGAGTTAATTAAAATATATAAATATAAATTGTTACTATAAAGTAAGAAAGTGAATTAAACAAACCTGCTGAACCATAGACAATGGCAAATGATTGTAATGTTTATCAAATTACAAGCACACAGATGTACTATCATGAAGAAGAGAAGCGCATTGTGCTATCAAGAAAATAAAAGATTGAAAATAGTCATATTCATTAAGCAGTTAGTGACGTCTAAATAAGTGTATCAACCATAAACAAGAACAAGGGCATATGGTTGAAATTCTATCATTAATCAGTTAGTGTAGATGGTTTCAAATAGCTAAAATTGAAGCAAACCCCATTTCCTTTTTCCTAGTTTCTTATTCTTAAGAAGTTCATGTGAGTCTAGTTTTTACTAGTTTTGAATTCATCACAAAATTTTTAATATTTAGAGAGTTATAACAAAAAAAAAGAAAAAAAAATTACGTGGTTAGATATTCCATTCCGAATTTTGGGTTATTTGCACAAAATTCACTAAAGACTTCTAAGGTCTCATCCAAAGCCTCTAGAAGCATCGGTCTTACTTACATAATTCTCAAGATAATATTAATTTCAAAGCTTTCAAAATAGGGTTTACTCGTCTTATCTATTTACTAGGGATAACCCGTGCCTACGGCACTCTATGATAAATTTAAAAAAAATATATATATATTCAGAAATAATGGTAAAACAATGGCTACCTCTTTTACCATCATAAGAAAAATTTTATTATGCAAAATTGGTCACACAAACAGAACATATGTAAAAGTTAAAAGAATTCTCGAACTATAATGAAAATTTTGAATAATCAAGAATTCTCCCAAGATCTAATATGATTTTCATAACATTTGATAGTAGATTCCATTTGTTTACACATGATAAAAACGAAAGTATCCTTGTACATTAATACAAAAAGGTTAAAAGTGTATATATTACACTTTCAAGACTTAATAAAGACCAACATACATATTTGACAACACAACAAACTCCATATGAACATTAATAGCAAGCTTTACCAAAAGCAAGTCTATTGTCTGCTTCGAAAGAATAAAAAAAAAGGAATTGAGTTTTCTTCTCTTTTAGACATTGTCTTCACCCCTTTTTTTCCTTTTCCTTTTCTTTCAATTTATCGGGGAGTGCCGTAGGCCCATGCCTATAGCACTAAGTTAAAAAAAAAAAAAAAAAAAAAATCAGCAGTAGTAGTAAGAAAAATGGCTACCTGTTTTACTACTTTCTCTATCCTTAACCCCTCTCTCTCTCTCTCTCTCCCCGTGTGTCTGAAATTATTAAGTACAGAATTCTATTATACACAATTGATCAAATGAACGGAGTATGTAAAGGCTAAAACAATACTCATATAAATAATGAAAAATTAAAATAATCAAGAATTCTCCCCCAATAAAATCAGCAATAGATCTCATCTGATTTCAAAAAAAAAAAAGTTTATAGTAGATTCCGTTTGTTTACAAATAATGAAAACGAAAGTATCCTCATGCATTAATAATACAAAAAAAAGCTAGAACTGTATATACACTTTCAAGACTTAGAGGAATAAAGAAGAACGTACATATTTCACAATACAACAAACTCCATATGAACATAGATAGCAAGCTTTAACAAAACCGAGTCTATTGTTAACTTCAAAAACAATAAAAAAAGAATTGAGTTTAGTTTTTCTGCTAGCAGATCTTGAGTTTTTTAACAAAACCGAGTCTTATAATGTGATGAATTTTATACATGAAATAATTTGAACATGTATAATGTGTGATATCTGATATAGAAACAGAGAGCTCGAAACAGAGAGGCGACGAGGGAGAAAGAGAGAAGCTTACTAGTGGGTGTGGACTTTCGGCGGCGACGACACCAAGGCAAAGCTTCGTCGACGAGGGGTAGCAGTCCGTGAGGAGTTTCGGAGGCTAGGGCTTCCAGTCGCCACTGCAGGCGACGAGCGAGGAGGGAGGAGGGAAGAGAGACGGCTCACTAGTCGACAAGGCTTCCGGCAATGCAAGCCATCCAAGCGTCGTCTTCCGGCAGCGGCTTTCAGGCGTCGTCTCCGGCGATGGCCTTCCAGCTGAAACACTATCGCGCCACAGTGGTGATCGTCGATCGTTCGAAGCTAGGGCGCGCGGCTGGTCGAATAAGAGGGAAAGAGGGAAAGAGGGGAAGAAAAGGGGGGAAGATGATATTGGGTATCAAAACGACGTCGTTTTATACCCAAACGACGTAGTTTTATTTAAAACATTTGCTACGGCAAACCCGTCGCAAATACACCGTCGCGAATAGTGGGGGTCGCCTTTGCGCATGCAAAAAGACGTCGTTTTGCCCTCTTTCCCGACGGCAACAACGCCGTCGCAAATAGTGCTGATGAAAATAGCATTTTTTTGCGTCGGGAAAGATGCCGTTGCAAATAATTGGGTATTTGCGACGGCATAGGTAGCTGTCACAAATAATCCGTCGCAAATAACCTTTTTTCTTGTAGTGAAAGGGCCTAATGTTTTTGAAGAAGGACCACAATTTAAGGCAGTAAATGAATCAAGTTGCTTGAGATCGAGCCATGTTTGCCTTGTTAAAAGTTCGTCTGATCAGATTTGTTCGTTATGTAAATAAGTCAACTTTAAACACATTTTAAAACTTAGTCTTCTAGCGAGGAAACAATTCGTCACTAAAAGTCACATATTCGTTGCTAAAACTTTTTTGCAAGGAAATGTTACTCGTCGCCAGCTCGTTGTTAAAGGGTCATCTCGGATTCTATTTTGTGACGAACATACGATTCCTTGCCAATAATACATTTGTAGTAACAAAATTTGTTTGACACCAAAACTTTTTTATTTTGCGATGCGATTCATTCCTCGCGTAAGTTTCGACACTAAATATCTTTATTTCCTCGCTAAAAGTTTATTTTGAAAATTACTTAAGACGAACTTTAGTAGCAAGCTTGTCGTCACAAAAGAATATTATACATTTGACGACAATGGGTTATGGTTGCTCGCAAATCGTCGCAAAAGAATATTAAACATTTAACGACAATGTGTTCTAGTTGCTAGCTTGTTGTCGCAAAAGAATATTAGACGTTTAACGACCATGAGTTTTAGTTGCTAGCAAGTCATCGCAAAAGAATATTAGACATTTAACGACCATAAATTCTGACTGCTAACATGTTGTTGCAAAAGAATATTAAAAATTTAGTGACAATAGTTTCTGATTGCTAAATATTAATTTTGGCGACGAATTTTCTCATTACTAAAAGACATACGATAAAACCACCATGCATATTTGTGGCATAGTTGTTTCGTTGCTAATAGAATTTTTTCTTACTAAATACACAATATTTAACTTGCAATAATGATTTATGTCTTGCTAAAAGTGGTTACTGCTACTATTTACTCTTTTAAGTTTCCTTTGTTGTACATTCACAACCATACTATATTTCCAAATATACATCCATTAAAAAAAATATATAAAGAAGTCCTAAAGAATATCATAAAAACACTTGTGAAATTTACAAATATTTTCAACATCTGAAGTTTAAATCCATAAAATTATACTAAAAAAGTAAATGCATAGAGACAAAATACCCCAAAAAAGATTCAGATGTTAGCTTTTCTCATCCAAGAAGCACAAAATTGTAACAATAATAATCCATTATGTAAAAGCACAAAAACAAATTCAAAATTAAATTTTTGTCGTCTAATACTTCATCAATCTCTGTCCTGTAAAAGATGTTGTACCTCAATCAACAATTTGCACATAAGACAAGATATAAGAATTAGAACAAAAATAGGAGTAATGGAAAACTAATAAACTAGAAGTTCTGCTACCAAAACAAAATATAGATAAACTTTGAAAGAGAGAATACTTCACTGATATCATTATCCAAAAGAAAAAAATTATAGGAGCAAAGAGAACAAGGAAGAAGTCATAAGCATAGAATCAAATGAGGAACCAAATAGGAAATAATCATAAGCATAGCATTTATCAGTTTGATTGCATGTTGATAACAACCTCCAGTGTTAGGGAACAAGTCAAAAAAGAGGAGCTATCCAGTTTGTCAAAACACAGTGAAGACCCTGTTTTTCAGCCCACTTTACGTTGAAATCTAAATCTATTGGAAGTTAATCAACAAGAAAATCTTACATGGTTGGAAAGATCTATGAATCTATATTCTAACAAAAAAAAAAGAGCATGATTTATTTTACTGTGGAGAGAGATATAACTGTTTTACTAAAGCGTGTCATAACTGTAGAGTTGGAAATATTCGACAAAAGCACGTTTTGGTAAACCTAACTCTTGATAAGAATAAGCCACTGAAAACCTCCTCAATCAAACCCAAGTTCAGCCACGCCCAAACAATCTCAGCCTCAAAACTTAAAAACACTTCGGCAAGGCCCCGAAAGCAACCAAGACCTCCCTTTCTCTCCTCGGCACCTCTCCTCGGTGAAAACCCCGACACGAACAACCCTTGTCGCAGCCGAAACCAAGTCCCAATCACGCCCGCAAGCCTTGACCAAGCTCGGTGGAGCATTAGTGGGCACCTCGGCGAAAACCCACTCCCCCTCCTTCGGCTCTAGCAGAGCTAGTGAAGAATTAACCCATGTCAAATTTTGACCTTTGGCATCGACCTACGACAAAACCCCCTGAAAAACCCCCAACGACAAGCCTTAAATTGCCCAGATCTTGCCTTCATGGTGTCCCATGACCTTGCCTTCACTACTAAAACCTCGCCCATCAACTCTCACCTTAGCGAAGGCAATTTTGGGGGAAAACCTTATGGAGGGAATGTGGTTTCACCGTTTTATCAAATAGAGGGAAAAATTGGAAACAAAAAAAAAAACAAGATGGAGAGAAATAAATTAATGATGTTGCGCGGGCGTAGTTTTCTCGACGTTTCCCAAAAACTACCGATAAAAGTTCCATATAACTAATCTACTGTTTTAGGGTGCTAATTGACATTTTTTTGTGGCGGTAATCATAAATCGCCTTTAATATACATATATAATGACGGTAATTTATCACCATTAGTAAGCATCTTTAAAGTTGATTTTGTGACCTGCCGTTAAAACTGCCGCCTCTAAAAGTTACATTTCTTGTAGTGATTTACTCAATGTTTGGAACCAAGTATTTTTGTTAATTAGATTTCAAAATAGCAAACGAAATGGTTTCTAAGATAATCCCCTTTTTGTGTTTGGAATTAATTTATGGGAATTAAAAGAAATAATTTTAATTCTTCTTATTTATTTAATGAGTAATCAAAAAGAAAAATATTTTGATAACAACAGTGCCCCTAGATTAGGCTAGTCAAAAAAACTTTAAAAAATCAAAAAAAAAAAAAAGGGAGGTCAAGGTTGTAACTATCTACCAATTAAGAATTAATTAATTCCAATTCACATGAAATCTGACTAATTAATTGCCAAAGGATTTCAAGGTTATCCATTTTTCTTTTTCACATCCCACCAAATCAATCCTTTCATTCAAAACATATGAAAGTCCATCATTCCAATTGTAGAATTGACTAGCTAGGTTGACCCGTGAACAACTCAAATGGAGATTCGTTGTTTAATAGTTACTTTTTTTACCTTTTTTTTTAAGCTGGTACTTAAAGTAGTTTGGTTTTATGGATTTGAACTAGGGGTGTTCACGGGTCGGGTTGGGTAGTGACCCACTATCCAAACTACCAATCTTGAGTTTAAAGACAATGTAATTGATTTCAACTCAGTTTGGTTTGGGTTGGGTTCGGGAATGGCCCAAGGGGCGTGCATGGTGTTGGGTCAAGGATAATCCCAAGAGAGGGAGTGAATTGGGATCTTTAAAATTGCTGGATTTTTTTAAGTTAATTTAAAATCAGTTTTAGACAATAACAAAAAACAGGAGATGAGGCACTTATGAAATTAGATTGCTGGTAATTAAGAATAATATGCACAATCATTCAGCAAAGATTATTCACACACATATGAACAAAAAGGGGCAGAGAACAAGAGATTTACAGAAGTTCAGCTTAAACCTTGCCTACATTTTCTCTTCCTCGATCCTCTCGAGGGGTTTCATTATGTAATCTTCTTCTTACACAACTGCTAGTTTCTTCTAGTGCCCAGCTCACTAATACATCCAAGGATTTACACCAAATCCTTCCAGCCGAGAATCTTAAACCAAGCTCTCGATTTTTCTAAGTGTTGTCAAGCTACAACTCAAGGTCATAGGGGTTACAGCAATCTTTTGAAGATAATACAGTTACAAGACAATCAGTGTCACTCTTAGAAGTGAGGATAATTCAAGTTACAGCTCAATGACACCTCTCAGAAGATGACGGTTACGAAGTAATGAGGAAATTTAGGGCTCCTGAATTTTTTGCACTTTAAGATCCTTGTCTCTTGCCCATAAATGAGTTTGAACTCATATATTTATAATCTCTTACAAGAAATAGCCTTTGGAGGAGCATTTAATGCGCGAACGGCTAAGACAGTTTTGAAAATTCTGACCGTTGGAGCGTATTTTCGATTTTCATTTTTCTGCCGAGATTGTCAGCAATCTTCTACTGATGCTGCCAATCAAGTTCCAAGCATTTTCTGGTGTAGCATTGTCAACAATTGTCTTCCTAGTGTCGCCAATCTCGACTTGCCACTGTATTGGTTATTGTTCTTCAATGATGTTGTTTATAAACTTCACCTTGCGCTTCCAACCTGTATCTTTGCTTTATTTGATATTTGATCTTCCATATGGTTGTCAACAATATTCAACTGGTGGTGTTAATCTATCTCCCTGTCTATTTTGTCATTTGCCTCAAATCAAGATTGTCAGCAGTCTTGGTAGGTGCCAGCAATCTGGTTCTCTACTGCAGTTGCTGTTACTTTAAACAAACCTTAACTTATCCCCTTTGACAATCAGTCTTCGATGGTGTAGACATGTCTTGACCTCTACTGATTTTCTTCATATCTTTGAAAGCCTCTTAGATATTCCATATCATTTTGTAGCTCTTTGGTTTATCAAACCATTTCAAGTTGGCAATCTGGTTCACTGCTTGTATAATGAAATCTTCTTACTTTGTCAGGTTATCAGGTGTTAGCAACCGTCTATATTGTCATCAATCTTGACAAACTCCTCACTTAGCCTTCTTCCAAAATGCCTTTGAGAGAGGCATGCTCAAGCTTGCACAATTCTTTTAGTGGAACCGAGACGTGAGGATCGAAGGTCTTTACAATAAGCTTGCCACATAAATCAACACTCATATCCATTACGCACGTGTCTTCAGTGTCTTCAACCTGAGTTTGTTCGATTTCTCACATCCTGCTCATACAACTATTGTGGTGTTAGCACTCTTATAAAGTGTTAGCAAGATCATCTATGATAATTCATGAATATTCCATAAATCTGATCGATTTGAACTAAGATGCACACTTGAGTTAAACATGTTAGATCATAATGACTAGGTTTTGTGATCATCAAAATCAATTACAAACAATAGAGATCACCCCTTGGGTCAACACATGGGTCAGTTTGGTTTGGGTTGGTGGCAAACCCAGAACCGAACCGATCTTCATCGGTTCCAAGATTTTGGACTCAAGATAGAACCAATCGTCCCATAGGACGGAATTGAACCAAACCAACCCGACTCAGTTCAAATTAGTTTGGGTCGGTTCCTCGATTCTGGCCAAGTCGGGTTGGGTCATCTCTGCTTGTATAGTTTTAAGTCAATCCATTACATATACAAAATTTCTCAAAAAGATGCAGCAAATTCCATTATGACAAATGACATAAAGTATGATCAAACACAAGCTCCAATATGAAATATTCTTTTGCACACCTTTAAATGGCCTGATGGATTTGTGTAGAAGTGGCAGTTTATAGTACTCTGATGGATCAATTTATTAGTTATTGAACTTGAATTTAAGCACCAAAAAAGTTGAAATACATAAAATATTTATTATTTAGTTACAAAAATTAAATATTTCAGGTTCAATCAATTATTAGTCACAATGGTTGAATATATAAAAGGATAACTCAATACACGAGATTTCCCCCACTTCAAGGTCTAGGAAGAATCAATTGTACGCAATCTTACCTCTTGCATGAGGACATATGTTTGTCTAGTGCACAAAACTCCTCTACTGTAGGTTTGGGCATGGTTAGATATACGTTAATTTCCTTACTAAAGACTAATTTTGGTATTTACAACCACGTTATAAGTAGAAATAATTTGGTATTTACATAAAAAGGGACAGACTAGTTACATACATTTATTTATTAATTTTTTCACGCGTTAAAGTATAAATAGCAATTTTTTAAAGTAGGAGTAGTAGTACTACACTGATATTTTATAAGTAGAAATAATGTATTAAAATTAGTCATAGTCACATATCATATAAAGTCTTAATTATCATGCCCTTAAGAACTGATTGCTCCTTTTGGCGAGAAATCTATAATTTCCTTACTAAAGACTAATTTTGAACACCACTAGCAAGCAAATTTTTGTCTCCTCGCTAATAACTTTTTCCTGTCAAACAAAAAATTCCCGCTAGTTATTTTTGTGGTTATCATTACCAAGGAAGTTTGTATTTTGTCGTTATAACATATATTGATTACTTCTTTTATTAAGGAATCTACTAGTTCCTCGTTAAAGTCTTTATATTATACGTGTAGCAATGAACAGTATGCCTTACAAAAGATTTATACCTTTAAAATCAATGATGAGCACAAAATTCGACGCCAATAGGTATTGAAGTTTTTTTTACAACCAAATGCTTTTGTGGCAAAAATAATTGTTCAAAACCTTTAGCGACGATCTATTCGACCCCTCGCTAATACTTTTTCCCCAATCACCATTCGTGAGGAATTTTACTTTTCCCTACAAATTCACTCTCCCACCACACATCCCGCCAAGAAAGATTTTCAGCCAGAGATTTTGCAATGAGTATTTGAGAGAAATTTTTTAGCTTGTCGCTAAATGTAATCATTTGAAGACTTTAGCGAGAATCATGGTTTTCCATGCTAAAAGGGTACTTTTAGCGTAAAATTTGGTTCCCTCGCCAATACTTTCCCTGCTAAATGTCAAATTTCTTGTAGTAAAATCAAGCTTGAACACATTTAGAAACTCATAAAATTTTTCAAATCAAGCTTAAACAATCCACTACTTTGGTCATTTGCTGCTCTCTAACCATAGTAAGCAACATTATTCTTTATGATATTTTTTGTACAACTTTTCTATTCAGGTAATTCTATACAAAAGAAAAAACTATACATAATTTGTATAGGAGTGATTAGGGGTGTGCATAGATCGGGTCCGTGTTAAATCCAAAATTAACCCGATCTTGATCGGTTCTAAAATTTTAAACTCAAAATTGAACTAATTCTTTCATGGAACCGAATCGACCTAAATGGTTCAGTTTTATTTCATACCTCAGGTTGGTTCGGGTCTAGCTCGGGTTGGATGCACTTTTATAATATGAAACATAGTTTATTTATTTAAAAATAAAAAATAAGAATAATGTTGTATCCTCAAATTATTTAAAATAATTAAATAACAAAATATAAACACATATTAGCAACAATAAAGTACAAATAACAATAGTTTAAACACATATATGCAATATATCCAAACTTTTATTTATATAGATCAGGTCTCGGGTCGGATTGGGTCGAGAAAATGCAAACCCAGGAGCTGAACCGAATATATCAATTTGATATTTTTTAGATTCGGAACCAAACAAAACTTTTAATCGACTTGAACCAAACCAATTCATAGAGGGTGGATTTGTTTGGTTCTCGATTTTTCGATTTCTTTATGCACCCCTAGGAGTGATGTGACTTAATTGAAATTTATCATTTTAAAACAAAATACCTCATTAAAATAATATTAATTACAAAATGCCACTTCCACATCATTATGGTATTTGTTTCTATATAAAAAAAAATTTTCAGAAATTTTTGTATAGTAAAGCTCTTTCTTACATGAGAAATGGTACACAGTGAACTTTTATATAGAAATTTCATCCAAAAATAATACGAGTCATTTTAAAATTATGAATCAGAATAGTGGGTGCTTTAATTTAAAATAAAATGACAATGAAGGGTTACATAATTTTATACGAACACTCTCTTGTACCTCTATATATATTCTCACAATCTCCGCCACAAGGACCACAACTACAAGCGATTCATCTGCGCAATAGCAAGCATTTCATGGCTACGCCAATTTTCATCCTCTTTATTTCTTTGGTCCTGTCATTTCCATCGCTTTCGTTTTCCACACCAAAAAGCTCAATAAGTAAAGGCTCATCTCTGTCAGTGGAGAAGCCGGACGATGTTTTGATTTCACCGAACGGAGTATACTCGGCCGGCTTCTACTCCGTCGGCGATAACGCTTATTGTTTCGCTATATGGTTCAGTGAACCAATGAAAGATGGGAGTCGCACCGTGGTCTGGATGGCCAACCGAGACCAACCCGTTAACGGAAGACTCTCAAAGCTCTCCCTCCTCAACAATGGCAATCTCGTCTTGACAGACGCTGGCCAATTCAACGTTTGGGCCGCCGACACCAATTCAATATCTTCAGTGAAATTGCAGCTGAATGACACTGGTAACCTCGTTCTTCATACTTCGGAGGGTGTAATTCTTTGGCAAAGCTTTGATTCACCAACAGATACCCTTCTTCCTGACCAACCCCTCACCAGAAAGTTAAAGCTTGTTTCATCTCGAAGCCAAACCAATTACTCTTCCGGTTTCTATAAGCTTTTTTTCGACGACGATAACCTCCTCCGTCTTCTCTATGATGGCCTTGAGGTATCTAGCATTTACTGGTTTGACCCATGGCTGAACAGCTGGGAAGCTTCCAGGTCCAGTTACAACAATCATCGAACTGCAGTATTCAATTCCTCTGGCTATTTCAACTCAACCGATGAGTTTGTGTTCTCGGCCGCAGACTATGGCATTGGGATTCAGAGGAGATTAACCATGGATGTCGATGGTAATGTTCGATTGTACAGTTTGGGCGAGGGAAGAACCTGGAGAGTTTCGTGGCAAGCCATCCCTCAGCCGTGCAAGATCCATGGAATCTGCGGACCCAATAGTGTGTGTATTTATGTTCCCCATGAGAAATCTGGTAGGAGGTGCTCTTGCATTCCAGGGTACAAAATGAAAAATCAAACGGATTGGTCTCTTGGGTGTGAGCCAGATTTCAGCCTCTCTTGCGACGATGGCGAGGCTAGTTTCGTCCACATTCCTCATGTTGAATTTTACGGCTACGATTATAGGTTCGCGCCCAATTACACCTTGGAGATGTGCGAGAAGGAATGCTTGCAGCGTTGTGACTGCGCTGGCTTTCAATACAAATTCGACCACGACAATGGCTTTTACAACTGTTATCCCAAGTTACTGTTGCTCAACGGATATCGTTCGCCAGGTTTTGGAGATTCCGCCTACATAAAATTGCCCAATGCCTCACTCTCATCCTATACAAAGCCCGTTCAAGAATTCAGTCTAGATTGCTTGAGCCAAGTTAGCTTGCCGCTCGATAGAACTTACAAGAAACCCAAGGAAAATGGGACGTTGCAGTTTATGGTTTGGTTCGCCTCTGCATTTGGAGGAATTGAGATTATTTGTATATGTTTCGTATGGTGCTTCTTGTATAGAACCCATCAAGGTTCGGGTGAAACTTCCCAAGGTTCCCTTCACGTTGCAACTGGATTTAGAAAATTCACCTACAATGAACTGAAGAAGGCGTCACGTAATTTTGGCGAAGAGATTGGAAGAGGAGGAGGTGGCGTTGTATATAAGGGTGTACTTTCCGATCATCGAGTGGCGGCAATCAAGCTGCTCAACGAAGCTAACCAAGGAGAAGCTGAATTCTTAGCGGAGGCAAGCACCATTGGGAGGGTTAACCACATGAACTTGATAGAAATCTGGGGATATTGCGCGGAAGGAAAGCACCGGCTTTTGGTGTACGAGTATATGGAGCGCGGGTCATTAGCAGAAAATCTTACTTCCACCAGTCCCCTTGACTGGGAGAAGAGGTTCAATATCGCGGTTGGCTCTGCAAAAGGCCTGGCTTATCTGCACGAGGAGTGCTTGGAGTGGGTTCTTCATTGCGATGTCAAGCCTCAGAACATACTCTTGGACTCTAATTACCAGCCAAAGGTTGCAGATTTTGGTCTCTCCAAGTTATTAAACAGAGGCGGCGGACATAATTCGAGCTTCTCCAGAGTAAGAGGGACAAGGGGTTACATGGCTCCCGAGTGGATTTTCAATCTCCCTATCACCTCGAAAGTAGACGTTTACAGCTATGGGGTGGTTGTGTTGGAGATGGTCACCGGAAAGAGCCCGATGACGGGTCCTCACACCTCTGGAAATTCAGGCGAGATGGAGCAGAGAGGGCTGGTTAAGTGGGTGAGAGGGAAAATGAATGAAAATGCTGCAAAGGAATCGTGGCTTGAAGAGATCGTAGACCCAGTGATGAAGGGTGAATACGATGCTAATAAGATGGAAATATTGGTTGGAGTAGCCTTGCAATGTGTGGAGGAAGACAAAGAAGCGAGACCGACCATGAGCCAGGTAATAGAGATGCTTCTACGCCATGAAATTGACCAGTAACGAAGGCAACGATGGATAAAGCATTGCCATCAAAGCAAAGTTTTGGGTTTCTGGACTGCACAATCTGGTTTCGTACTCTGAGTATAGGCGTCATTCTAGTTAATATTGCCTAGCCATTAAATAATGATTGTCTGAACCTTAGGTTTTGTTGTCTAATTATGAGCAACTCTATGGTTCATCCTTCATACGTTGTTTTCTTGAATAAAATTGCTTTTTGTTTTTGTTTTTCCCTTTTTTTTTATGGGGGGACAATGGATGACAGTGTGTCAAAGAATAACATTTTTTTTGTAGCTGCTCTTTACATGTAGCCTACTTTATCCTTGAGTTAATTATTTGAGGGGGTTTGGAGTTAATTACCCTAGAGTTTATGGGTCATCTGCAAGTGCTTCACTGAACTCAGCTGCAACTAGGCTGTTCAAAAAACCATCCAACTCGATCCAACCTGATTCGATCCAATTTCAATTTTACAGTTTTGTCCCTTAGTTTTTGGTGAATAATGGGTGAATTTTGACTAATCCAATTATACTTGGGTGACGAGCTTTTATTATTACAATCCAACCTTATGGTCCTTATCTAACCCGACATATTTACACTAAAACTTCAATTTTTTCACCCAACCAGATTCACCTTGAACCCATTCCGACCAAACTCGATACCCTATGGGTTAAGTGTGATTTCAAAATTCTTCAACTCGATCTAGTCGGATCAAGTGGTGAGTGACTTCCAATTCAATCCAACCCAACTTGTAAACAACCCTAGCTGCAACAAAGAAATACCCCTTGCATGGCGGCACCAGTTCTGAGGGTTCAAGTTGATATATGAGTACTTGTTAAGCGCGTACTAGGCAAACCCGAATCCACAGGTTCGCAATAGACCACTCCTTTTCTACGAGTGCTTGAATCTTCAGATCCAAGTAAAACAAGGGGAACCAAAAAGTGTCTATGTTGATAGCAAGATGAGGAATGAATGCTACATAAATAAAATTTTGTGCAAAATTATGCTCTTATTTGTGATTGTTTCATTTGAAATCAAAAACTCACCGTTTCAATCTCAATGTATTGACCTGGTGGTCAAAGCCTAGAATAAGGGGGTCTACTCTTTCTAAGATTTCAAATTCAAAATTTCTTGAGTGTTACATAGGTACTTGGGGTCTACTATACAGGTCATAGAATTAGTTGTTAGTCCGGGCATTCGGTCGCCAAAAATATATATATACACTGTTTCTCTTCTCATAATTTCAAAATTCACTACCACATCATTATTGTGGAGTTCTCTATGTAAAAAATTTGTAAGAGTAGAATTTTCATAACGATATTTAGAGCTTCTAGGAATTCAAATTTTAGGATTACATTATGCACACCCTTCTGCATTGTGGTAGTTGTTGCTTATGGTATTTAGGGCAGTTTTCTGCAAGTTCAAATAATAGTTAAACAATGCACTTTTTTAGTTTCATCAGAAATAGCATATAACAAAAAAAATATATGCCAAATGCTAGTCAATTAAGGTTGTTATCCTCAAACGTAGTCATCATCATCAAAATCTCATCTTCCTATTCTTCTTGGTTCTCGATGGCTATCGTGTCTCCCTAAAGTCCTCAATCACATCTTCACAAGAATGGTCTAACAAATTGAGTGAAATATTTGTCTTTGGAAAATTGGTTTCATATATCGATCAGTCGACAAAGACTTAAAACGAAAATGATAGACCCACTAAATCAATGGTTATATGGAATATGGGCAAAGTCTTTCAGAATAATCAAACTATATCTTTTTCCTGGAAGCTGACAGTCTCTTTAGCATACTAAACTTGTCCTAAACTATTCAAATAAGAAAAACCCTAGTCTCAGAAAGAAAAAGAAGAAGAACATATAGTTGGGACATTCTGTAAGACTTGTTTTAAAATGAAAGGCACCAATTCAATCTAATTGGTGAAAAATTTTGTAATTTCTCTGTTTGAATAGTATTACTCAAATCCTTTCATTAACACATTTTGTGGCCCTGGTACTTAGTCACGGTAGCCCAAAGTGCAGAAGAATTGGCACATGCAGAAGCGACAGCCATCCGCACGGGCTGTCATCAGCATAACAAAGAACTGAATAATTTTTCCATTGTTAGCATGTAGATATGAATATTAACGTCTCTGATTTAATTATTAATTGAGTTTACATCAGGTTTGATACTTCGAGTTTGATTATGCGCCGTTAAATAATGATTTTCCGAACATTATGTTTTAATGTTAATAAAAATTAAATTAATTAATTAACCATTAAAAAAGTGACCTAGGAGAGAGATAGAGCTACAGTTTAATCCTTAAAAAAATTATTTATCATACTTTATGTTGTTGTCTAACTATTAATTTTTTTTATTATTTTCTAAAAAAAAATTATTTTGACTCATTAAATTAGGTTTTGACCCTAAGCAAGTTGTACAAACCCGAGGGAGACAAAGAAAGAGGTGAAGAGCATACTCTTCACTCCCGTGACCTTTACCTTCTAGGGCCTCTATTACTTAGGTACTTTGTATTCTCAAATTTTCTCTTTTCTTTATATTTGTTTCTTGTAGATTCTATGATTATCTATATCGAAGAGAGCTTTTTGAACCTATCGATGTAGATTCGAAAATAAATAATTTATATTTGCTGAAAAATCATTGGGCACAACTTCAATATATACTTTTTCTTAAATATTTATCTGTTTCTGTATGTTTTTGCTGCATATTAGTTGTGAAATTATTTGTTATATATAACTTTAATATATACATATTTTATAAAAAAATTTCTGATAATTCATTAAATTTTAGTTAGCTCAGGGCAAATTAAAATTTCACCTCCGCCCTTGCCTGTGTTGTGAATGCTTAACTGCTCCAAAGAGGCCGAATTGTCGCACGTGGCCCAGAGGGTGTTCCTACCGGCATCAACTAAGATGAGATTGCGGTCTTTCATTAATGAAAGCTTTGAGCCTTTTCCGTTTAGGGGTTGATCTCGATTGGCCATCCAAACTACAGTAGGACCAGATGATTTGGTGAACCATATGGCAAAGCTAAAAGCGTTATCTCCAACAGAGTGAAACCCTGCTGCAAAAACACCGTTTGATGAAATCAAAATATCGTTTGGTCTCTCCACAGAGAGAGACGAGCCTCCGCCCAGAGTGGTACGCGTTGTTGATGAAGATGGAGTCAGAAACAAAGAGAAGACAAGGAAGAAGGAAAGTGACAAATCCAAGTAAGAATACAAGAAGGGTTAAACAGGCTTCAAGAGGGATTCATGAATGGACAGGAACATCCGGGATCAATGAAGGAGATTATTGCACCTAAATAAAAAACAAGAAAAATAGAAGGCAATTTCTTCACGGTTTCACAAGTTGAATAGATAGGTTGTCATTGCTCCCTTTGGTCCTAATAAATTATCCAGATCAGTGACCGTGGCACACGTTATTATGTTTACAAAGTGTGATAATTTATTTATGTAATGTTTTTTTTTTTAAAGAGAAAAAATGCTAGTGAAGGGGCGGAATGGATAAGTTTTAAAATTTAAAATTCCGTTATGTGAAATGCTCACAAACGTTATAATTTTAAAAGAATGTCGCTATAATTTTTTGTTCCATTAAGAGACTTCAGCAAACGAAGACTTAAAAGTCAAGAGTCTTTAGATTTTTTTAACAAAGCTTTGACTACTCTTGCTTTTTATCAAGAATGGGCAAGTTTTAAAATTCAAATTGCCGTGATGTGAAATGCTGACTAGTGTTATAATTTGAGTCACGCATGCGATAATTTTTTGTTATATTAGGAGACCTCAACAAACGGAGACTTAAAAGTCTAGCTTCTTTGGATGTTTTCTAGAGTTTTTCTTCTTTGGTTTTTTGACGACTCTTGCTTTTTATCAAATAATAGTAAATTTATATTTGCTCACATTCTAGCCGAAGTAATATTGACTTTTGGCTGAGAAAAGTTACTAACTTATTACAAAATAAAAAGTAGTAATTATATTTTATCCCTTTATAGTTTCAGCCAAAATCATATGACTCCTATGTTTTAAAAATGAACACCTTCATGTGAAATTGACTTATCTGTAAAATAAATGAAAATCGTTAAATTTTTTCATAAGGATATTTTTGTTAGAGGTATTTTTATCATTTTATCTCTTTAAATTAGAACATTAAAAAAACGATTTGACCCTTTTATACCAAAATAAAGGGTTGTCTTTCAAGGTTGTTTTTGTTATTTTACCAAATCATCTTTTTAATATTCTAATTTGAAGAAATAAAATGACAAAAATACCTATCTGATAAAAATTTTATTAAATCTAACAATTTTAATGCATTTTGCAGATAAGTCTAAAACCATAAGTAAGCCATGTATTCACTTTTAAACTATAAATGAGTTATTTAATTTTCGCTCAAACCACAAAGGATTAGTGAATTTACCCCAATTAAAAAGCACCAATAAAAAAAAGGCCAAAAAGTTGACAAAAAAAGCTGTATCAATGGATGTAGAAGGAAGTCGGGAAACTGTGTATAAGTACCATCAACCACTTATTTTATGTTTATAGTGAGAGACTCATCAACTGCACTAAAGGTAAAATTTATAATGAAGGTGTAGGTGGGATTTACTGGGAAGGCTGAATCGAACTCTCAAGCCCAAATGAATGAGTCCAAACTCTCTGCAAGGAAGTGAAGTTAGGATGGGTCAACCCTTGTTGGACTGATCACACTCCAATGATTAAGTTAGCAAGTTTAATCAAGATTAGAATAAACAAAAGACATGTATACTCGGAGTTAGTTGTCCATACCTGGCTCTTGACAGTTTGGGTATTTATAGTGTGATCGATGGAGTGTTTTACTCTTGGCCTAACAGCAGGTCATCATGGCCTGCTAGGTAGGCATCATCATATGCCACTGACTAGCCTCGGGCAGAGCCTGTCTTACCGTCGCTGAGAAATCCGGCTGACAGATCGTGCACGTCAACTTCGCGTGCGAAGCCGCTGGCGCATTTAATGCAAGTCAGCTCTGCATTTAATACTCTGAGATCACTAGCGTTTTGGGCCCGCCTGTCGCGGTTTGGGCCAAGGTCTGCATGAGGTCAGCGGCTTGGGCCAAACCGCCCTTTAGTGCTGAGTTTGAGCCGCCAAGCAACCTATCTTTAGTTCATGTAGATTGGGCCTAACCATATGGTTGGGCCGCACCTTATTGCCCCACAATTGCCCCCCAGCCTTTGTGTTGTTTCGAATTTTTAAATGGCCAAGGGCTGTAACGGGTAATTATGGTGCCCTTTCAAGTGTGCGACCGTTTCTACAGTTACCTGGACACGTGGACGGCGAAGATTTTAAAAGCTTCATTAATGGGGTGTCGTCGACTCAACGGCTGATGTGACGTTTCGGCAGAGCGACATGATTGCTGCTGTTTTTTCGCGCACGAACCGGCAGCATAGATGTATATAAAAGGGTGACGCCTTGTCTGGTAAAAGGCACTTGGTTTTTCTTAGTCTTTCTGTCTAGTGTGTGCGTCGCCAGTTTTGACTTCCAACACTGTAAGTCTTCCTTAGCCTATTTTTCCTTCGCTCTTCTCCTCGTTTTCCTTCTTATCTTCAACTGTTGTCCCCTGATGGCATTTCGTCTTAGGAAAATGTTAGAGGGTCCGGCTACCATTGCCGCTTTTAGGGCTAGGTTCGAGATTCCAGACCAGATCGGCTTAGAACTAGTTGATCCCAAAGATCACCGCATGGAGAAAACCGAAAAGGGAGTACCATTCCTACTTATTGCCATTGTAGAAGGGAGCCTTAAGTTTCCCCTTCATCCCTTACTCCAAAAGTTTATAGTGAAGAAGAAGGTGTCGCCCTCCCAGCTGTTGTCGAATATTTATAGAATCATATTCGGCATGTTTGAAATCAATCGGCACCTAAGAGTGAACTTATGTAACACCCTGAAATTTTGTGACGACTTGAGAATTATTTATTACTAAACCCATGGTAGTGTTGCTAAGATAAATATTGGTAGTGTTGATTATTTTTAAGTACACGTGTGACTTATTATCTCATTTATTTTACACGTTAATATTAATGGTGGTTAAGATAATTTTAAAGTTATATTATATTTTGGAGTTTTATTAGTAGGATAAAGTGATTTGTGAAGCTAAAAGTGCATACAAAATAGCAGATATATATATGGTGAAGGAGTATGGTCGGCTAGAGAGTTCCATGTGGGTGGAATGATTTGCCAAGCTTTAACTGGTTAATGCACGACGTAGGTAGTGTGATCATTGGGCCGGCTAAGAAAGAAATTGAGAGAGAGAAGCTGTTAGAATGATGACCCTCGCATCACTTGAAGCTAACAAGTGTATCTTATGTGTCAACCTTTAAACCTCTCTCCAGGTTAAGTAAACAAATGTATTATGAATTGTCGAAGTCTTAAGTCTTCCGTTCATATAACTCCAACAGGTGGTGATGAACGTGTCCATGTCTTCTCATGCAAGCTACCACGTGGATTAAAAAGATGTCATCACATGATGAAGCATGCTCATGCAACTTAGCAAGTGGTCAATGAGTTGTCAAATCCCAGGAGGTCTACATTGTATTAGACATAGGAGGCCATTCGGCCATGGACTTCTCACATTTGCTCTAAGAAAAACTAGGAGATATGAAGAAAATAGAGTAAAGGGGAGAACTCTTAGGTGGGCTGCCAAGAAGAGAGAGAGAGAGAGAGAGAGAGAGAGAGAGAGAGAACAAGGGGGAAAGGCTGCTGTTTTCGAGAAACCAGTGAAGGGAAGGCTTCCGAGAAGCTAGGTCAAGCTAGGAAGCAGTGATTTAAGGAATATACTCTTTTTCTGCACCATATTTAGGACATGCTTGCATTATTAATGCCAGAAATGGCCAAGAACCAGCGAGAAGCCATGGCTTTTGGCACACCACGATTTTGAGCAAACCTAAATAATGGAGGATCTAACCTTGCAGGTTTGGAAAAACTTTAAATGCATGTGTTATAATTAGTAGAATACTTTGGGAATGTTGTTAGCATTGGTATTTAGAGTTCATGGTGGTAAAACACAATGGGTAACCTCGGATCATGGACAAAACTCCATTCGCAGCTGGCCTGGTAACAGGGGAGCCACTGGCAGTGACTTTCGGATGCATTTTAAGGAATCAAATGAGCTCCAATATTAATTCGAGAACAGTAGGTAGAAAGGACTCAGAAAGTTATTCGATTTAAACCCAAACTTTGCCCAATTTGGTTGAAAATTGATGAAGAAAACTGAGTTCAAAGTAGACACAAAATCTGCTGCGAATTTTCCAGCAGCAGCGACTTTCAAAGGCTTTTTGGAGTAATGAACCTTAATGAAAAATTATTCTGAGACAATGATCAGATCAGGCTTGAAGAGTAGATAATTATAGATGCTTGATTCGGCAAAATTTATCGAGAAATGAGTGAGAAAAGACTGAAAAACTACAGGGTGTTGAAACAAGAGTTTTGAAAGGTTATTTTATGAAGATAAGTAATTTTATAAAATAGTGTAAACTCCAGTAATATATAAAAGAGCTGGAGAACTTCTTTTTGCAAAGGGTGATATAATTAATACATAAAGGAAGCACAAGATAAACTGAACCAATGATACAAGAGTACGAAAAACTATGAATTTATAACTAAACCTATAGGAGGAGTCTAGGAGGTCATTTAGACATGTAAAACATTTTAGTCACATCTTGAGCATGTGTTAAAATGGTGATTATCACTTTACAGATTGGACACGAAAAACTGAGAATATCGCCAAGCTAGCCTAATAGTATTCAGGTAGGAACTTATGCATTCTTTAAAATACATACTTGTTTTCTTCTTATCAGATAACTTGCAAATTACTGTATTGACTTTATGTCTTCCTTCTAATTATATTATTGATTATATATATTCACTAGATACGTGCATCATTAGGGAGAAATAAGGGTGGAACAACCGAAAAGAAAAGACCCTAAGTGAATATCATGGGCGAACCTAACTGGGCTTGATTTGGGGCGATCATGGGTTAGCTTCGCTGGGCTTGATATGGGCTAGATAATCATGGGTGGGCCCCCACTATCTTGACGAAGGAAAAGTCAAGGGTGGGTCCACTGGGCTTGATGATGCCTCGACAGGATATACTTGCAAGGATCCTAGTATTGATGAAAAAGAAAAGAATTACAAGGGGCATATGTGTGTCATGCTATCTTTTTACTACATTGCATTGAGGCACATCGCTCGGACCGCCCATATATTGCTAATTACCCTCTTCGCTACTCGACTTTTACGGTCGACACGGGGATCCCGCAGAGCGTCCTTGCGAGTTTGGCGAAGGAAGGCGCTGAAAGGGATTTTGAAGATATTCTAGTTGGTGTGACCATCGAAAGGGTTCGTGCCCCTACTGGAGTGACAGTTGTTGTTGCTCCTCCATTAGAGCCCATTGCCGAAGAACATTGTGAAGCCTGTTCAAAGTCAAACAGTTCGGCCTCAAGTTCATCGCCACTTACGGTCTCAAACCGCCGAGTTAGAGTTCTAGTCAGAACACAAGAGTCCATCCCATCCCCCAACGAAGAAGATACTATGAGTTCGAGGGAGAGGATGTTTGCTGCAGCTGGCAAGCCACTGAAGACGACTGCCATAACTTCTACCCACCCTCCATCAGCCGAACTAGAGACCGACCCTGTGCTGGAGACCGCTCCTGTCCAAAAGAGGCCCGAAACACAACAGCAGAAGAAAAGGGCGCCTAAGGTTGCCGTGCCGCCCCTCACATCGAAGAAGCAAAGAGGAAAGGGCGCAAAGGACGAGGTTGGCGAAGTTGTAACCATCCGGCCGGATATTTTAGGCCGACCTCTTACGACGGCAAATTCGATAATCAGCTAGGCCGAGGTAGCTTTCGGTGTTATGAAGAGTGTTCTTCCGAACAAGGATATGGCTAAGTTGGGAGAGGCAAGCGACGCAACCGCCTTCATGGGTGCCTTCCATGATTCGCTGCTAGTAAGTTGGCATTGCCCTTCAATTTGTTTAGAGGTTTTTCTAAAAACTTGCTTTATCATAAACTTCGCTTTTTGGTGTAGGGTTGCCTGAATTCTTTGGAGGCAATGACCCGCTACCAGAAACTTATCGAGGACCACCATGAACTTATAGAAGAGCACGGTCGTTTAAAGCTAGAGTGGATCGATGCCAACAAGGAACGGATCACCTTCAAAAAACAAATCGAACAAGCATCCGCCCAACTTAGTATGGTGCAGGCAAATTATGAGAAGAGAGACAAGGAGGTAACCGACCTTCAAAAGAAATTAGATGTGCAATCCGTGGACCTGTACAAGGCTAACGCGGAGATTGAGGCACTTTAAGCCAAGGTGGCCAAACTGGGGGCAGACAAAGAGGCCATAATGATGAAGGGCGAGGAAAGTGAGGCCGATCGCCTGGCCGTTGAGATGACGGAGCTGAGTCGTGTCATCTTTCGACAAGGCTAGAACGGCGCCCTTCATGTTGCTGAGGTGGACAAGTCCGCCGATATTTGGCACTTGTGCCCGAATTACTTTAATACTACTGAAGATAGCATTGTAGACCCAAAGATGGTGATGGCCAATGTCCAATATCAAAGACAACTCACTTCGAAGGCTGTTGCTAAAAAGGAAAAGGCTACCGTTGAGGAGGAGAAGGTTGCTGCCGAATCGTCCATGGTTGAAGATAAGGCAAATAACTCAACGGAGAGATCTATGCTGCCAGGGGAGAAGTCGATAGAATGATTGTAGTTTTTCCTTCTTTTGAACATCATTTTTGTAACCAACCTTCTATTTTTAATGACAAACTCGTTTTGCTTTCATCTCGATAATACTCTCTCTGGCTTTGCTTTGATTGTTTGAAATTTATTTCAGTCTTTTGTTCTTATGGCTCGTATATCTCCAACTGCTGACTTGTTTAATTTAGGATAGGGCCAAGCTTTGATGCTAGGTTCTTTGTTGCCTTTGTAGGTCTAACTGTCCAACTTGGTTAGGACCAAGTTTAAACACTTAGTTTTTTGTGGCCTTCTTTGGCTGACCTACCCAACTTGGACAGAACCAAGTTTTTACACTTGGTTTTCGTGACCTTCTTTGGCTGACCTGCCCAACTTGGACAGGACCAAGGTTTTACACTTGGTTTTTGTAGCCTTCTTTGGCCGACCTGCCCAACTTGGACAAGACCAAGGTTTTACACTTGGTTTTGCCATACAGTACTCTAAGCAGATTCGTTTGAATAACTTCACATTTCATTAGTGTCATAAAGGCTTTACACACTTGTTACATCATGTAGGACTCTGCACTACTGGTAGAATTTCTTCAAGTTGTTCGCATTCTAAGGTCGAGGCAACTGCCTTCCCTCTTCAACAGTCTCCAATCAGTATGCGCCAACGCCGACCTGGGATATCACTCTATAAGGGCCCTCCTAGTTGGGGCCGAGCTTACCATCTACTGTGTTCTTAGTTGCCCCTAGTACTTTTTGTACGACTTGGTCACTTGGAGCGAAGTTTCTCGGATGAACCCGTTTGTTGTAGGAGTGTCTTAACTGTCGCTGATATTTGGTAAGTTTGATCAAGGCACCCTCCCTTTTTTCTTCGACAAGATCCAAATCTTTTGCCAGAGTTTGGTCGTTGAGCCCTATGTTGAAAGCTGCCGATCTGATAGTTGGTAGCCTACCTCCAAAGGTATGACCACTTCTACCCCGTATGCCAGAGAGAACGGAGTTTGGCCGGTAGACCTCCTTGGGGTTGTTCTGTAGGACTACAGAACGCTCGGTAGCTCCTTCACCCATTTCCCTTTGGCCCTTTCCAACCGCTTTTTAATTTCGTTAAGCATAGTTTTGTTTGAAATCTCAGTCTGCCCATTGTATTGAGGATAGGCTAGAGTTGAATAATAGTTTCTAATCCCAAGCCCTTCACAGAACGATCTGAATATGTTGTCATCGAACTAGGTGCCGTTATCTGAAACAATGGCACGAGGGACCCCGAACCTTTTTCATTATTCTTTTCCATGCGAACCTTTTGGCATTGACCTCTCTGATGGTTGATAAAGGCTCCGCCTCTACCCATTTAGTGAAGTAGTCAATCGCCACAATGAGGAACCTCTTATTACCCGGAGCTCGGCGTAAAGGCCTAACTATGTCCAGTCCCCATTGAGCGAAAGGCCATAGACTAGTAATGGTCGCGAGATCTTCAGCTGGCTAATGGATAATAAGAGAGTACCTTTGACACTTGTCACACTTTAAGACGTACTGGGCTGTATCTTTCTGCATGTAGGGCCACCAGTATCCTTGTGAGATAGCTCGGTGTGCTACCGATCTTCCGCCAACATAGCTTCCATATATTCCTTCATGAATTTCGAACAGGACGCCTTGCACTTTATCTGGATGGACGCAGTGCAAGTATGGACCCGTGAAGGAACGTCTGTAAAGCTCCTTGCTTGGTGACAACCAATACTTGAGAGCTGTGTGTTTGATTTGCCGAGCTTCGTTCTTGTTGTCTAGCAGCTCGTCTTTGTCGAGGCAAGAGATAATTGGGTCCATCCAGGATGGTCCCAATTGTTCTGCCGGCAGGGCTTGTTCTTCTTCCTGAAAAATGCTTGGCCTGGCCAGAGTTTCCACGTTGATTGTCCTTTTCGACCCTGACTTTAGGGCTGTTGCTAATGTCGCCAAGGCATCCGCATGAGAGTTATTGTCCCGGCTGATTTGTTAAAGCTTGTAACTGTTGAATTTGCTAAGCAGTTCCTTGGCTTTGGTTAGGTACTGCGTCATTTTGTCATTTTTTGCTGCGTATTCCCCGTAATCTGGTTGACAACAAATAGGGAGTCCGAATAAATGATAATCTCAGGAATTTTGAGTTCGATGGCTCGGCATAGTTCGGCGAGCAAGGCCTTATATTCAGATTTGTTGTTAGAGGCAGCATACTCGAGGTTGATAGCATGTTCGATGGTCCGACCATCTGGTGTAATGAATACTATACCAAATCTTGCCCCCCGGTCATTGGAAGCTCCGTCGACGTAAAGTTGCCAATGATCAGTTTTTTGCCAATGATCAGTTTTTTTCCAAAGATCCAGAGGGAGGTCGTCGTGCAGTTGGGTAAGGGCTGGTTCTTTTTTGGCATCTGGTGGCAATTCAACGGAGAATTCGGCAACGAAATCTGCAAGGACCTGCCCTTTCACCATCGATCTCAGTTAGAACTTGATATCAAACTCCCCTAATTCCACTGCCCACTTTGCCAATCTTCTAGAGAAGTCGGCCCTTTTGGGAACAGGTTTGAGTTGGTGGTCTATAAGGACGTTGATGGTGTGAGCTCTGAAGTAGTGCACCAACTTGCGAGATACCACTACCAGTGCGAGTGCCAATTTTTAGAGGGGTAAGTATCTACTCTCGGCCCTGAGAAGTGTCTTGCTAACATAGTAAATGGGCAATTGCTGTCAATCTTGTTGCCTTAGTAGTACAACGCTGATTGCATGCTCTAACACCGCGAGGTAGAGGAAGAATTCCTCATGCTGGAGCGGGGTGGAAAGTAAGGGTGGTTGGGTTAAGTATTTCTTTAGATCACTAAGGGCTAGGTCATATTCTGGAGTCCATTTGAACTGTTCTCGTTTTTTTAGGAGCTGGAAGAACGGTCGACACATGTCTGATGATCGATTGATGAACCTGTTGAGCGTTGCTGCCATTCTAGTTAGCTTTTGTACCTCCTTAGCATTCTTCGGGGCTTGAACGCTCTGGATTGCACTGATCTGTCGTGGATCCACCTCGATACCCCGATGCATAACTAAGAACCCTAGAAATTTGCCCGAGTTGACTCCGAAGACGCATTTCGAAGCATTCAGCCTCATTTTGTACTCCTTTAAGATGTAGAGTACCTCTTTCAGATCCTCTAGATGAGAGTCATTAAGTTTTCTTTTCACCACCATATCGTCGATGTAGACCTTCACAGTACTGCCAAGCTGTTTCCTGAACATCTTGGTGACCAACCACTGGTACGTAGCCTCGGCATTCTTCAGACCAAAGGGCATAACCTTGCAAAAAAAGATATCCGTTAAAGTGATGAAGGCCGTCTTTTCTTGATCGTCAAGGTGGAGGGGGATCTAATGGTACCCTCGATAAGCATCCAAGAAACTCATCCTCTTGAAGCCAGCTGTTGCATCCACGAGCTGGTCGATTTTGGGGAAAGGGAATGGGTCATTGGGGCATGCTTTGTTAAGGTCAGTGAAGTCCACGCAGACCCTCCATGTGTCGTCCTTCTTTTTTACCACCACTGTGTTTGAAAGCCAGCTCGGGTAGTTGATTTCCTGAATCGCCCCAGCTTCCAAAAGCTTATATGTTTCTTCAATAACAGTGTCCACATGCTGGGCGGCCGCCCTTCTCCTTTTTTGGATCACAGGTCAACATTTTGGGTCAACATTTAGCCAATGGCAAGAAACATTGGCATCAATCCTCGGCATATCATAAGGGGTCCAAGCGAATACTTCCAGGTAACTTGTCAGTAGATCGACCAAAGAATGCTCCTCTATTTTGGACAAAGAGGTGTCAACGACGAAGTACTTATCATCCTACCAATCAATGTATATCTTCTTTAGGTCTTCTACGGCTTTGTTTTCAGGCGTTTGTCCCACGTCGTCAATGGTGGGGATGTCTTCGTGCAGCTCCATCATCTACACATTTTCAGCCTTTTGTCTTAGTTGTGCATGCTGTTAGGAAACACTGTTTGTCAACCACTTGGTCTTCCCTTATCTCCCCCATTCCACCGAAAGTAGGAAATCTGATCAGGTGATGGTAGGACAAAGGAATGGCTTTCATGAGGTGTAACCAGGTTCGTCCCATGATGGCATTATAAGGGGAGGGCACGTCGACTACCAAAAATTCTGTTTGCCATGTAATTCCTCCGGCAGTCACTGGAACCGTTACCTTCCCCATGGGCCAAACAGGATTTGAGCTAAATCCAACCAATGGGTTAAGTGATGGCTAGAGGTTAGACTCCCTGAGCTCTAGTTTCTTGAACAAGCTATAATACATGACTTCAGATGAACTCTCTTGGTCAATGAGCAATCTCTTTATGTCACAGTCCGCTATTCTCTGTATTACGACCAAGGCGTTCATTGTGTGGGGTCTGCACCCCCACGAGATCTTCATCGGTGAAGGTAATGGACGTAGGGCAGTCGCAAATCTTGACTTTCTTGCTTGGTGGTTGTATTTGCATTACTTTCTTCAAGTGTGCAGCCTTCTGTATCTCGGCCCAGTATCTATGTGGGTCGACAGTTCTTGATTCAGCCGAACCGTGCAGCACATTGATTACTCGGACCAGTCTTGCTTCAATCTCCTTCTGGGGTGTGTTTTCCACTCGCGGTTGCTCGGCTTCATCCTTCGTCTTATCCCAATCAATGAATTGGTCGAGATAGCCAGCCTTGGCCAAATCTTCTAAATGAGTTTTGAGATGCCGAGATTATTCCGTTTTATGCCCCTTCTCACTGTGGTAGGAATATAACCTCTTCTGATCTCGGGTTGCTGGGTCCCCTCCTAACTTTGGTGGCCATTTGAAAAATGGCTTGTCTCGGATTTGAGGCAAGATCTTATAGATGAGGTCCTTGAAGACTGTGTAGACCCCCTCATTCACCATTTTTTCCCAATTGTTGTCTTCTGCTCGGGGTTTCTTGGCGTCCTTCTTATTTGTTTTGTTGGCAATAGTGCCGACCTTTGCCAAACTTGGCTGGGGCATATTTTCATCCAATCGTGCATAGCACTCAATTCTCAGCATCAACTCTTGTATGGTGGGGGTTAGTTTCTTCATCAAGAACTGCCGCAAGCAATGCTCTCTAGGAAGGCCGATTTTGAACTGAGTCATAACCAATTACTCACTGCACTCGTCAATTTCATTGTAAGCCTCCCAATAATGTCATACGTATGCCCGCAATCCTTCCCCTTCTTCTTTCTGCAAGGTCAATAAAAAATCAATCTCCTTTAGCTGCAAACTGTTTGCTATGAATCGAGCAGTGAATAGCTCGGCAAGTTGCCTCCAATTTGACATGGATTTAAATGGCAACTTATCAAACCATCGTAAGGCCACCCTTCCCAGACTGGAGGGGAAGATTCGGCACATCAACATCTGGTCACCATACCATACTACCATTAGCTGTTTGTAATGCCGAACGTAGTTAACTGGGTTGGCCTTGCTGTCGTAGAGAATGAACTTTGGTGGCGTGAATTTTCGAGGAATTGGGTGAGACTCAATCTCTTCTGTGATTGGTGAGGATGTGATCTGGTCCAAAGCCTTTTTGACCAAATTATGGGCCGTGCATTCCTTAGTTTGTTACTTCCTAGCCTCCAGTTTTTCATTATACCATTTATCCCAGTCTTTTCTCTACCAATCATCTGCCGCATGCTCGTCATTTGGCAAGGACTTATTCATTTCCCTTCACTGATCTTTTCGCTCGTTGTCACAGCGTCCAGTACTAGAGGTGTAGCTCCCTCTTACTCGCGGCGTTGGATCATCCCTGCTTCCAGCAATTTGTTCGTGGCTGGGGGACCTTTCTCTCCCACGCCCATCTCTTCCAGAGATTTCCTCCCTCATGACCCGAACTTTGGAGGTGAGATAGGCAATCTCTTCGTCGTGCCTCCGAATTTTCCTTTCTGTCGCGCAGAGTGTCTCTTCACTTGGGACTCGCCCACTGGAGGGCGATGGAGCAAGGTCCTGGTGGTGGTTTCTACGGAAGTTTCTGTTCTTGACATAGTCTGTATTCCTCCACAATTCGTCTAGTGCTTTATGGTGGCTTTCAGCAAGGGTTCGTATTTCTGACCTTAATGTTCGTCTTCGGTGCCGATCTACTGGTGTAGATTGGCAATGCGCCGAAGTAGTCTAATCTTTGCTGGAGGAGGCTCTACTACCTCTTCCATTGTGGTTCTCTCTTCTTCCTCTTGGGTCGTTCAAACTCATGGTTTTTTTTAAGCCTTCCCACAGACGGTGCCAATTGTAGGTGGGATTTACCGGGAAGGTTGGGCCGAACTCTCAAGCCCAAGTGGATGAGTCTAAACTCTCTGCAAGAAAGTGAAGTTAGGATGGATCAACCCTTGTTGGGCCGATCACACTCCGATGATTAAGTTAGCAAGCTTAATCAAGATTAGAATGAGTAAAAGACATGTATACTTAGAGTTAGTTGTCCATACCTGGCTCTTGACAGCTTGGGTATTTATAGTGTGATCGATGGAGTGTTTCACTCTTGGCCTAATAGCAGGTCATCATCACCTGCTGGGTAGGCATCATCATATGCCGCCAACTAACCGTGCGCAGGGCCTGTCTTACCATCGCTGAGGAATCTAGTTGACCGGACGTGCACGTCGACGTCGCGTGTGGAGTCGCTGGCGCATTTAATGCGAGTCAACTCCGCATTTAATGCTCTGAGACCTCTAGCGGTTTGGACCCGCCTGTCGCAATTTGGGCCAAGATCGGCATGAGGTCGACAGCTTAGGTCGGACCACCCTTTAGCGCTGAGTTTGGGCCGCCAAGCAGCCTATATTTAGTTCATGTAGATTGGGCTTAACCATATGGTTGGGCTGCATGCTATTGCCCCACAAAAAGTAATATCTAAAACCAAGTGAACTTTTCACTGAAATTATTTTCCAAATAAAATTTAGAAATTTCATGGTTTAATTTTTGGTATGTATTCAGTTATGAGAAATATTTTTTGCACGATAATGTCCAAAGAAATGGGCAATTAAGCAGCCTTACAATGGGTTTGGACTCATTTATCTGATGAATTGACTTGAACGACTGATCAGGCTCGACAAACAGACCATACCAAACCCATTGACCTTAAAATTTTAAAATATAGTTTAACAAGATGTTCGAAAAGTTGAGCGAGCCATATCTACGTATGAGATCAAAAACAAAAACAAAAATATTGAGGATAGGGTTATTTTTCGGTAAGGAAATACAATTCATACAAAATTTTGGTAAAAAATATTGCATCAGAATGATGTCACAGTAATAATTTTATAATTAAAAATTATTATGATAAATGTTTCGTTTTGAAGCGAAAGACTCTCAACTATAAACATCATATTGTATGGTAAATTTACAAGAATTTTTTATTTGTATAACATTACCCTTTTCGTAATCGTTTTTTTTTTTTCATGATTTCCATTTCACATGCTATGCATATGCAACATTTCAAAAGGCAGAAAAGTAAATGGTTACAAGAGATTTTCAAAAATTTTATTGTAAATTGTCTCCCTATCAATCAATTAGTCCAATTTTTTCCCTTATTTGAATTTGCAATAAAACAAGTGTGGGTCAAAATAACCAGGCCCAAACACAATAGGTCGGGCCCAACTAAAGAACAGGTAGCCAAGTTGGGCTAAGAAGAGTCCAAACTCACTAATGTTCAGATGGTGGCCCCAAAGTAAAAATTATAGCTCAAATCCAGCAAGGACTAAGTCGGTCTATTATACGCGAGTTCATTTCAAAAAGGACTAGAACGCTAAACAATATTTAAAAGTAATTAACTCCTAGAAGGAGACAAAGTACAATTCCTTATACAATTATGGCATTCTGAAGCCTATAAAAAATCATATATCACTAAGGTGTAAGGTACATTCATTAGAGGTAAAGCTACAGTCTTTTGTTCGCTTCATTGTGATTAAGCTTGCTAATTTACTAATCGAAGTGACATTGATCCAAAGAGTATCGATGCATTTTCACTATCTTCTTATCTTACAGATTGTTCGCACTTATTAATTTGATTCGAGAGTCAATCATGTCTTTCTAAAAGTCCCGCTTACAACATAGATCTTAAATGATTACAAAATTTCTGTAAAGCTCCTTACAAAAGCAAAGATCTGAGATAATTTACTTATAAGTTATAACACTCAGGATTTTTTTTTTTTTTGGAAAAGAGTTTATGCTTGGCCGCGGACCTCGGAGCCATAACCTCAAACAATTGCATAATTATTTTTCCTTCTTTCCTTGCAGGCTCTAATCAAGCCATTTTCCTACATGCGCTGTCATTTTCTAAACGACACAAACCATTCAGAAATAATAAGGCTGATTTAATTCATTCGTAAATCATATTCAATTATGCATGTAACGGATAATCACTTACTAAGAATAGCGCGGGAGGAATTTCCATTTGAAGTGCCACGTGTACTAGTGAATGGGGGGCAATCTTGAGTTATAGGAGGACCTGGTCAACGGCACTACAAGAATAACACGACCCGCTTACCACTACACTCAAAAATAATGGCCGATGATCGCAAAAAGTGGAATGAGGGCTGCAAGATTGGATAAAGTGGAAATCATCAGCAATCTCAACATATAAATTGGTATCAGTGAATTTCATACTTACAGCCTGTTTGAAATTTGAGGGAGGGTTTTGAAATTTGAGGGAGGGTAGGGAAATGAAAAAAAATATAAAATGAAAAAAATGTAGTTTCCTTTTATTGTTTAGTTTTATAAAAAGAACAAAAAGAAAGTAGAGGAAAAGAAAAGAGAAAAAGAGAGATTGATTTTTTAAAAAAAATTCCATTTTTTCTTTTTTTCTCTCATTTTTCTTTTCATTCCCCTTCTAGGTAGAATCAAATAGGAAAAGGAAAGCAAATATTAGTTTTTGCTTCATTTTCCTTTCCTTTTCCAAGTTCCAAACAGCCTATAATATACTATACTTTTATTGAATAAATAATACTCATATAAGCATTAGAATGCCTCCAGTCCAAGTATTGATGGCCAACTTTTGATCGAACCGAGAAGTAGATTAGTTGAGATGTACACAAGCGGTGTAGACGGAAAAAAGTCTACTAATCAAGTAATACAAAAAATTTTAATTCTTATATATAGCAAATTTTTTCATATTTTATTTATTATATTAAAAAAAATTTTATTAAATACAAAATTATATTATTGATGTAATAAAACACTCCATGTCCTAATTTACATAGATGAGTACCTCAGTTGGTATTACTTGCTGGACTTTTTTCCGGCCCAACAACCCTAGAGGCTGAAAAAAGAACAAAGAACAAAGAAAAAATAAAAAGAGAAAGTGCCTCCATCCAAACCATTTCAATCCGATGGTACTCACTGGTTGGTTTTCTAACAAGCCCATATATAGCAAATAACACTTGAAATGCTATTCCTAAAGGAATTTTTCCACACCTTGTTAATCAGCAATTTGGGAAATAGCGTTTCAAGACACTTCATGAACTTTGACAGTGAACGATCTTCCGGGCCTCACAATAATGGTTGTACATGGTTTGCTGAAAATCAAACAGACAAACTTGTGATATTTTACTTTTTTGGAGAAAAAAACAAGCACAAACTATTGCGTCCTGTCTTTGTACGCCACCAAAAATTTCAAACCATTTCGGTTAAATACATCAAATTGTCATGATAATAGTTATGGGGTAATTATACTTTACTTACTTGAAGTTCAAGCAAAAATTAAATACCTTTTTTAGTTTAAAAGTGAACACGTAACTTCTTTATATTTTGAATTTATCTAAAAAAATAAATAAAACTGTAATAGATTCAGTGAAATAAGAAAAATACCCTGCGGCATAAAACGACAAAATTGTCTTCTCAATGTTCTATTTTAGAGAGATGAAATGACAAAAATATTCTTATGATAACATTAGCGTTAGATCTTGCGGTTTACATTCATTTTACCATACCACGCAGAGTTGTGTTAATTTATAAATCATATGAGCGTCATATGATTTTCATTCAAATTATACAGAGAAAAAGTCTAATTGCACATAATTAAATCTACAGGGATGTCATGCGCAATGCACATGCACCTTATTTAATGTAAGGACTTATTCTATTAGATGAAAATTATACTCTTACAAAAATTTTACAATAAACTATTAACTTATCTCTCGAATTTTATTTTAAATTTCAATATCATCATCGAACTTTAAATTTTTTGTAAGAGAATCAACGTAGTCTAACTTTTAACGAATGTGAGAGAAACTGTTACTATTGCATCATATGCTTTCCTAATGAACTAATTCTATTCTTCAATGTTCAAAAAATTAATAGATTGAATAACATAAACAGAAGTGGAGAGAGGATCCCAATGGCAATTCAAATGAATTTAGGCAGAATTTTAAAATATAAAAATACAAGTTGACAGACTACTCTCTCAAATGATTTTCTTAATTTATTGTTTCATATCAGCTAAATAGCTCTAATATGGTTTCCGATGATGAAACAGAGTTAAATTTTCTTATTTTCATTTAGATTCTCTCGCTTTTGTTCACGAGCTTGACTATAGTGTTCAAATAATAGAATTAAAAGTTGCAAGATAACAGTAATATTTTTAGCAAAATTTGAGGAACAGAACGATCATTTTTGTAACATTTGACACAAAAATTGTGACTATTTTTGGTGTAAAATGAAAACCGCAAGCAAGTTGTGTGAAAATTTTGTATGTTTGTCCATCAAAAAAAAATAAAAAGGAAAAGAAAATTATGTTTATTTATCTGGCATTACTCTTCATTTAATCTTCACATTCAAACAATGACAGTTATGTATTGCAGTTTGTATCATTATTTCCTGCAAACTGCAGTTATGTATTGCAATGACAGTTATCAAACAATACCAATTTTAAAATTGGCTTTATATAATTAAAATATATCAACTAAGATGATGATGAGAAATTTAAAAATGTTTGCTTCAAATTCATTTCTTAAATTTGGTTCTTTCTCATGTCAATTTATTTTAATATATAAAGGCAACACTTTAAAAACTGCGTATTTCTTTCACTTGTCAAAAATGCCATTAAAATTTTTAAAGTATGCAAATTTATCAATTAAAATAATTAAAGATAATTTTAATCATTTAAACTCATTTGGCAGCTGATAATATCAATTTGTATCTTCTCTCGTGTCTCTATAATTACTACAACAAAATTATACATGTACACCAAATCTTAAGCCCACCTAATTATAAAAATTATATTTTCAAACCCGTTAAGTTCATTCATTTAATATGTTTTTTTTATATAAATAATATTAAATAATATAAATTTTAATTTTATATATATATATATAATATTAAAATATATAAAATATATTATTTTATATATATTTTACTAGGTTTCAAAACTGAATTTTTAAACTTGTTCATTAAACTAATTCGCCTAAAACAAAATTTCTAAATACCCTTAAGTCTACGCAAAAGCAGCTCATAGATAGAGAAGGAAATCAATTATTTTCAGAGTTTTTCTTGCATTTTCTATTCAACACGAACTTGAACTTGTTTCTTCATAACCTCTCTCTCTCTCTCTCTCTCTCTCTCTCATCTGTACACTACCCAAAATTAATTTTGTACATATAACGAGTTGGGATAACGAAAACGAAGATTGTTGTTTGGCCCTCAATTCAGGTTTTTCGAAGTTGGATCATTTTAGTTGTTAAGTCCCTTCAGACTTATTCACTACTCGATCTTACTAATGCCAATTCGCTTGACAACAGAGTTCCAAATCGCTTCATCTTGCAAGCATGGCCCGTTGTGTTCAACCCCAGACATGTAGTTCCTAACTTCTTTTCTGATCATCTCCTGCATCACAGCCACGAATTCTTGACTGAAGAACTGTCTCTCAACCGATGACGCCCCAGCCACTGAGCCAAAATCAAAGCTTTGGCAGTTCTGTGCCGGCGGCGGTGGAGGCGGAGCTTCCGCCTGGCACACGGGTATAGGCGTTGGCCGAGGCTGTATTACCTGAGTGGGGTTAATGACCCGATTGGGTTCGAGTACCAGAGCCGAATCGGATCCAGGTAGGGACAGGCTAAGAGACGTAGGAGGATCGGCAGTCGACGACGTCGATTCGATCTGGTGAACCGGAGAGGATACTTCGCCGCTTCTCGGCACTGGCCTGAAAACGTGAGAGGGGACACGACAGAGACTCGAATCACTCAAGTCAGATCCGGATGGGCTGCTCGGGTTGAGATACATGCCCGACACATTCGTGCCTGGCCCGACACTGGCCGATCTCTTCAGAGGCTGCTGCGAGTGAGGTTCGTCGTCGGGCATTGACGAGCATTTACGCTTGAGAGTCGAGTTCCAGTGGTTTTTGATGGCGTTGTCGGTGCGGCCGGAGAGGAGGCGAGCGATGGTGGCCCACTTGTTGCCGAACTTGGCGTGTGCCCTGATGATCGCCTCGTCCTCCTCCGGCGTGAAGGCTCGGTGCTCCACCTGCGGCGACAGCTGGTTGCACCACCGCAACCGGCAGGACTTTCCGGATCGACCCGGAATCGATTTGCTGATCAGCGACCAGTTCCTAGCCCCATGCTTCAGCACCAGGCTTTGCAACTGTTCGTCCTCTTCAGGACTCCACGGACCCTTGATCCGATCCACATCCCTCCTCAACAACGTCGCCATAGATTCAGATTCTTAGATTAAACCCCCAAAGAAAATTAATAACGAAAACTGCCACAATCGGTTTCTAAGGCGGGTATTCAAACGGTGGAGGCGAAAGCCTCACCTTAATTTGCAGCTATGCGAAGAGTGTCACAATTCGAGACGAAATATATATACACACAGACGCGTAAAGAATAGGGATGACCGACTGAGCCGGTACGGGTGACCGCTTATGAGCCGTTGGGAGAGTGGGGCGCTTCTTCTAGGCAAAGGCAGTTACTAGCATACAGCTGTCAAAGGACACGCGTCGCCTTCTGGGTTCTCCGACTGTTACTTATATGAATAGAATATCTCGGGATATTTTTAAAAGTTAAAGGGTTCATATCAATCCACTCTCTGTTGTACACACACTATCATCACCGACCGTTTTGGAAGTTAATATGAAATTCTCGCGAGAAATTAGAAAATTTTGAAATTTGTACGGTTGGGGGTGGGGGAGCGTTAGCAGATGTACTTTGACTAGGCCAGGCTGGAGAGCATAATTGAAACTGATATTTTTTTTAAAAATTAATTCCTGTTGTGTGCTGGCACTAAACGACAAAAACGTACTTGCAGAGCCGAGAGGACTGGACGGTAACATAGTATTAAATAAAAGTCATTGGATTATCTGAAAATAGACCGGAGAGACGATAGTTTTTCTGAATTAAATTTGAGTCATCATAAATTTTAGAGAGTGAGAGCAGTCACTAAAAAATTACTAGCCACACTATTAACCAAATATTAAAATGTATTAGTAATTATGATAAAATGTCAGGTCTTTTAATACCTAACTACTACGTAAAAGCTGCAGTTTTAACACTTTGGAACTAATTTTGGGACTATTATTAGGACATTTTTCGAAAGGGTGTGAATTTTAATTTTTGGATAAATTTTGTGACTAAATTTTATTTTCAACAAAAATATATACCTAAATCAATTTTAATTTCCCACTATGACACTATGTGCCTGTGTTGTGTACAGCCTGTAAACCTGCCCTGAAACGGCAAGGGCCCCAAACCCAACGGCCTATTCTTTACCCACGCGTGTCGGTCCCACCTTCTGAAACCGCCCAAAACCGACTCCACCGTTTTCGCAGCCACATTATTGAACTCAATTTTCATCCCCGGCTTTTCTTAATTGCTTCCTTCCCAATTATACTATACTCAAATATTAAAAACAAAAATGTTAACATCAAAGACAGTAAAATAAATCAAACTAGTAATGCTTCACCCGTTAAAATCTAGATTGAGATTGGTAATTGTTTAGTGAAGCTTCACTCTTTTTAAAACTCGTTAATATTGCACTCAGTTCAATTTAGCTTGATAATATTTTTTGCTCTTTCAGATTGAAAAAAAAAATAGTAACAAAGTGACCTAAACTCAGTTTTAATTGCCTCATTTATGATTGGTACGAAAGATAAATAAATTAAATTTGAACAAATTTTGAATCTCGTTAAGTTTTTATATCAAAGTTTTCACTTGTCACTACTCAACTTTATTTACTTCCTAAGGTTAATAAAGGATCTTTAATTTTGTACAGTTTTATATAGTTTGCTAGTGTTCAAATTCTAAACTCAAACATCCACCTTTAAAAATTAAATTGCCAAATTTTTCGTGATACTTTTTAATTTCCAATTGTCTAATGTGCCCTTTCCTCGGCCTTTGAATTTACAAAGGCAAATATTTATTGGATTCACATTTAAACAATAGTGTTACTTTTCTAGGCCATCAATTCATCTGTCTCACAATATTAAATGTACTCGCATTCATTTGAAAAGGAAAAAGATAACATCTGGAGAGTCATAAGACAATAATGTTGGCTTTACAAAGAGTATGTGACCATTTTCTAACATAGAAATTGAAATTTACTAAAATAGCACCAAAAATATAGACTGAATCAAGTATTTACAACTTAATTACATGTTTTTTTTTAGCATTTCGAGCAAAAAAAAATGTAATTTTTAAATTTTTTTAGCACATGAATAAGTTTCCTCAGGGGTATTGGATTGGGCAACAAAAAATGTTTTTCTTAATGCGTATTCAATTGAAAATTTTAATCATATCTCCTATTTTATTTACCCACTTTCCTCTCGAATTGTAGGTTGCTGAAAAATGAAACAACATTAGGCTATTTTTGTACGTATAAGCTAAATATTTTCATTTCAGTTGATTGTTGAGGAAATCGAAAACAAATTTAGAGACAACAATTTTCATAGACAAGTCTCTTTCTCTATTATCTCATAAATTATTTTCTTATTGAAAAATTTTAGTTCTACTTGCTATTTTGTAGCCTCTGTATGTTTATGAGAAATTATTAAAAGGCAGCCAAAAATATTTTAAACTTTTCAATCCTTTTTTATGTTGTTGTTTATATTTGTTTCTTGGTCGAATGGTTTCTAATTAAAGAAAAATTGGTTTGTTGGGTTCTTGTTATTGTTGGTTGCTTGAATTGATTTATGCACACAATAGATGTTGTCTAAAACTTCACAACTAATAATCATTTGAACAACCGCACGTCCCATCTATTTAATAATTTTATATCTAATGAAAACCATTCCCTAAACACAAGCAAATAACTTCCATTAAAAAATAAATAAAATATTACCAATTAAATTGCAATGCTAAGTTAACTTTTGATGTATTTGATTGACCTTCACCTGTTGTTCAAGAAATTACTGTGTAGACACCAAAATTGTGTTTTTTTATTTATATATTGGTATAAATAATTTCAAGACTTAAATTGCACACGCATTGTGGCTCCTCACTTCTAGTTTTTCTACACTATAAGCTTGCTTCGCATGCATATATATTACTCATAGGAGTGTACAAAAGAATTAAAAAATCTGATAATCAAACCAAATTAACCTCTTTTTTTCAGTTCGGTTCGGGTCTATCAAATATTCGGTTCAATTGTAAGTTTAAGAAATGTCACCCCAATCCAATCATTTCGGTTCGATTCTTAAGTTCGTATTTTTTGAAATTGAACCGAATCGAAAACCAATCTAACTCGACCCATGAACCAAGGCTGAGACCAATCTTGTACATATACATATATCATAAAAGTTCATATTATATATATATATATATTCTTAAATCATGATTATTTAAGCTTAATTATCATTAATTTGTATTTATATGTTATTTTATTCAATTTTTAAAAAATTGAGGATACAAAATTAATCTTATTTTTTTATTTTTCAATAAACAAACTATGTTTTGTACAATAAAAATGGATCTACCCGAGATATAAAACCAAACCAAACCCAACCAACTTAAGTTGAATGGAAGAATCGGTTCGATTCTAAGTCTAAATATTTTAAACTGATTAAAATCGAGTTGATTCTGTGTTTATTATGAACCCGACCTACACACATCCCTAATTAACAAGTCTAAAATTGAAATTCTCATGATCTCCACAAAATAAATAATGGGCATGGGTAGTTTTTACTTAAAAACCTATTGATTTTATGTACTTAAAAACGAAGTTATTTTTCATGGTTGTATCTAATGCAATTATTTAGCATTTTTTTTTTGTTTGCTATACAGTGTCCTTACCTTTGATCCTTGAGCTTTTGTCTAACCACTGTCTCTATAAATCACCTAAATTTTAATGTATTATGTGATAATGCAAATGACACAAGTACGATTGGTCGGTCCCCTTCGTGGACAGACCAGACCAGCTCGGTCACATATCCAGCTCAGTCTCCCTCCCTCCTAAGCCTGGTCCACTGACAGGAAGAGTGGCAGACCTCGAGCGATACACTGGACGGCGGCATAAAAACACTCCGAGATTCTCGCCTGATAAATAGCCCCCACGATTCCATGATTCGAACGATTCCCCCATGAGCGGGGGCATGGTCCATAGAGCCTAAAATCAAGGCACGATATATCCCCACGAAGTGGAAGGCATGACTGGGGGCATGATCAGCTGACCCACAGAGGTGCCCACGATCCAGGTCAACACTCCTATAAAGAGGACAGTCCTCACCTCCAAAAAGGTACAATTCTACACCACCATAGATACTGTAATTCTGTCCATTTTTTCCTGAGCCTAACTTTGGCATTAGAGTGTCTTTGGCAAGCACTACACTGATGTTCCAGATAAAAGAGACTCATCACACCAACAAGCTGCATCAAGAATTGGGAAAGACGTACCAGTTCATCGCATCATCATTATGTAAATGATAACTAAGTGTAAAAAGCGTACAAAATATCAATCTTGCGTCCTCACCCAAGGTAGTTGTGTTGCCTTTTAACAATATAGATAAATAAGATTCTATAACTTCTATTACATTATTACTTGGACTTGTGGGTTCGTTAAGATTTTTTTATTATTGTTTTAGAATTTTTAATAGTAAAGTTAAAAGAAAAATCATTTAAACAAAATGCATAGTGGTATAATCCAACGCAATGAAGCCAATTTTAGCTACAGTCAGCACGTGTTACGAGTGAGGAGCCGCATGGGATTATGTTTTGGAATGGGAACAGAAAAAAGCGGAAAAGGCGGGGAGAGGAAGGCAACAAAATAACAGGAGAGAGAGAGAGAGAGAGTCCGGTCTGTTAGTTGTGACCTGCCTTCAACATGTAGTTCTTACGCCGGAAGCCAGCTGTATGTGGACTTTTCACTTACTGCCCTACACAGCACTCTCTCACGTGCCACCCCCTCAACCCCTATCCCGTCATTAATTCTGTCCTTTGTTTCCGTACCAGGACGTTTTTTTATTCGCGAAAGTTATCATGTGACTCACGCTCCTTATAAATATAATTATAATACGACTGTCACGACCTTTTTATTTTTGCATAGTATTACGTTTCATTTAAATTAAAACCCAGAATATTATTTAGATAATAAAATTTTTAAAATTAAAAATTTATCATATAATTAGAATTATAGTTATAATATTTTAAAAATATTATCTCTTTTATATATAACATTACATAAATAAATCATCTCATCACATAAGTAAATTGACTCAGTGTGATGGTTATATTGAATAATTTTTAAAATTTGTATAATAAAATTAAAATTTTAAGAAATTACGACAACTTGTTCTGAAAAATAGTAGTGGATCTAGAATTTCTTTCTTCTTTTTAGGTAACGGTAATGTCAATTTTTTTCCTTTATGATAATAAATTAAATATCTGTTTAAATTTTGAAAATCAATTTAAATATGTTGTATTTCAAGTGGTCATAGACGAGGTTTGAGATGATACAACTAGATAATGATAACTGCGTAGAAATTAACCAAACATTGTGGTAACAAATTTGACTTATATACATCCTTATATGAGCCATCTAATGGTTAGTTCAATGGATGAGAAATCGAATTTTCTCACTCTATGCTTCGAGTTGAGTTTACATAATTACTCGACAGGACTATAACATACTCTTTAACACTTAAAGCAAGGTGAGACTCAAGTTTTGACCAGAATATAAATGTAGTGAGGTCTCTTGTGGTGGTTGTGTGATGCTAAAAATAATATTGAATATATGAATTAATCTATTTGCATATTTTTTTTAATAGATAAAAAATAAAAAAAGTAATGCGATTGCATAAGCGAATGATGGCCGGTTTGCTTTTTGTAGCTTCTGGCAACAATTTCAGGCTTTGGAGCTCCGAAATTACGTCTAGATTCACTGGATGTTGTGACTGCAGTAAAGGCAGCAGCATCACTGAACCTTTAGGCCAGTATAAGTAAGGAAAAATGCTGCTATTAAATATTGGTTTACATGCGTGAATTTCAATGGTTAAATGAGTCATCTCTCTCTGTCTCTCAAAATGCATGTTTCACATGTTATGGAGAGAGGAGCGATGCTTCCTTGCGCAGTTGCGCTCACTTTTCTGATTAAAAAACCATGGCATGGAAACAGCCACCCATGCGTGCTGCCAAATTCCAAATCTGCAAGCAAGCAATGGTAGCCATATTTGAGTCCACAAGAGTAGCAAATACAAGGGACCAAAAAAAGTAACCAAAAGAATAGTAGTATATGTAATAAAGCAAAAGGTTTTTGCAGAGAACAATGCTATACAGAAATTATTCTTTCACTTATTTTTTTATTCACTAAACACAATATATATGTGATCTACATTATTAAATTTATATAAGTCCCATTCACTTATATTTAGTAGATAAGAAAATATGTAAAAAAATAATTTACGTATACCATTTTCATTCTGCAGATTCTCTTTCAATTCTTATACAGTGCCCTCAAATTGTCTTACAATTTTGAGACATGAGGATAAGGTTGGATAATATACTATTATGATTGTGTTTATTGCTGCATGCTGTTGGGACATTGAATCTACTTGCCTGCATCCGACCTGATCGAGTCATGTGACTCACGTCTCGTGACAGGAAATGAGAGGAAATTGGTGAATTCAATCCCCCCACCATAATCTCGATTAATGTTGTATCCGGTTCAATCAAGACAAGATATTTATACCAAAACTAAATTATTTACAAGAGATAATTTTTTTTATTGCTAACTCTTATTTTTGTAAGGGTCAAATTCTCAACCTCTTAATTGGACTAAGTTAGTTGGTTAAGATTATTGGCTATGTGCAGAGACAAATACATACCTCCCAAAATTTTAAAAATTTTCTTTATATTTTATAAATTCAAAAATATTTACAATATAATAGTGTATTGGGTGGTTTTCTTTATCTCAATACGAATTTACTTAAACGAATAATATTATCTTATTTAAATGCACGAACTTACTTAACATTAAAAAAAAACCAACAAAATAAGAATGTGGGTTTGAATTGAATAATAACATTATTTATTAGATATGAGTAGTTAACACGTGACGTAGTGAGATAAGGAATATGAAAAATTTTAGATATTAAGGTCTAAAGGAGAGCCTTAGAAGTATGGATATTTACAAGTCGGACCGAATTTGGTGACCACCTATCAACTGACTTGAACTATCGGGTTGAAATAAATAAAACCAATTCCAATTCAATAGATGATAGGATTAAATTGGTTCGAGATGAATCGAGCCAAGTTGGGTGAAATATTAAGTTTTAGTATAAAATGATCAAGTTGACCGGGTTAAATTGAAAAAATAAAGACTTAATACTGAAACTGGATATAATCAGATTAATTAAAATTTACCTATTATTTACCCATAAAATGATAAATTCAAGTCAATTCGGCGTAAGATCGAACCGGTTGGCCTGATCGGTCAAATTTATGAACATCCCTACCTGAAAGGGGACCGAATTCACATTCTTGTCCGTTTAGAGATGACGTGGCAGAAGACTAACGGGCAGCTAACTGCAACTTTTTTATATTATTATTTTATAAATATCTGGTTTGCCAGCTGTAACCCACTTATAGTGATCACTAATCACTAGTTCCAATAAAATAGTCCGTATGGTTTTTTGTGACATGGGGACCCGCGCCAGTGGGAGCTTTGATGGAGCACTAAACAAATGGTCTTTGCAAACATGTGACACGCTCTGGTTTGGTAAACGGTAAGGTTTTATTTTTTATTGTGTATTTTTATAATTGAGTAAATATTGATAAATTATTGTTATGTTAATAGTATTATATTAATATTTTAAAAATAAAAATATATTTATTTTAATATTTTTTATTTTTTATGTTTAAATTTTGTAAATAATTAAAAATAAAAATATTAAATAAATATTATTTTTTATTTTTTGATTAAAAAATAAAAATAAAAAACGTTATCAAACAAGCATGTAGAGTCTATGTTTGTTTTTTAATATCTTAAAATCACACGTTAACATTTGTTTACAACAAAATATGATTACATGTTATGACACTTTAAACCATAAGAAAATGTGCTAAACTCTTGTCAAAGATTTAAAGAACGTTAGATATATATTGCCTTATTTTTATGAACAAAAGATTTTTTTGTGTCTATTATTAAAGTAAGCTAAAAAAATATCTATATAAAATCTAAAAACTAAATAAAAAAATGTATAGCTATACAAAATCTAAATATTCAATAAAAAAATAATGAAAAACGTTTAAGAGAGAGAGAAAAAAAAAAAAAAAAAAAAAGGAAAAAGAAGACGATTGATTTTGCAATGTCCAAAGGTTAGCAAGTATTGGACCCCTCCAAGTCATGTGGAACCAATTTCAAAGATTTCAGCTGGAAAAATGGTTCGTGGTTGATCACTCACATCACAGACCGGTTTATTTGGAAAGTAGTTAAATCTGCGAGGGATTTAACTACAGAGATCTTAGGAAATTGTTTTGGATATTGTGGATCCAAAACTACTTTCCACAGAGGAAGGGGACATTTTGGCCCCAACCAGCACTGAAAGTTTGAGATATCCAAACAGGGATAAAATAGAAGAGTGCTTGATTTCTATAATCAGAATTGGAGGAGCCTGTTCCATGGCTGCGCCAAGCAAACGAATGGACATTCGGGATGTTTCCAAGGAATTGCACTCAATCAAGGACATTTTTCTCAGATATTAGCAGATGGTAATAACTAATAAGGATTATGAAGTGTCTTATTGTTGATTATATCAGGTACAAATGCTGTGGGGTTTTGGAGCCACAGAGAAGGGCAGTGATGTAAGTTTAAAGGCACATTACACAATTAACTCCAACCACTGCCATGCCAGACCTGTCGGTATGACATAGCTCAATAATGTAGTTAAAACATGACGTACATGTTTTCCATTTCGCAACTGAGAATGCTTTTATTCAAAATTTTATGCATTTAATTGTGTAAGAGCTAATACAAATAAGGAAAGAAGCTGCAACTGCTGAAAATTTCCTACCTATTTTGATCTTCTTTGATCCCTCTTCTTAGACCTAAGACACAAGTCTCTGATTGCATGCATCTTGCTCACAACAACGTTCATTGGCATCCGTTTCCTTGGTAACGAATTAGAACATGAAAGTCCAATTCCCAATACCGAAACAAAGCATTCCTCCATTCCACTTCTAGCACTGCTTTGGGTATCCTCATCACTGATTATTGCTCTTTCTTCTGTTTCGGCTCTCTCATTCTCATTATCAATCTCCTCCTCTTCTTCAAAGAGCAATTGATAAACAAATGGTCATTGCAAACATGCGACACGCTCAGGTTTGGTAAACGGTAAGTTTTTATTTTTTATTATGTATTTTTATAATTATATTAATATTTATAAATTGTTATTGTGTTAATAGTATTAAATTAATATTTTAAAAATAAAAAATATATATTTATTTTATATTTTTAAAATTTGTAAATAATTAAAAATAAAAAAATTAATAATTTTTTTTTATTTTTTGATTAAAAAAATAAAAATAAATAAAAAAACACATTACCAAACGAAATTAAATATGCATTTTATAACATGTAGAGTCTACGTTTGTTTTTTAATATCTTAAAAACACGCGTTAATATTTGTCTAAAAAAAATATGGTAACATGTTATGGCACTTTGGACTATAAGAAAATGTGCTAAAGTCTTGTCAAAGATTTAAAGAAAGTTAGATATATATTGCCTTATTTTTATGAACAAAAGATTTTTTTGTGTCTATTATTAAAGTAAGCTAAAAAAATATCTATATAAAATCTAAAAACTAAATAAAAAAATGTATAGATATACAAAATCTAAATATTTAATAAAAAAAACTAATGACAAAAGTTTAAGAGAGAGAAGAGAGAAAAAAAAAAAAAAAAAGACAAGATTGATTTTGCAATGTACAAAGATTAGCAAGTATTGGACCCCCTCCAAGTCATGTGGAACCATTTTCAAAGATTTCAGCTGGAAAAATGGTTCGTGGTTGATCACTCACATCACAGACCGGTTTATTTATTTGTAAGTAATAATTGGCATAGAGGAGGGCACTTAAACAATGTCTCAAAATGGGACCACGAAATCAAATTATTGCTTTCGTCTTAATATGTATGCCTAACCGATGGTTCTCCGGAATAATGAACCTAACCCACCCTCTTGAATCACTTTGACATGAACCACAAATAGAGAATGGAAAATGTTATTTGTTTTAAGAAATGTTATATACAAAATTCTATTCGATTCGACTGATATTTTTGTAATAAAAAATTATTAAATATTTTATTTTAAAGTAAAGAATTTTGATGAATTTTTTTCATTATTTAGTATTTCTTAGATTAGTGTCGTGAATAATAGTGTGCTATATCTTCTTTTAGTCTATGTATAGATATATATATATATATATATATATGAGAGAGAGAGAGAGAGACGCGTAATGGGCTCACAAAAGATTTTCTCAGTGACTTCTTGTCTCAATTGCTTTATTTGAAACGGCTAACGCTGAAAGAAAGCCGTCCGGACTTGCTTGTCACTTCACCCAACTTGCTTGTCATTTGTCTCCACTTATCTCATTCCTTTATCATTTTTAAAGGTCGTTTCTCATTTACATAGACAAAGAAGCATTAATAAGTGGGTTACAACTAACAAAGTAGGCTATATTACGATTAAAAAACATTATCAAGTGAATGATTTTTCTGAAAGAAACAAAATTCAATACGTCTCAATCGTTGTTTTAACCAAAACCTTCTAGAATTTATACATTACTTCTTGATAGGTTGACCAAATTCATTACATACTGTTTAAAACTTGAGGATAGAAAAGGAAAGAAAGGAAAGAGAAGGAAAAAATAAAGAAAAATAATTTTTTTTATTTTTTTTATTTTGTGAAGAAAATAAAAAAAAAAGTGAAAAGAAATGAGCAGAGAAAGAGAGAGAGAGAGAGTGATTTAAAATTTTTTCTTATTTTTACCCATCTATTTTTCTCAAAAGTTAAATCAAATAAAAAAAAAACAAACAGTAATTTTTCTTTTCTTTCTCTTATCTTTTCCAAGTTCGGAACATGTTAGAGATAAATCAAAAACTGGAAAGGAAGCAAACGTGCCTAATATTTATGCTGACAATTGTGAGTGACTAGGCCAGAATTGGCTGGCTCACCAACTTAATACAACTATATCCTAGGACTAGGAAATGAATGAGGCCAGAGTTACAAAGCAAATTGCCAAATTGATGGGTTATGTTAGGTACACCACAATTAAGGACCAACATTATAATTAGGTCCACAGTCATATAGCTATCATGTATATAATTTATCGTGAGTATTTATTCATTAAAAATTAAAGTGTTTATTTTGAGTTAAGTAGGACTCATGCCAAATTAGGGCAACTTGAGTTTTAACGAAACTTCATCTGGGGTTCTAAATTCTGAGCTTAAGCAACACTAATATCTAACTTTACAAAAAAAAAAAAAAAAAAATTTCAGCTTGCCCTAGTGTTGGATAAATTTGAAAAAATTACTGCTCTTAGTAGAGCCTAATTGTTATGTTAGCGTGACTAATGACTGTCACACAGTCGTCACTAGATGCTAGCACTCCTTTTGTTAAAATTAATGTGTTTCTTCACCTCCTACATATCTTGAGCTTGAGTAACTCTACTAATCAGATCGGTCGGTCCTTGGCCTACAATCGGAGCATTTCCGTCAAGCCCTAGGGAGGCGTTGTGTCTTGTCCTGTAAAGCTTTTTATTGGGCAAAACAAAAACAAAAACAAAAACAAAAAAAAGGAAAAAAAGAGTGAGAGGATTAAACTGAAGAACTTCCAAGTTAACTAGACAAATCATACTCGAAGAATGAAGTCCAAACTAACCCAATAATATACCAGAAAACTAACAAACAAGAGTAACGTGAGTTTTCACTACTGGACAGGGCATCAGCATGTGTTAAACATAATTTGTGTAGTTATACAAAATATACATTTTACAATTAGATAAAATATACTTAACCAGATGTTAGCATTTAGCAAGACCCATCAATCCATGTATATCGTTGAGAAGGACGGTTGTTGGGTGATGACTTTTCAAGCTAGGTAGTTGGTTGTTGCTTGGCTTGTTTTGTTGCTTAGCCCATCTGCATCACAGGCGAGAGAATTCTTCCAGTTCTTCCCATGATTATTGCCATATGGTTCCCCATTTTATCTTCACTTAATCAGTGTGGTCCAGCCCGTGTACTATCGTCTTCATATGGGCATAATTATCAGAACGAGATCGAATCTTATGGTTTAACCGATTGAATTGCAACGAAATCTTAACTGGTACAGTTTAATTCATGTGAACCGGATGAACTAAATGATTTTTTAAACAATCAACCGGTTCAACTAGCCGGCTTAGCTGTAATAAACCAACCACCAACTTTAATTTTTTAAATAGTTTTAAAATTTTAAGTTTATGTTGAGGTAAAGATTTGAACTTGTAACTAAGATAAAAAATTTGACCACTTTATCACTAAACTATTATCTGGTTGATGATTAATTTTATCATATTAAATATATATATATATATATATAGGTTATATAATAACTAAAATATATAAAATACTATAATACTGGTTGATCCATCACTTAAATTAATAAACCGAGAACTAGTACTTTGACCGGTTTAATATCCGGTTCGATTTTGATAACTATGGATATGGGTATATGGGTCTACCTAAAGACTTTTCAGAGGATTCATGAGCTATGGTCTGTTTGTTTTTAAAATTAAAAAAATAGGAGATAAGTAATATTATGGTATTAAAAAGGTAATGATGAGTGATAAATAATACAATAATGAGATGAGGACTACTGTTTCTATGATTGGTTAGAATGGAATGACAAATAGGATAAGTAATACTATATTTGTTGTCTAATGAAAATACAATAAAAAATTAGAGAAATATATGAAATTACTTTCTTGCCCCTAATATAATATATTTATAAAAATATAATGTATAATAATATGAGGGGTGGACAAAATAGTCATTTTATACCTTATCCCCCATCTCAAGATATTGCATTCCACCCCTCCATGAGATGTCTTATCCTCCATTTTAGGATATTACATCTCCAAATGAGAAATGTAATCCTCCATCTCTTTGTTCTCTTCAAACAAGAGATTAGGTAGGGCCACAGATGAGACATTCAATCCGATGCTTCTAATCTCCCAAACAAATGGGCCCTATGTGTTTAAGCACAAGTTCACAAGCAATTTCGTACTGAAATGACACTTATTTCACAAGAGAAATTTTGTGGAGAGAGTTAATCGCAAAAATTCTGAAAATTTCAAGAATGAAGGTAATTTTTCGTAATTTTGAGAGGCCAAATACAATAATTCTAATTTCTTATTATAAATATTCAAAACAAAAAAGTCTACAGTAGCCCCTCCCCCTGGGTCTACATATTGTTCAACTCCTTATTTCATGGATGTTGTTATTGAGGGTGCGGTTCACCATCTCTCTACGTAGCAAAGTAAAATGGGTACACCTGATCCTACTAAAACCTTACATTAACAAGAACCCCCGCGCATTAATGGCCATTAAAACCCTTTTATGATTTAACCTCTTTCCACAAAAGGGGCAAAAAACAAAGAAAAGAAAAGAAGTAGAATGAGAAGTAAAATCATATGTAGGGCATCCCTGTGAACATATTGTCTCCAGTTCTTGATCGGTTGCCGTAGTCATTGCCTACTAATGGAGATCATAGCAAGAACACCATAATTGAGTTTTATGTATGGTGTAAACATCGTCACACCTATAGATCAAATAAACACTTCCTAAACAATACGCTCCATGAGACCATGACTACTCATAAATGAAATACAATAAAATTTTTAACTTTTTGTGTTGTGTTTGGATCAAAAATTTATCGAAAAAAAAAGAAAGCAAAAAAAGATACGAAATTACATTGTATATTTTGTTATTAGAGAAAATGAAGAGTAAAAGAATATAAAAATAAAATAAGTAAGAATTTAAAATTTCTTATTTTTTTTATCTTTTTAACCTCCTTTTTCTTTTCTTTTTTCTTGCACAAATTCAAGTTTCTAAACATTGCATTAAAAGAATTATATCAAAAATCCCACGAAGCTGTTCTATTTTAATGTAGTCTAAAGTTTCTAGACCGTGATTTTCAGTGCTACTTCCATTATAATTTTTCCTGATTTGTTGGGATCCCACTATAAACTTTAATGGTGTGTTTGATTTCCGGAATTAGGCCAGATTGGACCACGTATCCGTCCTAGTCCAACGTTTGATTCCTAGTCCAAAGTAGATTACAAGTCCGAGTTGGATTCCTAATATGCCATACGAGTTCTTAGTTAGTCTAGGGGTGGGTGGGTTCAATAATGCAGAGACTAAAACTATCAATTGATTTTACTTTTTTACCCTTTGCCCTACAAACAAAGTCAGGCTTCAGTTCACAACCCCAATCATTTCCAACGTTAGCGTCGCTCTTCAAAGAACCAAACCCTAGTCTGGGTTCTTGCTCTCCATCTACGGTGAGTTTGTTCTTGGTTCACCATTCTTCTTCTTCTTCTTCTTCCTCCTTTCATTCATCCTCTTGCTTTGATCGTTTTTGTTGGCTAATCGTTCTTGCTTTGATTGTTATGTAACAGGTGAAATATTTTTTGTTTCCCATTTCACAAGAGATGGCATGAAGCAGTAGTCCAAAAATTTTTTGAAATCAAAATTTTTTCAATTAGATTATATGAAAATAGTCCATATTTTAGAAAGCAGAATTTTTATTACTGAATGATGTAAAAATGAATTTGACGAACTATCCAACTCAAAAATAGTCCAAATAATAAAGGGTAAATTCGGAGATGGACAGTTGAGGGGTAGTATGGTACTTTTTATAAAATAGTCCAGTCCAAAAATGCTGAAACAAACATCACACTCGGTGGGACAAACACAAGTTTGTGTACAATCCCATGAAAAATCAAACATCGGATTGCACTAAATTAGTCGTGGCCAGTCTTGTCCGCTGATGGGCAGTCCGGGTATTGCTTGTCAATCCCGAAAATCAACCTTGCCAATGGTTGTGCGGAAGATACGCCCCACCAAACCCGAAATGCATGCGGCCTAAAATTGTAGATTGTGTCAGGCTTGGGACTAGAAGTCCACAATGTGGGGGGTGTGGGCTTTAAATTTGGGATGGGATGGTGTTTACACGTCTGGCCGCAATTAAACCCAGGCCATATTGTTGAATGATGCACACTATTTATTTAATAATAGTCAATTCTTTTCTTTTCTTTTTTTAAAATCCTAATTGAAGTACTCTTATTAATATAAATTTATTATCAGTTAATCTAATTTCTTGAAATGATGATTCTTACTGCCCATCAATTTTGTAATTCTAACGAGGGGTAAATTGCTTTAGTGCGATTAAATAAATACCAAGACATAATCACCCTATAGTTTTTTTACTCTTCACTATTCATATGATTTGATTTTTATGCCGTTTGCAAAAAAAATGTTTGTTACACTCTATAACATGCAAGCTCATATGAAAACAGGAGTTTGGAGCGGTTTCTTTTTTTTTTTTTTTTCCTCTTTTTCTTAGCATTGTGAAAAACAAAGAATCAGTTTACAAAATGTCTTGAGGTGGACAGGAAGTGTGGAAATTGGAAAATCCCAGACTTCTAAAATCCCAAGATTTGAAACTCGAAGAACACTAACAAGTCTTAGTACTATATAGGCAACAATGTTTACTTGCTGGTACCTGATTAATGCATGAAATGTGTAAAGTATGACATAATAATGGTTTTCGGTCCCCAATTTCCTTGTAGCTCGGTGGTTTGTTAGTTGATCTTTTAAAAGAGAAACTGCTTCAATGTTCTCATTTACGTGGCAGCCCAAAAGAAAAGAACCATATTTTCTACTCTCTTCAGTTGATGCAAACTGCATTGACTTGGTCATGCAGAGAATGCGAGTACTGTAATGGCGGGTTAGAAGTTTATTGCTCAAAGGGGGCCCTCTACACTTTCAATGGTGCTGATGTGGATGGCACAGTCACTAAAGGGGATATTCCAGTTACATTGTTGTTCATGAGAGCTGAGTCTTCATGTAATGGTTGAGTACAATCCAGCTTCTTTCAGGGGTAGAAATAGGGAGTAAAAAATTATGTTAGGGGTGTTTGGATTGCAATTTAAAAAATTATAAGCTATAAGCTGAAGTTAATTTTAAAAAGTCACTTTTTTAAATGCCTTTTTGAAAATATCTATAAGCTAAGTTAGCTATAACAAGTACTTTTTTAACGAACTTTTTATTGTAAGTCAAACACAATTTAAAAAAGTGATAAGTTGCTTAATAAGTAGGTCCAAACACTTCCTAATATCTTGAAAATTGCCACTCACAGTCACGCCAGTCAAACTGGCACCAGCTGATGGGTAATGATGATGCAGTGAATTTGTACGACATTCCCAACCTCTGATGCAAACAGTTGAAGTGATGAATCCTCCCACTTGGGACACCGGTGTGGTGCCTGCTAAAGACACTCCAATACCAAAGTTAGGTTAGAGATAAATGGACAGAATAACAATGCTCAAGAGTTCATGTGTTTCGTACCTCGTTTGGAGATGATGAACGCCCTTTATATAGAGATGTAAGTAAGGAGTGTGGCTTGGATCGTGGGCACATTAATGGGAAAGCTAATCGTGCCCTCAAATTGAGCACCAAGGATCATGGGAGCAAATCGTGCCCCCACATTGGGCTTCATGGACTATGCCCACAGTCATGGGCAAAATCGTCCCAATCATGGGATCGTGGGGGCTGATCCTCAAGCGAGAATCTCGAGGTGCCTTAATGATGGTGTTTGCTAACTTGTCTCAACCCTGGCCTTCCAAGTCTGTTAACGCGCCTGGTCAGAAGGGCAGTTCGGGAGTGGCTGGTTCGAGGACGCTGGTTGGCCCTCATGAATCTGCCCAGTAAGGGCAGACCGGTTATATATGTCACATTATTAAATGCGCCCAATTCCTTCGGCGGCTTGGGCCTGTCGGTGGGAATTCCAAAGGGCTACAAAGCGTTGCTTCGAAAGCGCATTTATGGCGCTGTAACCCATCATTATTACCACGTCTGTCGAATCGACGCAACGTGGCCTCACGGGGTTGGTATTCGTACTCTGATGGGACGTTACAAATGCTGGCCGTTCGATCCAAGAGCTGTGGATAGATCTTAGCCACTAATTTAGAAAGAGGGGCCTATAAGGCCTTGGCAGTTTACCAAAAGGCCTCCTATTTTGCACACCTCTTTCGAGTTACCCAGCAAGTGGCTTCTCTTATTTTTCTCCACCATTGTTGAACACTTAAAGTAATTCCAAGCCTTCCTTTCTACTTTTCCAAGTTCGTCAAGGTATTTCAAATGTGTGTGGGTATATGTTTTGGCTCTTACAAAAAGCCATCTGATATTACAAGTGGAGGGTCAGGACTTCGTATCCCCTAGGGTTTGTAGGTAACCCCTCCTTTGTCAAGTCTGTGTATTGGGGCATCTTAAAGGCCTTCAAATCCACTTTCGAGACCTTGCGCAAAATAGAGGACCCTAGGACCATGAATCCCCAACCAATCACCCTATCATCCGGTTCTGAGTGCACCGTCTCAATGGATTTGGATAGAGTTAGGCTAGATGAGGCTTCGAGTGCCTCTGTAAATTACTCTGGGGCAGACATTGAGGATGTTACCCAAAAGGCGAGGCCAAAGAGGGCAAAGAGCCCTGTGGCCATCGTGGACGCCTTTGAGGGTGCTCCCACGGCTGAGGTTGAGGTTGGGGAGGGGGTTGGGATGCCCCCTGCCCTAGACTGCAGGTATAAGGTGAGAAACATAGCCTCCATTCTAGACGGGCCAAAAGTGAGGAAGCTTTGGTTAGCCTACCAATTCCCAGCTTCTATGAGCTATAAAGTTCTTAAGAGCAAAGACAGAGCGTGCTTTCCTCAGCCTGAGGAAATCACGGTGTATGAGAGTGCGTTAACTGGAGGGCTAAGGTTTCTCGTTGCTCCTCCCATTAGGGGAGTCCTGAGCAGGTGTAAGCTAGCACCAAGGCAGTTCATGCCCAATTCATGGCGCATACTGGTGGGCTGTGCAACCTTGTGGCAAGCCGCCACAAATAGGGAGGAGCACCTGACCCCAAAAGACTTTTTTTTACTATTACAAGGTGATTGAAGGCGAGGGCACGGGCTGGTACTACTTTTCAGCTCAGGAAGGTTAGGCTTCCATGGTATTCGATCTCCCTATCTCTTACAAGCGCTAGAAGGAGAAATATTTCTTTGTGTATGGCGAGGGCATAAAGATCGTCCACTAAGAGGATGTGACTGACCAAACCCCTTGTATACCCAGGCAATGGGATAGACCAGGTAAGAAGGGTAAAAGCTTTTCGGGCTTTCATACTTAGGCTCTGTCTAAGGTAGTGGTTTGACTATTATCCATTTTTTTTTATGCTCACCACGCCTTCCTGTGCTGGAGGACGAGTTAAGGAAAGCCCGGGTAACGAGGGTGCGGGAGCACCCAATCACGTACTGGGCGCACCTTGTGGCTGGTGAGAGTTTGGCCGCCTACCTCTTAGGTCCAGACCCTTCCATCGAAGCCCTTCACGCTAAGAGGAGTGAGTCTAGTATGTTTCTTGCAACTCTCTCTTAGTGCGGGTGTACCAATCCTTGCTTTGTGTGTTTTGCAAAACAAGACTCCACAATGGGCTTTGATAAGATGAGCATGGGGACCTCTACCAAGAAGAAGTTTGAGGAAATGGATAGGGTGAAAACTGCTGGGGAGACACCCAACAAGCGCCCTCAACCCAACTTAGGGGGCAAAACCGTTGAGCCTTCACCTGATAAGGGTCTGTAATGGTTGGCCCACCCAAGGGAGCCAAGGCTCCTTTTGTTGCCTAGGCTCTAGGTCTAGTGCTGGTATGCCCCTACCTGCTACAACAATGCTTCCGGGTTAGTCACATTCAGCTCAGTAAAGCAAGCCCCTCATTATGGAGGATGTCCAAGCTGCTTGGGAGAGGATGCAGAAATTTATCAACTTAAAGGACGTGGCCCCCTTCACCGATTGGAATAACGCCCAACTGACAAAAAGCATGAATCATGATGCTTTTGATTAATCTTTCTTTATCATCTGAATGCTCTAATTTATTGATACTAATCCGTTCATCCTTTTGTAGTAGCATGTTAAAGCACTCTACTTGTCCACCCGCTTGAAGGCGAAGACGACTGAGAGCTCCAAGAAAGGTCAGGTCATCGAGACCTTGACCGAGACCATTAGCGGGTTGAAGAAAAAAGTCAAAGATACTAAGGAGTCCCAAGCAGTTGCTGAGGCAGAGAAGACTGTCATCCTGGATAAGTCGGTGGAGCTTAAGAAAAAGGTTGAGGCATTGACTTTCAATGCCCAGACCTTTGAGGTTGGTAAAAATTCTTTGACCTCGAGGATAGCTAAGCTGGAAGGGCAGTTCAAAACCGCTCAAGAGAAGGCTGTGGAGGAGTTTAAGAGTGGGGCAGCCTTCCAGGATGAGGTCGGTGAGGCTTACATGGAGAGCTTTGTCGACGCTAAGGTTGCGGCGAAGAAACTCTTCCCAGACCTGGACTTCTCTGCTCTAAAGTCGTCGAATGACACCACCTCCCAGGCATCTGGCGGGGAAGACCAGACCTCTGCAGTGGAAAATGAGGACGATGCTCAATCCTGAGCTCTTCAAAGACACCAAACCCTTGTAGTAGATTTTTTTTTTTTTTTTGAACTGCCTTTGTAATTGCCTTCAATTAATAAAAATGCCTTTTTGCCTCTTATCCGTGCTCTGTGTCCTTGTATTCAAATGCCTTTGTAATTGCTTTTTTTGACTTAACTAATAAGTCCTTGAGACTGATCAAGTGGGCCTAAAAGCCTTATGGTCTTTTAGCTGTTCTGGTCAGTCTCGTGGACTAACCAGGTGGGCTTAGATTTGTGGCCTTTCGGCTTCTCTGGTCAGTCTTGGGGACTAACCAGTTGAGCTTGGTAGCCTTGTGGCTTTTCGACTAGTATGGTCAGTCTTGGGGACCGACCAGTTGGGCTTGGTAGCCTAGTGTCCTTTTAGCTTCTCTGGTTAGTCTTGGGGACTGACCAGTTGAGCTTCATAGTCTGGTCATTCTTTATGGACTAACCAGTTGGGCAAGTAGCCTTATAGCCTTTCGACTTTTCTCGTCAGTCTTAGGGACTGGCCAATTGGGCTTGGTAGCCTTGTGGCCTTTCGGCTGATTTGGTCAGCCAGTTGGGCTAAGTAGTCTTGTGACCTTTCGACTTGTCTGGTCAGTCTTGGGGACTGACCAGTTAGGCTTGGTAGCCTTGTGGCCTTTCGGCTAGTCTGGTTAGTCTTGGGGACTAACCAGTTGGGCTAAGTAGCCTTGTGGCCTTTCGGCTTGTCTGCTCAGTCTTGGGGACTGACCAGTTGGGCTTGGTAACCTTATAGCCTTTCGGCTTGTCTGGTCAGCCTTCGTGGACTGACCAGTTGGGCTAAGTAGCCTTGTGGCCTTTTGGCTTGTCTAGTCAATCTTAGAGACAAACCAGTTGGGTTTCGTAGCCTTGTGGCCTTTCGACTAGTCTGGTCAGTCTTGGGGACTGACCAGTTGGGCTAAGTAGCCTTGTGGCCTTTCAGCTTGTCTAGTCAATCTTGGGGACTGTCCAATTGGGCTAAGTAACCTTGTGGCCTTTTTACTTATCTGGTCAGTCTTGGGGACTGACTAGTTGGGCTTGGTAGCCTTGTGCTCCAAGAGCCATGCAAGTAGACGACCATTTGGGGGCCTTGAAGAGCAAGAATTTCATTAATGCATGCTGGTTACATCATACATAATACTTTCTCAGGTGCTCAACATGCCAAGGGTTGGGGAAGTCCTTGTTATCCATTCCGGTTAGCCAGTAGGTCCCTTTTCAGGAAAACCCCTTAATACTGTATGGCCCTTCCCAATTTGGCCCAAGTTTGCTGTCACTAAGCTTGCTGGTGGACTGATTAACTCTCTTGAGGACCAGATCCCCTGCTTTAAATGCCCTAGGTTTCACTCTGGCTTCATGATATCTACGCATCCTCTGTTGATAGGCTGCTACTTCCATGGCTGCTTATAATCTTCTTCCTTCAATTAGATCTAAGCTCACTTCCAGGGCTTCGTTGTTAGCCTCTGGTTCGAAATGTTCGACTCTAGGGCTATGCAAACCTATCTTTACCGGGATGACTGTTTTCGCTCCAAATGTCAAGGAAAAAGGGGTGTGCCTTGTTGCCACTCTTTCGGTTGTTCGGTAAGCCCACAAAATGTTGGGAAGCTCCTCAGCCCATAAGCCTTTCGCCTTGATAATGTTGAACAGGATCCTGTTGGTGATTTCAACCTGGTCGTTGGCTTGGTGATGCTTTGGGGAAGAGAAGTGATGACTGATCTGGAGGTTTGATCACATCTGTCCGAACTAACCGCCCTTGAACTGTTTCTCATTATCTTTGATAATCACTTTGGGAATTCCAAACTTACATAGATGTTCTTTCATAGGAAATTCTTCATTTTCTGCTCAGTAATGGTGGCGACCGCTTCAGCTTCAACTTCAGCCCACTTGGTGAAGTAGTTTATTGCCACCACCGCAAATTTGGTCTAGCCTTTTCCCAAAGGCAAAGCCCCCACAATATTAATCCCCCATTAGGCGAAAGGCCAAAGGCTCTAGATGGGCATCAGCTCCTGAGGCGGTTGTCTTGAGATGTTAAAAAACCTTTGGCACTTATTACACTTCCTTACCAAATCTTAGGCATCCTTCTCCACCGTGGGCCAGTAGTAAGCTGCCCTGAGTATCTTCTTGGCCAGAGCTCTACCTCATGAATGGTTAGCACAGACCCCTTCGTGCACCTCTCATAATATAATCAGCGTCTGCTTTTCCTGCACACCTTAGCCAGGGCTAGGTGTGCCCCCTTTTATACAAAATGTTGTTGATAAAGGTGTATCTGCTGGCTCTATACTGAATCCTTTTGGCCTTAACGTTGTCCTCTGGTAAGGACCCTTGCTCCAAGAAGTTTCTGATTGGTGTTGCCCACTTCACTTCTTGTTCTACTTGGTGTATTTCTGGACTATGAATGTTTGGCGAATCTAGCACCTCCATGGGGATTCTTGGGTGGTACCCTTGAGATGAGGCTATCCTGGCTAGTCGATCTGCCTCCTCGCTCTGCAATCTTGGCACTCTTTCTAATAGTATTTTAGAGAATTTTCTGGTCAGGTTCTTAACCATCCTGCAATACTCTTGCATCGTTTCTCCCCTAGCCTCATATTCGCCTTGGACCTGTTCTACCACAAGCTGAGAGTTGCTACGTTCCAGGATATGCTCTGCCCCCATTCGTCGAGCCATTCTTAGTCCAACTATCAAGGCTTCATATTCAACTTCGTTGTTAGAGGTAGAGAACTTAAATTTGACAGCGTATTCGAGTTTGTGCCCTTTAGGTGTGACAAGGATGACCCCAGCACCACTTGCTCTGTCGATAGAGGAGCCGTCAACATCGAGGACCCATTAGGGCTGTAGAGAGTCGTTAGTAGGGTGGGTTGTTGGGTGGGTGAATTCAGTGATGAAATATGCCACAGCCTGGCCCTTGATTGCCAGTCTTGGTCTATAGTGAATGTCGAACTGGCTGAGTTCTATGGACCACTTGACAAGTCTGCCCGAGGTCTCTGGTTTATGGAAGATCTTCTTCAACAGCTGGTCTGTTAGAACGACTATAACGTGTGCCTAAAAGTATGGCATTAACCTCCGTGTTAAAGTCACAAGGGCGAGGGCTAGCAGCTCCATTCTGGGATACCATTCCTTGGCACCCCTCAGGGCTCTACTCGTGTAATAAACAGGTTTTTGGACCCCTTCCTCTTGTCTGACCAGGGCTAAGCTCACTGTTGTGTCCAAAACTGCAAGGTAAAGATAAAATTTTTCACCTTCAATGGTCTTGCTTAGTAGTGGTACTGAACTCAGGTATTCTTTGAGTTGCTGGAAGGCCTATTCACATTCGATAGTCTACTCAAAAGCTTTTCGTAAAATTTTAAAGAAAGGAAGGCACTTATCTGTGGATCTAGAGATAAATCTGTTCAGTGCTGCCACTCTGCCTGCCAATCTCTGGACCTCCTTGGTGGACGTCAGGAATTGCATGTCTAGTACTGCTCTGATTTTTTTGGGGTTAGCCTTTATTCCCCGGTTGGAGAGTATGAACCCCAGGAATTTGCTGGATGCTACCCCAAACGCGCACTTGGCCGGGTTTCACTTCATCTTGTAGGTCCTCAGGTTCTTGAATGTCGATTCCAGATCTGTCAGGTGGCAGGCTCTGTTCAGATCTGTGAAGTCTACACACTTCTTTCACTTCCCATTTGCCTTCTTGACCATGATCACATTGGACAACCAGGTGGGGTACTGGGCCTCCTTTCTGAAGCCAGCTTCGGTCAATTTCTCAACTTCTTCAGCTACTGCCTCATTGCGTTCTAGGGCGAAGCTTCGCTTTTTCTGTCTGACTGGTTTTACCGTTAGGTCTATGTTCAGATGATGGGCGATGATTCAGGTATCAATGCCTGGCATGTCCTCGTGAGACTAGGCAAAGACATTGGCGTTTTGCTTGAGGAAGGACTTTAGTCCCTTTTTAAATTCCTCTGGGACTATTGTCCCAATCTTCACTACTCTAGTCTGGTCTTGTGCTCCGACCACGACCTCCTCGAGCTCTTCTACCGACTCTCCCCTTCTGATCTCCTGCTCGTCTCGAACCTCCAGCTCCTCGATTAGCATGGCCTCCTTGGTCTCCCCTTTAAGGGATGCCATATAACACTCTCTGGCAATTTGTTGGCCACCCCTCACTTCCCCAACTCTTTGAAGTGTGGGGAACTTGACCTTCAAGTGGTAGGTGTATGGTATAGCTTTGAACTCATTGAGAGCTGTTCTGCCCACAATGACGTTGTAGGCTGAAAGACAATCCACTACTAAGAATGCCACAATCTTGGTGGCTTGTTATGGTGCAGTCCCCAATGTTAATGGCAGGGCTATGGAACCCAAAGGGGTAACTCTATCGCCAGTGAAACCGACCATTGGGGAGTTGACTGGTTATAGCTTTTCCATGCCAACCTTCAACTGCTCGAAGGCTTTTAGGAAGAGGATGTCTGTTGAGTTGTCGCTGTCCACAAGCACCCTTCGTATCAAGAAGTTGGACATTACTACTGATATGACCAGGGGGCGTCATGAGGTTGACATATGGCCTCAGCCTCTTCATCAGTGAATATGATGGGGTCATGCTCTGCCCTAGATTGTTTGGTTGTTTGGTCTATGGACATGACTTCCCTTTAGCTCTGGGCCTCTCTAGCGTGCCTTTTCCTAGTAGATGAAGATTCACCACCCCCTGCAAACCCTCCAGAGATGACCCTTATCTCTTTTATGGATTGCTAATTATGTATTTCCCTCTCATGACTCCTTCGTTTGGCCTGCCTTGGGGGCTGGTCTCGCCTCTCGTCGCACCTGCCCCTGCTATGTACCTTCCTAACCTCCTTTGCTTGATCAAGTTCTCCACCTGCTGCTTAAGGTCATAACAATCCTTCATATCATGGCCATGGTCCTGGTGGAATCGACACCACTTGTTGGTTGGCCTCTTCTCTGGTGGGGACCTCATTCGTCCTGGCCACTTCAACGCTGGGTCCCCCTTGATCTCGTAGAGCACTTGATCTAGCGGAGTATTTAGCGGGATAAAGTGCTGGTTGTATCTAGCCGGCTTGGTCCTATTGCCCTTTGTCCTGTGCTTTTGCTCAACCAATCTAAGGGCTTTTGCTGCCCTGTCATCCTTCTTCTCCTCAGCCAGCCTCTTCTTGTCTAGGCTTGGAGTGGCACTCTTTGGGTCTTCCCTCGCATTGAGGGTGTCCCTTGCGTTCATGTATTTTTGGGCTTGGAGCATTAGCGCAGCCATAGTCTTGGGTGCCTCCTTGGCCAAGGAGAATAGGAACCTGAGGGTTTTGACCCTTGCAATGAAAGCTGCTACGGCCACCTTCTGGTCCAGGTCATCTACGTAGAGAGTCTCCTAGTTGAAATAGGTGACATACTCACGCAGAGTCTTCTTCTCGCATTATTTAGTGTTGAATAGGGAAGTGAATGGCCTTCTCTACCTTTGTCCTCCAATGTAGTGGCTAACGAAACAGCCTACTCAGGTCCACGAACTTGCTGATCGTTCCGGGGGAAAGTTAGTAAAACCAAATACGGGCTGGGCCTTCGAGGGTTGTATGAAATGCTCTGCACATCAGGGCTTTTTAGGTCTCGAGGTGGTCTAGGGGGTCTTTTATGCCATCAAAGGACTCCAATGTGGGCATCTTGAATTTTGGGGGTAAGGATATCCTTATTACTCCTGGCGTGAAAGGCATGTATGTTCTATTCACAAACTCTTCTACCGTGCTGGGGCCTTTTTCTTTTACGGCGGCAATCACTCCAGCCAGTTGGACCTGCATCTCCTTTAACTGTTCGTCCCACACTGGCGAGTTTCGCCAGTGTGCTCCGAAAGCACCACTGTCATGGCCTTGGATTGGGCCACATGGCTTTGGGCTTTATCGGATTGGGCCACATGGTTTTGGCCTTCTGTAGGAAACGCTGGGTCCTCCACTCCTTCGCAGGTGTTGCCTTCCCGGTTCCTTGCTGCAGGCTGGTTTACGGGCATTAGTGGGTCTTCTAATGGTGGAGGGTCCACCACTATCGATGGCGAGGGCAATCTCCTCTCCAATTCCTAATTCTGGGCTTGGAGCTGGTTCATGGAAGCCATCATATCGATGATTTGCTGCTTCCAGGCAGTGATCCTAGCAGTGCTTTGCTCCTCCATTGCTTCGTCTAGCCTGATTGATGTAGCACCGGATCGGGTCAAGACCATAAAACAAACCAAGTGTCGTTCCCACAGACAGCGTCAACTGATGATGCAGTGAATTTGTACGACTTTCCCGACCTCTGATGCAAACGGTTGAAGTGATGAATCCTCCTGCTTAGGACATCGGTGTGGTGCTTGCCAAAGACACTCCGATGCCAAAGTTAAGCTAGAGATAAATGGGTAGAATAACAATGCTTAAGAGTTCATGTGTTTCGTACCTCGCTTGGAGATGATGGCTGCCCTTTTATATAGAAATGTAAGCAAGGAGTGTGGCTTGGATCGTGGGCACATTAATAAGGAAGCTAATTGTGCCCTCAAATTGCACACCAAGGATCTTGGGAGTAAATCGTGCTCCCACGTTAGGCTTCATGGACCATGCCCACAGTCATGGGCAAAATCATTCCAATCACGAGATCATGGGGGCTGATTCTCAGGTGAGAATCTTGAGGTGCCTTAATGATGATGTTTACTAACCTGTCTCGGCCCTGGCCTTTCAGGTCTGTCAACGCACCTAGTCAGAAGGGTAGCTTGAGAGTGGTCGGTTTGGGGACGCGGGTTAACCCTCATGAATCTGCCTAGTGAGAACAGACCGATTATGCTTATCACACCATCAGGTAACATGCGCCCGAGCATTAGTACCCGACGGCACCTGTTGGACAGACGGGAATGAAGTCTTTGAAAACCATAATGATTAATGACTCCACATTTTCTCATACTAATTAATGATTATGACATTTAACTGCCCAATATGATTTCTTCTGGGAAGGAAAAAGATTAAATAATTACATTAATTCCTATAGGTATGAAGTCCTTGAAAACCTAAATGAAGCCTCCACATTTTCTCATCCTAATTGTTGATTTATGACATTTAACTACCCATTATGAGGGGTAACAGGCAAGAGATGCCATCAAAAAAGTCTTAGCACCCTTTGATCACAAGACTATACCTTAGCCAGTATTACAACACCCTTAATAGACCGTTGTTGTTGACCTTAATTAACTGCTTATTAGTGAGTGTATGTTAGTATTGAGGTGCTGACAGTGATATCAAAACTGGACTAGCCGATTCAATTGAAAACCGAAAGGTTTTTTTTTTTTTTTTTTTTTTGTTCATGGTGAGGAGTGTTTAGGTCTGCTTGCACGTTCTTTGACTAATTTTGATTGATCATTTACTTGATTCAATTAAAGACAAAGCCATCTACTCTAGGACTAGAATATTTACAAAGAATAATTTTCTTATAGTTAGCTCTTACCCTCGATAATAGTCAAATTCTTTACCTCTTAAAAAGTGTCCAAAAACTGTGGCTAGCTACGCTAACCCAACGAGTTACTTGGTGAAAGTTTACACTTTGTGGAAAGTAGGCAGAAGCCCCAAAGCAACCGGTAGGTTTCTTTCTAGAGTTGAAGAGTTGAATTGCAAACGCTATCTGATATTATTTGCTGAGATGATCATCCACTCCACACTGAGGATTTTGTCAAAGACCCAGGAAGTAAAACAAAATTTGAAGAGAGAGAGAGTGAGAGAGCAAGTTAGCAACGCCTTCCCAGGATTGAAAATCAAACCCAAGAAATTTCCAAGCAACCTGGAAAAGCAATAGTAGGAATGACTGGCAATGGTCCACAAACTCCAGACCCACCTACCCTATCCACCCTCTCCCAGTATATTCAATTCATCCCAAATTCCCTTTCGGATTTATATTTCAGCAGCCCAGTCCTCTTGGAATTAAAGCACCCACCAACCTCGCATTTTGTATTTACAAAATTATTTTATTCCCTTTCACGACGTCGTCTTTGCATTTCCTTCCCCGAAAGCCACTGTCCCGGGTCCACTCTTCGCTCCATAAAGAGCCAGCACGACGCCGTATTACCTCCATACCGAAGAATTTAAAACAGGATCCCAGAAAACGGTAGTGTAGTAATTTAAGCGACGGTGCTCTCATTGTTTATTTGAGAGAGAGAGAGAGAGAGAGTAATGGCGGCTTTTTCCTTCACGTTGACACCATCTGTGAAAAAAACATCTCCGTCTTCTCTCTCATGGACGCTCTCTCTCTCCTCCTTCGGCGCAACCATGGGCACCACTCGTCGCCGCCCCACGAACACCAAGTCCGTCGTCGTAGTCTCGGCAATGAACGCAAAACCCACAATCCTTGTCGCCGAGAAGCTAGGAGAGGCGGGTCTTGAACTTCTCAAGAAATTCGCCAACGTGGACTGCTCTTACAACTTAAGCCCCGAAGAGCTCTGCAACAAAATCTCCCTCTGCGACGCCTTAATAGTCCGGAGTGGCACCAAAGTCACCCGTGAAGTGTTCCAGTCCTCCGGTGGGCGGCTCAAGGTTGTGGGACGCGCCGGCGTCGGTATCGACAACGTTGACCTGTCGGCCGCAACGGAGCTCGGGTGCCTTGTCGTGAATGCGCCGACGGCGAATACGATCGCCGCTGCGGAGCATGGGATTGCTCTTCTGACTGCCATGGCCCGAAACATCGCACAAGCCAACGCTTCCGTCAAAGCTGGTCTGTGCTACTTCTACTCTTTGAAGAGCATGTCTTTTTCTTGTTTGGTTTTGATTGTTTTCTTGTTCAGGCATTTGTTTGAGCAGGTTATGTGCTTTCTTTTGAAAAAAATTGAGCTTTGTTATTCTTTCATGATTAAATTCAGTTCCGAATAGAGCCAAATACAATGGTGTTCATTGCAATTTTCGAAGATTCTATATATTTGTGCCTATACGTGGTAGACCTTTTAGTTTCATTAGGTTTTGAACACTGCAAAGGTTGAATTTTTAACAGTTCCTTTTGTATAATTTTCCTATTGTTTTTGTCAACAAGGAAACATAGTTTTGTTAGCACTGGGGTGATTATAGTCAATAAGAATCGGATCCTCCTCTACATTCTATAGTTAGAATGGAGATCTTCGTTCTATTGATTGATTGAGGAGTTAACCTATCAATTAAAATAAAAATAGAGGGATCAAATGAGTTGCCTTATATCTTTCTTGAAAATAAATGGCTTTGTGCTAGTATATAAGAAAATAAATTTTAATATAACAAAATGTAGTTTTGGTAACACACCTGAGTTGCTTCATCTAGTCCATTAATTGATAATGGAGATCACCACTCCAATTATGGAATGGAAATTATCCAAATCTGATGAAAACATGAACTTTTGCACTAGACAGGCATAATCATAACCTTTCATTTTGTTTTTTGTCACTTATATGATTTTGGTGCATTAGTAATTGAACTTTTGTATGGACTACTCCAACATTCCTTCTCACAATTCAACTAAATTCGTAGGATTTCACGCCATACATATATATGTGCGTATATATATCAAAACCTACTACACTTAGTCAATAATATTGAGAAAAACTAGCCTCATAATCTTCACTTATAATTTGGTCTGTCCAGGGAAATGGCAAAGGAGCAAATATGTTGGTGTGTCACTTGTAGGGAAAACGCTGCTTGTAATGGGGTTTGGAAAAGTTGGATCAGAAGTTGCACGGCGTGCCAAGGGACTCGGTATGCAAGTGATTGCTTATGATCCATATGCCCCCGCAGACCGTGCCCGTGCGGTAGGTGTGGAGTTAGTGACCTTTGATGAAGCCATATCGGCTGCAGATTTCATCTCACTGCACATGCCTCTCACTCCAACTACCTCTAAGATTCTCAACGATGAGACTTTCTCTAAAATGAAGAAAGGTGTTCGGATTGTCAATGTTGCTCGTGGCGGTGTAATTGATGAGGAAGCTCTACTGAGGGCCCTCAGTTCTGGGATTGTTGCACAGGTTATTCTTCTTGAGTTGGTTTTGATTCCCTTGCTTGTATAACCAAGGAAGTAAGAATTGATGAGTTTTGTTTTCTGGGCAGGCAGCACTTGATGTATTCACTGAAGAGCCTCCACCTATAGACAGTATGTTGGTGCTACATGAAAATCTTACTGTGACTCCTCATCTCGGTGCCAGCACCATTGAGGCTCAGGTATGCTGGTTTTCCTATTCCAGCCACTGCTCATACTTCGTTGATTTCTCTTTTTTAAGTCATCTCACTTAACAATTCTGGGTGATTGTAAATTTGTAACCAGGAAGGTGTGGCTATTGAAATAGCTGAAGCAGTTGTTGGCGCTTTGAAAGGGGAACTTGCTGCCACTGCAGTTAATGCACCCATGGTTCCTGCTGAGGTATTATCTAGAATTGTTTCCCCTGTTTGTTGTTTAAAATTTTGGTTGTGCAAGTTGAGCATTTCATCTGATTTCACGTGTCATTAATATTGTCCTCTTTAGCCTGATTTGAGAAACATGATTAAACATGTATCTTTAATCTATCACAAGTCTAAGAAATTTTCATGCAGATTATTGGTTTTTGTACAGTAGAATGTCCCATGGTCAATTTCTTTTCTCTATATGTGCTTTATATATGGGAAACTTGATTAATCATGTATCTTGAACGTATCATAAGTCAAAGGTATTATCATGCAAATTATCGGTTTTTGTGCAGTAGAATGTCCCATGGTCAATTTCTTTTCTCTATATGTGCTTTATATATGGGAAACATGATTAATCATGGATCTTGGAAGTATCACAAGTCAAAGGAATTTTCATGCAGATTATCGTTTTTTGTACGGTAGAATGTCCCATTGTCAATTTCTTCTCTCAATATGTGTTTTATTTATATATGCTATTTTGAAACGTAAGGCATTCTAATCGATTTCCTTGTACATTGGGTGCCAACTAGAAAGCTAAGGACAAGCTAAATCATTCCAACTCTAACTATTAATCCCACCTGCCACATCCATTTCAATGCTGAAATTGCCACTTCTTGAGTCCAGCTTTGGTCACTCGGTAATTCCTATAACGTTTTGTTATCCTAATTTTGGAGTTTTAGATGGGTGACAACTGGTAAGTGCTGAGGTCTCCTCTGTAACTTCTAAAGTAGGAAAAACTTGGTTGTCATATGAATTTACAGAGGGCATGAACAATTGTGTAAATTTATCTTTCAATGTGACAGGTTTTATCAGAGCTTGCTCCATTTGTTCTGCTGGCAGAAAAGCTTGGCAAATTGGCAGTGCAGCTGGTTGCCGGTGGAACTGGCGTACAATCAGTGAAGATAACTTATGCTTCTGCTAGGGGTTCAGATGATCTCGACACTAGGTTGCTCCGTGCCATGATAACCAAGGGTCTGATTGAGCCTATTTCCAGTGTTTTTGTGAACTTGGTAAATGCTGACTTTGCTGCCAAGCAGAGAGGACTGAAAATGACAGAAGAGAGGATAGTGTTGGATGGTTCGCCAGAGAAACCTCTCGAGTTCATTCAACTTCAAATTGCCAATGTCGAGTCAAAATTTGCTAGTGCAATGTCAGAGTCCGGTGATATCACAGTAAAAGGAATGGTGAAAGAAGGGTTACCCCATCTGACAATGGTGGGGTCGTTTGGGGTGGATGTAAGTTTGGAAGGCAGCCTCATACTTTGCAAGCAAGTAGATCAGCCAGGCATTATTGGAAAGGTGGGGAGCATCCTCGGAGAGGCCAATGTGAATGTCAACTTCATGAGTGTGGGGAGGACAGCACCACAGAAGCAAGCAGTCATGACAATAGGCGTGGATGAAGAACCCGACACAGAAACACTGAAGAAAATCGGAGAGATAAAGGCCATCGAAGAATTTGTTTTCCTTGAGTTGTAGTTTGGTCAGTCTCATCCTGCTTCACATCTATTTAATGTCAATTTTGAAATTGCTGGAGAGATGGTTGGTCGTTGATTATGTCTTGTTTGTCTTATAAAGTATTTTGGGTAAGTTGGTTAATGTGAATTTCTGTACCCAGTAGTTAATATCAATTTTCTTTTGGTTTTCCATCACATAAAACTGCTATTGTTAATGATGGCTGATATCTATATGGACTGCTGAGTTTTTCTCTGTCAAAACTCTCTTTCGTTGTAAATGGGAGCTGCTTATACCTGGTAGTTCTTAATTGGCCTCAAGCATTTTTGTCATATTATCTTATAGCTCAGTGATATGCTCAAATGGTAGGTGTTTTAGTGGAATGTGGGTTATTTTGAGTATGGATCCAGTGCATAAAACGCATATAATTGCAGAGACACAGGGCACTTGTATGGTAGGCTGTCACAGGTAGGTTCTGTACCTAAAAAGACTAGTCATTTTTCGCACCTTCTTATCTGCCTAATACATACCCGATGTGGAACTCAACAAACACCTGTGCTATGAGAGGCGGAGGCGGAGGGACATAGGGCCTAGAGGGGGAGAGTCCCTCCTCAAATTTTGAGAAATTATACTTTTGTCCATAACTTCAAAACTTTCTTTCAATTTGCTCCCTCTGAAGGTTTATAAATGCCCCCCCTTTTTTTAAGAAATACTACTTTGATCTATAATTTTAGAAATAGCTTCAATTTGCCCCTCTTAAGAATTTATGAATACTCCCTTAAATATTGAACTTGCTTCAAAAATTCTTTCATATGTTGTATATAAAAGCTTATATATGTTATACAAACATATGGAAGTCAAGTTCTCTATTGCATATTATGAAAAAAGAACCATTCTATTTTTTTTTTAAAAAAAATAGAATGATGTAATGGTAATACTTTAAAATTTTTGGGTCAAAGTACTAAGCATTTTGGTCTAAAATAAAAGTACCACAAATAGCCATATCTTTCTATGAAAATTTATACAAAAATTCTGTTTATATAGCATTACTTTGAAAAAAAATTTAATTGTTGCCCCTCCTGAATAAATATTCTGACTCTGTCACTGTGTACGATCATCATGGGCATCCAATTTTGTGACCAAAATTGTCAGTTTGTGAATGTGGTTATCGACTGGAATACGAATATCAAGTTGACATAAATGTGCACATAATGTTCTATTATGCTCAGAAGAGAGAAGAATGTGCCGCGATTGATAAGGAAAAAACATCAAGCGGCGCATCAAACACAGCGTAATCGTGCAAATTGTCCCCAAGACAGTAAGATAATCCGAGATTTTGATAGTGAAGGGACCCTTTTTTATGTTTCAGATTCCATTCCTTTCTCGGTTTCGTGAAAATAATTAGAACCCTTTTGGAATTGGCTTGGCTTGAAAAATTAAAATGATGCTAAGATAAAATAAAGTACAGTTGATATGATGATTGTTAGTGTAAGTTTAGAGTTTGCAGAGTTCGCCAAAAAAAAGAGAAGCTTTATTCAGACAAATACTATAAACATCCACTAAAAAAAAGGAAGCATTCAGAATAAATCAGATTAAACATCCACTAAATATTCATTGAAATTTGCTTCTAAAAAAGAAACATTTATGTGGTGATTTGAGTAATCACTGCTCTTGTGGAACGGATTTCAATCATTTGTGGTGGACAACTATACATTCCTTAGCTTTACTCATGCTAAATGTTGAATGATGTTCAACTTTTAAGCAAAAAGTGAGTGCTTTACTAAGATAATACATTTCCAACGAGTGCTAAAGGTGGCTAAAAGGCCCTGAAGCCAGACTTTTACTCCCACCTCCCACCCTTTTCCCCCATTTCTCTACCTTTTTGGGTTTTTGGCTCTCTTTTAGAGAGACTAGTGATTCAATTTTCTCAATAGATAATTTTTCTTTTCCAGGAGTTATGAATGGTGGTTAAAAAAAAAATTTCACATGCTAAGAGAAAAGATTCTAAGAGAAAAGATTGTGAATACAACAGTGTAAATATGAAATATATATATATATAGTAGATGTGGGGCACATGCAATGTGTGTGCAACTTGATGAAAAAAAAAAAAACACAAACCACCTAGTGAAAAAAAAAAAAAAGAAAAAATGAAACCATGACAATGAATAACTCACCTCCTTGTTGCAGCGTTAAACTTAGTGGCAACTCTTGCTTAGAATGAAGAAAAAAAAAAGGATAACAATAGTGATCATTCCATTGAAGAACCTGCAAACTCATATTTCTTCTTAAAAAATCATTTGAGTTTCAAAAGTAATTGCAAAGTGGTCAATGTGTTTAAACTTGTAGAGTCCTCAATTCTTGAAAATCTCAAAGGGTTGGTAAAACGTGTAGTGTTTTGTATTGTTTTTTCTCCCTTTAATCTTTCAATTTTTATAAGAAACAGAAATATGTACTGTAATTAAATTTTTTGTATGGCACTTATAAAAGTTTAAAAAGTTAACGAAGTTTTTATTTGAACAGATTTATGAGGACACCCGGTTGGATGTTCTACCTTTACATCAGAATATATAGAGTAGATGGATATACACTCTGAATAACTATGTAGTAGGAAATTGCTATTACTAGAGTTCACTCCCAATACACCAAAGGATGCAAGAAACAACTCTAGTACTAAGATACAATGGAATCACGGTGATAGTAGCCATAAGGACTTATTAATTAGCACCGCAACAAACAAACCACCAAAGCAAGGGAAGCCAAAGCTAGAGACTTTTCAGATGGCTACTCCCAAATACCCACTTCCATGAACCCATCTTCAGTAGCACAAGCCCTGAACATTCCAACACAGTTGAACCCATAAGCCACCTCCCCATTCGTGGACACTGCGATCAGCCCAGCCTTCCCTTGGTCCAGCCTCTCCTTTACCACGTAGTCCACAGCCTCCTGGAGCCCCAACCCCTTGTACTCCATCACAGCCGCCACTTCCCGAGCCAGGGTCCCACGTATGATGGCTTCACCCTCACCAGTGCAGGATACCCCACAGAGCTCACCCGCGTAGGTCCCAGCCCCTATCAGGGGCGAGTCGCCGATCCGGCCTGTCATCTTGTTCATGAGCCCGCCGGTGGACGTCGCCGCCGCGCACCGCCCCTGGCTGTCCACTGCCACGCAACCCACCGTCTCCGGAGCGTAGACCCTGATTGGGAGGCCGTTCATCTGCAGCGGGCTCTCCACTACTGCGCTGCAGGTGTCCAATCCAACGGTTGGGATCCTGTAATCGAACTGTGCCGTTTGGCCAAAAAATCAGGAAGTTAAAAAGGTGGGCCCACTATTGACAATCATAAATATGGTCTTTGCTTCGATGATGACGTGTATAACATACCAATATGGTCTTTGCTTCCTTTGCCAGCTTCAGCATGCCGACGTTTGGCTCCGTGATGAAGTATTCGTTGTCCACCATCTCCACACCCTATACAAACCCATCCTTTCAAAATCTCAACTCAATCACCATTCACCACTTGAAAAGAACCCCTTTCTAGATTTTTTTTTTTTTTTTGAACAGTAAATATCCAAGATTGCAAGGCTGCTATTCACCCCCTCTTCAGTCTTCCATAAATGTGAACTAAATAATTTCCTACTAGATTACTCAACATGTATTTGAAACTCCCCTAGAGCAACTTTGTTAATTGAAAATTTCTGTTCAGACATAATTTTTGCACATAACATCAAGAATGACGTGGGTGTTTCGCTTTAGATTAAAACGGATACTATTATACAACCAAAAAAATTTTATAGAATTGATGTCTAATGATGTAGTTAAAATTTTAAAACAAAACAACCAACTATTAACTACAAAAATATTATTACCACATTATTTTTGTGCAAATATTTTAGAAAAAAAATAACATTTTTCAATTGAGAATACCATAAACAATCACAATGAAAATTATAAAAATTCTCTCTATATAATATTACTGTTGTTAAATTGGTAATTATGATAAAAGATTGATTTGTTTCTTTTGGTAAAACCGTAGAAATTTTTTTTGATACTGTAACGTGTGGTAATTGGTAGGAGTAAAACGCCGAATTGATTACCTGTTGGCGGGCGAACTCTTCGGCGCCGGAGAAGGCCAGATAGGAGTGGGGGGACTTCTCCATGACGAGGCGGGCGAGGGATATTGGGTTTTTCACGGTGGTGATGCCTGAGACGGCACCGCACCGTCTGCCTGACCCATCCATGATGCTGGCCTCCATCTCCACCGTTCCTTTCTCGGTCAGGGCAGATCCACGGCCGGAATTGAACAGAGGATCCGATTCCAATTCCCTCACCTGTGTTAATTAACAAGTACAACGTTAACCCACTCTCATCAGTCTAGAGAATTACGAAACCGGCCACCTTTCCGAGTTTCATGATCACCCGCGCAAGAATTAATCAAATTAGTAACATGTGTTAATCGTTACTGAATAACTGTCATTGTCCCTGGGAGAGTATAAATGTGTATATATATAGATATATCTGTGTGTGTATACAAGTGCACACAGACAGAGAGAGAGAGAGAGAGAGAGAGAGAGAGAGAGAGACGTACAACGAGTTCAACGACGTCAATGGCAGGCAGGGAGGAGCGAAGAGCAGAGATGCCGATATTGAGGCAGCGGGTAAGAAGTTGTTTGGCTTCCTCTTGGCGTTCCAGTGGGAGGTTTGGGTCCACACCAGCGCCGCCGTGCACCGCGATAGCCCAACCAGCCATTCTCTCTCTCTCTCTTCTTTTTCACTCTGTGCCTGGCTCTTGCTTTGGTTTGGTTTCTTGAGTGATATTACGGGCACAGCCAGGGATGACGGTTTTTATAGGCGTTTCCGCGGAGGAGAGATGCTATAAAATAGAATTTTAATATACACAAGGATGTGGCACAGTAATAGTTTGTAATTATTTTAATAAAAATATTATTTTTTAAAAAAAATTATATAAAAAATCACATCAATACAATGTGATGACGAATATTACTTTTTATAATTAAAATTCGTTTTAAAGTGAAATAAGTTTAATTAAAATCTGTATAAACTTTCTAATTGCATATCATTACATTCATTTATTAAAAGTCAATATTTGGGTTTGGTGTGGATCTATAACAAGGATTTAAAAATAAATAGAAAATGAAAATGAAAGGCTTAGATTACTCTAATTCAACTAGGACTTGAAAAAAAATAAGTTTGCTGTAATATAAAGAAATAAATCTGAATATAAAAAGGATCCAAACCCATACTATTTTTTAAATAAAAAGTTCATAATTTTAAAAATATCAATACGGTGGTTATGTAAAAAAGTTTTATAAAAACAGAATTTTTTCTAAGTGGAATCCAAATTATTTATGAATTAGATTTGAAAAACCGCTTCTGAATTCCGGGCGTGTGTGAATTGGGTGTCGTCACTGGCTCCCACTTGTCGTGGGGATTTGCCCACACAAATTTTCAAAAGCATCCCAAAAAGTTTATGCTAGGTGGCTTATATAAGCACCAAAAAACTTTTAATTTTAAAAAAATTAATTATTACAATTAAATCATTTTGAATGGTTACTGTTGCAAGTAGTATTATAAAATTTTTGTAATTATATCATATATCTATTTTATTGCATATTCAAAGTGGGAAATTAGTTTACTAATTGATGGGAGAAAGTTATATACTTCAAATTTTTTAAACACTGGTGGTAACTATTTATTTTTCTGTCTTTTTTAATAAAAAAAATATTATTCTTACAAAAAATTTATACAAAAATACTTATCAGAATGATGTGACAGTGGTAAATTTGTAATTCAAATTCATTATTGTGTACACTTCTCTCATGTTTTTGAAAGCATGTTCTTTTATGATCCGTTTGGTTGCAATTATCATAATTCATAAACGTAGATCTTAAATTTATTATTTAAATATATAAGTGAATTAATTTGAATCTCTGTAAAGCATTAAGTAGCTCTATGTTACCAAAGAAATGAACTAATCTTATGTTACTTAAAGATATTTTTTATTTCTAGCTTTATAGTTAAATTAAAAAATCAAAATTTTAATTTTCTTTATTTCTACTCTTTTTAAAATTCTAGCCAACTTCTCTTTTTTTAAATTATTGTTAGACTTTTAACCTATTTAATAAAAATTATTAAGCAGATCTTTACTTAAAATTTCAACTTCAACTTTTAAAATTTTTTGGAATTTTTGATATTTTTTACTAAACTATTCTAAATTTTCAGCAATCCAAATTCAAATTCAAATATCTAATGAAAATTTTGATATAAAGTCCATAAATTTGAAACCATGCAAAATACTCAGTGTACTCATATCTTGCAACTTTAGATGTTAGTTAGATTAAAAAGATTAATTTCAGTAATGGTTTGACTATAAGAACCTTCTATTGACTCAAGGTTGATTCCCATAATGATTTTGATAATAATTAAATATTGTGTTATTTTACTAATACATTTACTTATAGTACAAATTAATAGAGTTTATAATTTAGATTTAAAGTTCAATCTTAAGTCTAATACTTGTCAAAGTAAATGTACAATAAGTTCAAGATCGAGCACTGAATTCCAAAAGCTATGCAATGAACCAAACAGAGGATTGACACCTATCTCTACTTCGAACAAATGTTTTATATTCGAAGAGATTGAAGGTGTTCAAATGAAACTTCTATCAAGTATACATAAACTCAATAAAGATTGACTTGCATTCAAAAAAGATTTAAGACTTCATCAAAATGTGCAATGATCAGTTGAAGATGAATTGATTACTGAAGAGATTGAAAATGCTCAAGAAAAGACTTCATCAGGAATGCAAAGATCAAATCCAGCTTATGTGATTAAAGTTGCTTGATAAGAAGATTCACAATGATTGTCTAATTTTTACATGAAATCCAAATGAAGAATTCTTCTGAGATGTAAGGAATCAGTGAAGGCAATATGTATGAAGAGATTTCATCAAGCTTACAAAAGTCTTATTGAAATGATTTTAAAAAATAAAGAAGAATTTCTAATTGAGAGAAGAAATTGGCAATGAAGTATTGTGAAGCTTTACATAATTGAGGAAGCTTGACATTAAAAGGGATTGTTCTACAACAAAAGAGGAAGCCTTGCAAATGAAGAAAAAAAGATCAACTTTGATCTAATGAAACTTTGACAATTTGAAGAGTTAAGAGAAGATAAATATCAAATGAATGATTCAATTCAAATTGAATAGAAGTTAACTCTGATGAGTTAAAGAAGTTTGATTGGTCATCATACCCCAAAGAGATACTCCTTGAAGATCTTATACTGCTGCTGAGATGATCTGGATCATTGGAAGAAAGAATGCAGATTTCTGGACAATGAGCGGACTCATGGAAATTAGGAGTTGCCTCATGGAGACAAAAGCAAAAGGCTTAAAAACCAAATGGATAATGAGCGGACTCATGGAAATGAAGAGTCGCCTCATGAACACAGAAGCAAAAGTATGGAGACCAAGTAGACAATGAGTGGATTCATGAAAATGAAGAGTTGTCTCATGGAGACAGACGCAAAGGCTTAAAGATAAAATGATCAATGAGCAGACTCATAAAGATGAAGAGTCGCCTCATGACAACAGAAGCAAAGACCAAATGAACAAAGAGCCGATTCCAAAAGATGAAGAGTCGCCTCATGACAACAGAAGCAAAGATGTAAAGACAGAATGAACAAGGAGCCAACTCATTGATATGAAGAGCGGACTCATGGAGACAATGAACAACATCTGGTAAATGCAAAAGAAAAAAGTGTCAATTCCACAATCCTGGGGCCGACCCTTGAGATATAACAACTAGTTTTTCTAACGTTATAACGGACTGGACATGCATTAAATGAAGCCCAACAATCTCTAACGGATGGAATCAATACAGGGGTTTATATACAAGCTTCCAGCTGCATTTATAACTAGGAAGAGAGATAAGAAACAAGAATCACTGACTGATCAACTAATATTCATGAATATTCTTTCTGTTTCACCTGTGAACTTTGATTGTATAATCTACTCTTATTAAAAAGTTTGTGAGTTACTTGTATACTTTTATACATTTGTAAGTGAGAGTTTGAGAGTTCTATTGTGGAAGAAAAACTCTTGTAAATTTGAATAGAGCTTGGACAAAACCACTTGGTGGTTGAAGAACTCGGTGAGGAGTTCTTATGTATAGTGAACCGAGCACTTTGTCAATCAGCATCCTATTTGTAATTGGAGGTTATATAGTGGAAGAAGACTTCAAGGAGGTCTTAGAGTGAGGATGTAGACCATGGTTTGTGGTTGAACTTCGGTAAATCTGTGTGTTCTTTTTTATGCTCTGTTTTCTTTCCTTCTTCTAATTATATTGCATTGCATATAAATTAATTACTATTACATTAGTTAAATTAATTTTAATTAATTTTAATTATTATTTATATTTAAAAAATTAAATTCACCTCGCTTGAGTTACCTTTTGAGCCAGCGCCTTCACCTCCCAATTAACTTTTAACTAAACATGGATTAAATCATAGAGCTTTGGAAAATGGAAAAGCTTTATGAATAGGACAAGATTCAAAGGGGAGAATAAGCGATACAAATTTCACAAGACCGTCAAGTGAGGTAATATAAAAATCAAGGCTTATCTTTTTGTAGTTTTATACATTGTTTTTTCTTAAGTTTCAGCTAGCACATTCCAAACTCATTTTGCCAAATAATTTTTTTTACCATTCCAATTGAGGTATTTTTCTCTTGAGCACGTGGGTAAACAAAAGAAGAACAAAAAATAAAGAAAGAAAGAAAAGGTCAAAAATGAATTAAAATAAAATAATTCCTAATTGACACAAATCATGTAGAGCAAACGCACTAAACATATAATAGTATTTTGATTAGTTTTTCCATCTTAATGCCAAATGTTGGAAACTAATTTTGAAAGAAGTTATTCCCTTTTATCATCACATACGTTATGTTTGAAACATAGCAGATTATGATCATCTCCACTCTATAGTTGAAATGAAAATCTTCATTCTATTAATTGAAATATTGACACATCAGCTAAAATATAAATTAAGAGTTTGGATAAATTGACTTAAAATTTATTTAAAAATAAATAAAATTGTAATTATATATAAGAAAATAAATTTTAGTATAAAATAACATATTTTGATAAAATATCTAATAAATAGGTGTTTGTTATCAAACAAATCTATTTCTTTGTTTGGTTATTTATAAAAAAAAATTAATATATACAAGTATATACTTTCCCTCAACGATCCAAATCCAAAGTCCATAACATAAAAAGGCATAATGTGAGAGAGATTATTTATGACAAGTCCCACGTGATATTTCCCAATACTTAAAAATCATGGTGGCTCTTGCCTCTTACGACGGGTCAACTACTACTATTGACATTGAGAGAGAGAGAAGCCCGGGTGGCTGCTCCGAGGGGGATCAAGTGGTATTAGTATTTCCTAGATCTCTTATGCACGGAAACAATGTAGGCGGCGGCCAAGAAGACCATGAGATGTGGGCCCCTCCACAGACGCTGGATTCTGGGAGGGTGATGACTGGCAAACATCGATAAATTAATGGAACTGATAAGGACGATGATTGGCTGGCGGATTTGCTCAGGTGGTTGATGACTAAGAGTCCAGAAAGCTTTTCATTGGATGATAATCATCGGACTGGTTCAACCCAAAATCGAAATAGGGTCTTCCGTAGAAAATAGGTGTACAAAATGAGAATGACATTACATACATGCACGTCAAGCAAGCACTGTATTTGTGTACATTTGTACCTCTTCTACTTGGACGGACCTCAAAAACTTGCAGTGTTTGGTTCCCGAGAAAACATTTGCAGGAAAGTTTTTTTTTGGGTTGTCGGAAGATAAGGATGAACAACTAACAAGAGGGCTAAACCCCCAAGAAAAGGCTATCAGCAGACTCGTCAATTGAGGGGGAGGGTCTTCCAACATCAAAAATTTCTCATGGTGATCGACCTCCACTTTTGCCCTTTACGAGGGATATAATTGGCAGTGCAATTGCATCTTTGCTATGAATCTTTCACCCTCCACTAAAGGTTTTAGGAGAGTAGCTCTGGCTTGCTCCATTTTGATTTGGCTCCATTGCATTTCACTGGCGGTTCCAAAAGGGGGCAAGTGAGAGCCATGATCTCCTACTTCTTGAAAATTTTTATTAATACCTACATATTTTTTAGCATTTATGATAGAAATAAGTATATTGGTCCTCCAAAGTTTGAAATTTTTTTCTTATACCCTTTATACTTTTAAGTATTTATAATAAAATAGATATATTATCTTCTCGAAACTCAAGTAATTTTAGCTTACTCCTTTAGTATAAAAGAAAAAAAATTAATACAAAGTGCAGACCTTTATTTTTAAATATCACATCCATTACGATTTTTATCTTCTGTATATTTAATGAATTTCCTAATATAAAGCTTAAATCTAAGTGATAATAACTGATAATTAATATATGATACCATTAAATATTTTTACTTCAGCCCGTTCAGGAAACTTCTGAGTCCACCATTGCATAGCATCTGGAGAGCACACAATTGCTATGTCCTTCGTACCTTTGTGGAAAATAATTGTGAGACCCATAGAGATCTGCTTTCAAACTTGTTGCATTTTTCAGCCTTCCCATAAAACTTTCAATCCAGCAGCCCCTCTCATCTCTAAAGAGACCAACATATTCAACTTTACTTGGATTTCCTTTGGAGCTATCATTCGAAATTGTCTTTATAACGCATGTTAAGTATGTTTTCTATAATTATACAAAGTGTTAAAAAAATATAATTTTTAATTTTTAATATTTTATACTATTAAACAAATCATACTTAAATATTTACAAGACCCAACCAAAAAAAATATGGAGAGAGCTACAATAATAGACGTTAAAAAGCTGAAATGGAACACGGCATTTGCACCTTAAAATGATTTTCTAAAGATATAAAAATGGCATGTGTTGTATAACAAAACATGGAGACTGATGCAGATCGCACATCAAAACAGCAACAAATTAACCTTTTTCCAAAAGTTCCGAGTCCGGCCAAGCACATAGTGGCGTGCAGAGAAGAGCAGAGCCAAAGACTTGGGCAAAGGTGGCTGGGGGTGGCATCACGAAAGGTACCCCCAGTCCAAAACACAAGAGAGAAGATTGGTAGATGTCACTTCCCATCCAATATTTCCATGGAATCAATCAAACTTCCAAGATACTGATAATACTGATACTCTTAACAGACTTTAGTGCGCTTTGTAGGATTCCATTCCAAATTACATGTTCTTTTGCCACTAAGCCTCTTTCGCCTTTTGTATGGCTAGCCAAAGTAACAATTGTGCTTAATGTAGTTAACTATTTTATATATATATATATATGTGTGTGTGTATAGGTATATACGTATGGCATTGAAGGAAATTAAAATTTTTTTGACAATAGCTTAGATCTCTTTTGTAAGTATTACAAAGCAAAGTGTAGCTTATCAACACATCAAACAATTATACTTGCTGGCTGAGAAGTTAGATCAACTAGTGATAGTGACACTCCTACTTATACCATAAGGTCATGGTTTGCCTCGTCCTCTTCCACATCTTGGCTTTGCCCCTGCACGTACCCAAAAAAAAAAAAAAGATAATACAAGATAAACATAAAATTCATATATAATTATTGTACAAAATGATGCTAATTGCTTGATGCGTTGACATTACTACATTTTGGTTTAATTTTTTTGTACAAAATTTATAGGAAAACAGCATGTTTTCAAAAAAAAAAATACAATTTTACTTGCTTTAGATCTGATAACAATTTCTTTGGCAACAGGGTTGGTCCAACAATTATATCATTAAAATCTTAAATTCTTAACCTATAAGATGATTGACCCGTTTTTACCTATTTCTCTTTGAAAGTGTGAATAAATTTTTTTTTTTTGTCTAAAAAATAGATATATAAATTAGCTACTCCATGCATTCAAGAATCATTGTCTCTCAACAACACACAACCATCTACGTTAAGACCAAAACTTAAATATTACCACATGCTCTATGTACTAGATAATATATTTAATTTTACAAAACGATTAGATTAAAATCTAAGCATTGAACGAGAAATTCCAAGTGGTTATACACTCAACCACCCACTAGGTGGTTTGAGAACGTTTCAATTATGCAAACGTAGCCATACAGGGTAAGGGCAAACTGAAAGAAATTGAGTGGTTCTTATACTTTGCACATGATTGTTTATCCCTCTTTTATTGTCCATTACCTACACATTTTCGCCTTCCGCACTATGTGTGGTTCTTTTTCTCGTCTTTTTTTAGCATGCAACACTAGCTAACTACATTATTGAACAAATATTTTTGTAACAACAAAAGAAAAAGCAATGACCTTGACACTTTTGTTCGATTCTTCCATTATTTCCAGGTAGTCAGAATATGTCATTTTTTTTCGATAGGATAAAGATTTCTTGTAGACTAACCTGCTGGAATCTTTTACTGTCCAAGTAAATTGCGAATCCTGATATCCACGTACAAAGAGTTATTTAAAGTGAGAGAACAAAGTGATTATAGTTATGACATCACATGTAGGTGGGGATGGCAATGGGATGGTTGGAACGAGTTTTGGTTAGGAGACTTTTATCCTATTTCGGACCCGTTATAGCAAACCCCTTTCCAGGTACTCGCTCGGTCTCGTTTAACCTCTTTTCACACTCGCTTAGTCTCGTTTATATTAGTAATTTTTTTAAACACTTTATAAATAAAGTACGCAACAAAATCACAAAATAAGAAAAAAAATTCTCAATATTTTATTTTAAAATAATATGTGCATATAAAAAATAAATATTTATGCATAAACAAAACAAGTTCAGGGTGACGTGAGTTATTGTATCTTCTTCCGAAACTCGACTCTACCCGATTAGTATCACCTCATGCCTATACCAATAGAGACAACATGGAGCGAGAACTCAAGATATCGAGTTGTTTGACCTTCCCTACACGTAAATTTTTAATAATTTAACACCTGATCATTTGATATATTATCACTTACACAAGGTAGTAAGAACTTTACAACCCATCCTGTTGAAATTCCCATTTGCATCCTCTCTTTTTAAGTGCTTGTTCCACCATCCTGAGACGGAATACTTGGGTGAATTTTTGTCAATGATTCGCACAATTTGTAAATTGGTGCCAACATTATTCGTACCCTCTCAACAGTACTTAAGTGGAGGATTGCGACAATTCCAAAACAATTCGGACAGTAGCTGGTTTACTAATGTTCAATAGCATAGTCAGAAAATTTATCCAAAGTAACCATTAATTAAAACTCATAAATTTTTTTTAGTCAACAATATACTCGACTTTGTTACATGTGTGGTTTATATAAATTTATATACATATATATATATATATATATATTACAAATAGAGTACAAATATAATAACTGTTTAAATTAGTATTTATAAATTTTTAGAGGCACTGAAGTGGCGCCGCGACTTGTAGACAATCCCACACGCACTGATACAATTGCTATGGGCCCAAACATGTGGAAAGCATTTTGTTACACTCACCAGCTCAATAACACTCTTTTGATTCTTGTTTTGTTAGGCACACGTAGCCTAAATACTAAATTCACACACACAAACAATTACTTTGAGTTCTTTTTCAAGCTACAAAAAGCTAGGCAGCATTGATCAAGAAATTTTGGAATACTTTGTAAGAACCATTCTCATCCATTCTATTTTCTATAATCTACATTTATCTTTTGCTTATGTTCGGGTAACGATTTGCTTCTGTGTATGACTAAGATTTTGCTTAGCGCTAACTCTGATGATTGTCTAATAATGTTTGCGCTGAGTCTGAGCCCAATGAAACATAAATCAATAGACTTGATGGGGATCTAAATTTCACTAAGCTTGAGTGGTAAAGTTCTTTTTAAGTCAATGATAAAGCAATTAACCAGTGGGTGTTTGTGGATGGCCGAATTGCAGTCACTTATGTTATTTTTTTTTATTTGAACTTTTTTTATATGGGGAGGCCCTTGTTATCGATTGATACGAACCCCGTCAACAATGTGACGAAACCCGACACCAAATTTGGAAACAAGACCAAAGAACCTTCAAACTTGAAGGAAACCGCGACCCGTTGCTTAGCAAAGCAAGAACCTTGGTATGGTGAAGACGCCACAAACGGGAATGGATGATCCGTTTGATAAGTCTGGTTTGAACGCCATAAGGAATTTCTTGATAAGTTCGGATTAATTCTTCAAGAAACTCAAGAAGAATATAGAAAACTCACAAAATATTCATTGATTTCGAATTTGACAACCAAGAGCCTTTTTATAGGCTTACATGATAAGATCTCTAGAATATTCTTCTAATCTTTGGAGATTTCCCTAATTACCTCCTAGACAATACAATCTTCCAAATCTGGTATTTTCCTAAATCTGCTCACATTCCAAATCTGATCCAAATCAATACAAATCTAATCATTTCCAAATCTAATCCTTTCCAAAACCAAACCAAATCAAATCAAGGAAATTCAAAAAAAATTCAAATTCAAATTTCAAATTCGAATCTCCATCTGATTTGTTGCTAGTCAATTAAGCCACATCAGATTGTGAGCCCACTTGGACGTATATGACTTAGTGAAATACGACCACATCTGATTGGGACCTCCCTTACACGTGTATGGTGGATTGGTTCTCTCCCGGATCAAATTTGAGTAGTAAAACCAAACTTTGTTCACTCTTGGTGGTGAGCCTATTTTCTCCTTGTTGTAGAACTCTCTGGACTAGGTTATTCATCTCTTCTTTGAATCTCTTAGCTCGGGCCCTCGTCACCGGACCAATTGGAACTTGAATCGGACCATGAGTCTTGATAGCCTTGATGTCCTCATCATCGATGATTATGTTGACCACTCTGAGGTTTAGCTCCTTGCTTTGTTAGTCTGTGCCTTAGCCAAGACTAGTAAAATAAGGTGTTTATCAGTCTTAAGAAGAATTTATTTGCTAAGACTAAATCCAAAGGGGCCTTTAATTTGTTTTATATGGTCTGAGGCCTTTGTTATCGATGACTATATCGATCGCTCTGAGGCTTTAACTTCTTGCTTGGCTAGTCCGTGCCTTACTTCAAAATGGTGGATTGGAGAATCTATCAATCTCCGGGGAGAATTTTCTTTCTACTCTTGCTAGAAGTGGCTCCAAAAGGGCTCTTGCCTTGACCGAGTTCTCCCCTGTCATCAAAAACAAAAAAATTTTGTTTTCTCTATAAACTTTTGGGCTTGAGAGTGGGTGATAGTCAGCACTTGGCCAAATCAAAGGCCTTTCATTCTAGCTTTGGGTTTGGATTCTTGAAAAGTTGTGGCTCCTTTCCTGACTTGCTCTGTCGAAGATGAGGCCGTGAACTGATCTCTTTGCCATCCAAAAGGGCATTTTTGTTGAGGAAATCACTCCACAGGTGTAAATAACACTGTCCAAATGGGCTCGCTTTTGCTCTCTCTCTACTCAGCCCAAATTTGTAGGTTCTCTTCAACTTTTGAGCCCAAATTTAAGTAAGGCCAAGCAGGACCTAGCAATGGTCAACCCTAATTCAAATGTAGGATTTAAAGGAGAAAAACATTGGCCCAATTCACACATAGCTACTACGGTTCAGATCAACAATAATAAATACTAGGGCCTCTATTCTCAAAACTCAGCACCACTTTGAACCTCTAACTATTAAACATTTTTATTAACCAAAAAATCTAAACATTTCTATTTTAAAAAAATCCAACACTCAAAAGTTTTCTTATTGAAAATACTTGAGTGGCTACACCATAATAGTAGAAAAAAATATAAATAATCGAGTACTAATTATGTTGTCAGGGGAACAGTTTCTCAACAAGTAGGGTAAGGTTGCATATATCTGACTCTCTCAATACTCATAGTAGCAAAAGTTTCGTGCATTTTGAATGAGTACTGAAGTTAAAGTTATTCCAACTGACTTGACCTTGATGTCGATGTACCATCCTCAAAGGCAAACCAGAGCTGCCAGTTACGTATTGAAGATATATATGGTATTTAGAACTAGAAGATGTGTAGATCTTTAGTTGCTCTTATCACCCTATGGTTCGAATCCAACCAGAAGAAAAATCTACTCACAGCCAGTCCTCCTGGAAACCCAAAGGGCCCGTTTCAAACATCTCTTCAAAAAGTTGGGATTGTTTGGACAACCTAGCCTGAGAATTTGGCATGCCCTAGCTAAAGGCTTCTTTGCCTCCCAAGTTTAATGATTTAGGGCAATGGCTTAACTCCTGGAGATACCCAAAATAACAATTGAATTGTCCCTTTCTTTCTGCCCATAAAGGGTACCCTTTGAGGCCTAAAAGCCAAATACTGAGCCTATTAGCTATTCACTGTGCTTTGACTGTGCAGTGTAGATAGAAGAGTCCCATCTAACCGCTAGTTAGCCCAGGACCACAAGACATCCACAGAGACAACAAGTAGCATGATAATTGGACCACGTGTAGGGTCAGGACAAGATGGCTTTGCCAGAAATAATAGAGCTTGCTTCACCATATATGCTCCCCACCTTCCCACCCTATGCAAAATCTATACGTATATATATAACAAAAGAAACTAAATGCAGGGATGTCATTACCTGGCATTGGTGTAGAATAGTATGTTTGGCATTACCTGAGATGGTGACACCTCAGAGCAGCAGATAGTAAGAAAACCATTGGATGCTCATCCTGTGATGCATATTTATAAGCTAGGACCGCATCAGACAGATCAGGGATAGAAGGGTCTCCTTCACAATTTATGTTTATCACGCATGGAATGTGTGTCCCCCCTGCTAGCAAAGAAGATATACATGGATCAAGGAGAGCTCCATTCTCCCAAGTCTGGTTCCAAATCAAATTACAATCTCAGTATATGTGGGCCCATTACATAAATTTTGTAGCTTGCTATCTGTGCTTATATAGTTGTATGTATATCACATGAATGTATAACCCAAATGGGTTGGCTTAGTGGTTGAGAGTTTACTTCCTTCAAAGTTTTACGTTTAAAATTTTTTAAGTTTTATCAATTTCTTAAGGCTATTTTCAGGACCTTTAACTTGATAATTATTTAATTTATGAAAATTAAAAAAATTACACAGATTCTGAGATTAATTAAAGTACGCACAAATTAACGCAAACACCCTGTTTATAAAAATACATATATATATATATATATATATATCATATGAATGTTCAAAGACTAGCCTTTGTTAGGGGATTATCGACTTGTGATATAGTAACATTAACAAAGTAGTAAACAACAACATAACTAATGCTCTGATAGTCGGCTTGTCCCCATGTTAAGCATGAAATTTCAAGTATTAGGGATTTATACTAAAAAATATACTTTATGTAATAACTTTAGTATTTATTAATAAATTAATTATTATATTTTAATGAGAATCTGTATGAACGATGTTTGTATTGCGTTATTTATTTAATGATTATGTATGTGTATCTCTTATTCTATGTAGTATATGATTTAGTGTGTAGTGTATCGTTTACACACGAAAGATCAGATTATCAATTCTTATGGAATATAAGTTTATCATTTATAGTCTTAGATGGAACTAACACACTATCAGTAAGACTGTAGCATAAGATTTTAATAGATCTGTCTTGATTATAAAAAATGGTATAGTTCTAACTCCTTACACTAATACATTTTGTGTATATTGAATATAGCCGTGTTGAAGTAATTGTTTTTATATTAACTATATAAACAATTAATACCTCATGATTATTATGAGTGATTATACTCTTAATCCTAATATAATAAATAAACACGTGCATATAGTGCTTATTGTTTTAATTCATAGAAGAGTGAGATTCCTTGTGCTTATTATGAGTGCTTATACTGTTAATCCTAATATAATAAATAGACACGTGCATATAGTACTTATTGATGGAATTCACGTCCCGGTATAGTAATTGATGAACCCCATTGAATAAATTTATAAGTTTTGATTATGTCAAACCCTACAGGTAGATTATGAATCCAACATATCAAATAAGTTAAGTGGAAGGTCTCAAGGAATTAAATAAGTCTATTAAATTTAATTGTCAGTAATTTAATTTAATATATTGGTATCTGTAATCCTAACGTTGGGAGATAAATAAGCATTTAATAATATGGAGTTCGAAATATAATTCCTAGTATAACAAGGAGTGCAATTATAATTCATTAGTGATATAAATTATAATTTATATAAATAGAGATTAATCCTAGTTAGATTAGAAATCTTTATTTGCGTAGGAAGCCATAGTTATACTAATCTTATAATTCCTGTTGTAACCTCTCTCTATATATACGCACTCTAAGAGTAGCTAGGATAACGCTTACTCATAATTAAGAGATACACGTTTTGTGAGGAAGAGAAATCCTAGCAGCTGTAAGCCTACTCTCTTTGGAGTAAGCCATATACGAGGGATACAGTAAAAGTTCAAAGGTTGAGTTTGAGCAATTGATCTGTGTTTGTCACTGTTGCTTGCTGTTCAAGATCAAAGCAGAAGGATTTCGAAGTTCATACCTTCTGTTATTCGGAATCAAATCAGAGAGATCTCGAAGGTATGATTCTAATCACGTAAATTAATCTCTCCTAATCAGATTAATTTTTTTTAGTATTATGCGTATGCACTATAGTCGGATCGTGAGAAATTCCGTACTCCCCAGCATTAAGTCCATTCAATTCCTTTTCACACCCCTTTCTAATCTACCATTATTCATATATGCATTACGTTTACATGGTTCGACTAGAATGACGGTTATACAAAAAATTTATTTTGATAGAGTTGTTACTAAAAAACTCCAACAAAAATGATATGACATAATTATTTATGAAATTATGAGCCAAGATTGTGGTGTTCTAGTTTAAAATGAAAAGGACGGCAAACAATCACATCATTTTGTATAAAAATACTATACAAAATTTTTGTTTTTATAGCATTTCTTCAAGTTTTTAAGGTGATTTGAGCCTTAAATTGGATTAACCGGGCATATTTACAATACCATATCCAATTATCTGATATTCCATTAAATATTTTATCAAGGTAAGGGTATCAAACAGGATTTATTTACAACAACTTCATATATAATGATGTGGTCTATTGAATGGAGTTGAAGTGGAAACAGATTTAAAAAGAGTAATGCAACTGATACAAAAAGACTTAGGACAAATGTTGACATTGAGGACAGTAGTAGCAAATGTCAAATTCTTGTTCAAAAGATGCAACTGCTCATTCAATTTTGAAGGAGGAAAACAGATTTGCCGACAAACTTGCTAAATTAAGAAATGACCAAAATAAGGTTTTTGTGTTTTTGGAGGACTATCCTGCTCAAGTTTGACCATTCTTAGTGGATAATATGACAGAAAACTATATTATTAGGGACTAACCTTTCTTCACTATTCCGTTGAAACAAAAAAAATATAAAAATGATGCAGTCTATTACCGTCATCCATTGAAGATTAAGATGCCCATCACTGTAATTCGTAATTATAAAAATATCACTATTACAAAATTTTATATGAGTATTGTATAAAAATTTATGCTTCAATTTTTTCTTTGTAGGTCATAATAGAGTCATTGCAAGTTTATTTCACAAGCCACTTTTACTAAAAGGAGTTATGGGAGCAGTCAAGTTAGTTGTATTTTAAGACTCTAACCTGTAAAGAATAAATGAGGGCCAACTAAACGGGGCAAAAAAGTGATTTATTAGTGCAATTATACAGTGGAAAGTCTCCAAAATTCAATGCCTTTGTACTGAATAGATATAAATGCCAACTCTACATGTGCATTGCTCTGCATTTTGCTTCCTCAGTCTTGAAGGGAATAATGATTTGACAATGAATAACTCGTCCTATGAGCACTGTTTATTTGTGTTTAGTTCTTGAATTTCTGGAGCCGAAAAAAAAAAGGAAAGTGAAAAAATGGGAAGAAAAATGGAGTGAAACAAACCTTTTTTCTTTGTTTTTCCTAGGTTAGGAAAGTGGAAGAAAACGAATAAGCATTTGTTAAAAAAATATTTTTTTTTTGCTTAACCATAGAAAAAATATCTAAATAGTTTCATTCCCTTTTCACTCAATAAATCCACCATCCGAATATAGTCGTAGTTGTAGGTAGAATTTTTAAGAAGACTTGGTTGAACTTTCAAACCGAATTGACGAGTACGAACAATCTGTAAAAGAAGAAGACAATGAGAATATCTCAACCCTCTTTGAGCCGAAGACACTTTAATGATTAAGTTAATAAGCTTAATCACAATGAATCGAATAAAATATTAGAGAGTTAAAACTGAAATGAACGTATCTTACATCTTAATAATATGAGATTATTTATAGTATTTGGAATGTCATAATCCCATATAGAATTGTATTCTATCTCCTCTCAAGAGTTAATCACTTTTGAATTATTCAGTGTCCTAGTCTTTTTAAAAATGAACTTGTATATGCTCAACCGACTTGGTCTTTACTAAATTTGGACTAAATTTACCACAATTAGAACCTTCATCTACACATATGGTTGTATTAGGAAAACAAATTGTTTTGATAGTTTGCTAATTAGTAAATTTGCAATATATATGATATTATTATACTAAATTAATTGAGCGCCAAATGCATTATATCGCTTGACTCATTTTTCATAGTCCAAAAATCAAGAGGTACTTGATAACCATCTCCACCTGTTTGACGGGCTGTTCACTGCATCATTCAATATAATTTTTTTACACTCACTATAGATCTGTTAAGATATTTAGTACTAAATTGATTTCTCAATTTTAAGTTTCATTATTGTCTTGTGGATAAAAAACAGTCCTTCACAATCTGTTGGTTTCTTTATTAAACAAGTTCACCCCATTTTATTTAATGTTAAAATCTTTAGAAAATTAATTTCTATTTTTGTTTTGGTGTGGACATCGCAAAAATTTTAAAAATAAAGAGAATACATTAATATTTTCTACGTCAAAAGAATGAGCGATGGTTAGTAGTTAAAGATGGCAGTGTCCATATAAGAAAAGGTGTTAACTGGAACCAATTCTCTCTCTCTCTCTCTCTCTCTCTCTCTCTCTCTCTCTCTCTCTCTCTCTCTCTCTCTCACTCATGATCTGCAATCCATTTCTTATCATTGTCTTTTTTTTCTTTTTCTTGTTGAGTTGAAATATATACTAAAGTCATCTTGACTACCAAAAGCAGAAAACAAAAGTGCCAACAAAGACATCTCAAACAAAATCAAAAGATATTGTCCCCTAATTTCAACATTCCCTTCCTTTCAGCTTTTCTTTCCTTTTTGTGTTGCTGTGTCTTTAGTGAATCTAATTGCATCTGAAATCTCTTTTAAATCTTCTCTTATGGCTCCTTTTATGGTGCTAATGCGGCTTATCATGTCCTCTCTTTTTCAGTTTTTTTTTTCTTTTAAGCTTTGTTTGGATGTTAGATTTGTAGAGAGAGAAAATAGAAGTGACAAAAAGAAAAAATGAGAAAAGCTAAAAAAAAATTCTGTTGTTTGGGTCAGGAAAATAAAAAGAAAATATATAATTATTGGTCCAAAAAATTTTTGTTTGATTCTCTATAAAAATGTACATGTATAAATAATTTTATTTTCATTTCATTTTCTTTTCTCTATATAAATTCAAGATTCAATTTCAAACATAGCCTAAAATCTTTATTTATTAGATTTCCCCTCCCACCCATTATCTAGTAAATAGACAAAGTGGTGAAGAATCTGTGGGACATTAAAATCCAGAATTTAAATATCTGAGGCAATGATCTCATCCTTTTGTCTTAAATTTCTACATGAAATTTAAGCAGCCTACAGCTTCACAGAAGATAAAACATAAAGAAAGAGGACAAAGGATTGAATGTGACTTGCGTTAGTGCAAATCTTTTAAAATTGCCATTACCAAAATCCACACGAGAGCCAGTGCCTCTCTCTGTGATATGGTCAAGAGAGAGGCACACATATAAATATAATTAACCACATATATATATATATATATAATATACATATCGTATGTTACTCCGACATTCACGGTACTTGAGAGATGAAGATCAGCCAGTATTGTAAGCAGAGGTTAGCAGACTAATTAAGCATTTTTTCTGGTTGTTAATCTTGAGAGCTGTGTATATTCAAAGACTGGAGAATAAAGCCAAGTCATGATGCCCTTTAGTTTAAAGTAGCAGGAATTGGGAAAGCACATGCAAGCCTTCTTGTGGGTGTCTTTAGTGGCTACCAACGAGTTCAAAGCAAAGCAAGAATAATATCAAATGTGTGGATTGTTTATATATTGCAGGAAAAAAAAATGCGTAAATTAAGAAAAGTTGCACCCAAACAGAGCCTTACTTGTGTCTTGAAAATCCAACTATAACCATGACCAACCTCCTAGTCAATGGCAGTACTGCATCTCAAGATAAAAATTGTATGTCCCAATGCTGGAAACTAATATTGTCTTCAGATGTTGAAAATAGAATAGTAGCTGTAAAAAGACAGTTTCATAGTAGGTAGAAGCTAAAAACATTTACATTTGAGCCAATGAAACTGTTGCCATAGTCGAAATAGCCAATCTTTAGAGCCTGCTTTGAACTCGGAAGAGAGGAAAATTTTCCCTCTCTTTTCTCTTTCTTTGTAAGATTCTACTTAAGAGAAAGAGAAAAAAGAGAGAAAAATTTGTAAATTTCCCTCTCTATCTTTCTGCTTTCTTTTAATTTTTTTTTATTTTTTTTACAAAATAAAACAAATTCCGAATAGGCTCTAGAGTCTAGAGTATTACCAGATTAATTCAAACACTTGTCTTACAGAGAACAGCTCTTCAAACGAGGTCAAACCCCAAGAAATATTACTCGCAAAATCTAACCCAAAAAATGTCACTGGCCGACAACATGTTCCTCTGCTCAGTCACATGACCATTCCAATTTAATCTCTTTCTCTCTCCCTCCCTGATATCTGATTTTGACAACCAAAATTTACATTATAATTTGCACACCCATCTCCATCTATGTTGAAGTATGAAGAAGACTTTAATGGTAAAAGCTATGATTTTAATATTTTTATCTACTCCAACAACAAACACATAAGTTGAAACTTGAGAATTTATTGATATAAATAAAGTGATGTCCATAAGGAAGGTTTTACAGAGAGGAATAGAGATGAAAATACTCTCTTCATTGCTATGTTCATGATCTGTACTTTCACCGGATAAAATGCCAACCATCTCTATCTCCAAAATCCAAACCTCCATCCCCACAGCTCACAGAGCTGAGATAATGAGGATGGTAAGGGCATTTGTATGATTTCTGATTTGGGTTTCGGATTGAAATACAGAGATGGTAGGCAATTTAACATAAAAGGAACATATAATGTTATTTAACATATCTGAAATAAGACTGGTCCATGAGGAAATAAAAAGAAAAGTGGAGCCAATTGAGGGGTCTAGGTCTGGCGAGGGAGGCTTAGAGTATCTGCAGCTGCATGGTTGAGACTCTGAAGATGAGGGTTCTGAGCCCTGCTCTTCTTTGACAAAGGCTCCGGCGAGGAAGAAACCGATGCCGCCGCCGCCACGGCCCATGAGTCATTGGAGCTATCAGAGCTGAAACAAACCTCCATGACCCCATTTGGGCTGCCGGGCATCGATCGGAACTTGCGTTTGTTGGAATGGTGGCCAAGTAATCCAGATGTTGACTCTAGGATTAACTTACAGCAATCCTCCAATTTGTCCTGTTAAACATGTAGGTATACAGACACACAATCAAGATTCAAAAAACACAATGAACTGACAGATTCAACATCAGAAAGAAAAGCAATAAATCAATACAATTTATACCTTGTCGATTCCAAGAGTACCCAAGAGTTGCTCTCTGTACTCAACTGCAAAACAGGGCTCTACACTACTCATAACATGCAACATTGTGGCAGTGGCCACTACAGAAGGGAGATAACACATAAATCTAGAATCTGCAATGAAAGAGGAAGTTAATAGAATCCTTAAAACCAAAAGCAGAGATGAATTTAAGTTTGCATTGATGGTTTTGGTGAAAAAAATAAATGTTTACCAGAAATGATAGAGAGAGTGAGGAACTCGCATCTCTTGAGAAATTCCCAACAGAAGTAGTTCTTTAAACCTAGCCTCCTCGTGATGTGATCAAGAAATGAGATTGGGGTCACAGGATTCATCTTCCACTGAAGCGTGGACAGCACCAGTATCTCCATTCTCTGAATCGTTTTGGCTTCAAACACGTACCTAGTCTCTTCCACCTTAACAAATCAACAAAAAAATAAAACTTCATTCAATTGATAAACAAAACGTGGGTAATAACAAGATCCACGAAGATTGTGTTTCTGTGAGACATACTTGGAGGTCTAATAGGAGGGGCACTTGGGTCTCCTCTACTTTGGCAGCAAGAGAGAGGCAGGCCACAGCAGCTAGTTGGGTCATCCATGGCTTATCCCTCTGGAGATGGAAGCTGAAGAGGAATCTATCTAGATAGTTCACGGCCAGGACTGCAGTGAGAGCAGAGAAAGAGAAGTGAGCATTAACCTTCAGCATCCACTCCACAGCGTCTCCCCGAGCCCGAGCCAGAGATGGGCATGTTTCGAGGTTATTGTAGAGGTGGTTTTCTTGTTCTTTTGAGAGCAAAGAGGCCAACTCTTCGTCTTCCCAGAACAGGTCCTGTTCTAGTAACTGTGGAGGCTTAGGGCTAGTATTGTCACTGTAATAGCTCTCCTCCACTTCTTCTCCGAAGTTGTCCTCTCTCTCTCCTCCCTCCCAATGCTCTTCTTGGCAGTACAGAGCATCCAAAAGAAATGCAAAGTTTTGTTGTTGTTGTGGTTGGGCCATCCTCTTCTGAGAAGAAGGGTTTTAGGTATGAATTCATTATAGGCCAGAGAAGAAGGTGAAGAAGAAAGAGAAGCCTGAAGCCACAGCTTGAGGCATCTTCTTTCTCTGTCTTCTTGTTACTCTCTCTCTCTCTCTCTCTCTCTAGGAGGTGCAAGCAGAAGGGACTGAGCAGTACCCAAAGCTTCTGTTTTTATTTGTGCGTTTGGCTCTGTTTTTGCTTTCTCTCTTTTTATTTACAATGGTTGGGGGCGTCTTCGTTTCTGGGAGTGTGGCAGACCTGAATCATGGGCCATGCAGCACAATAACTCGACACGTGACACTTGTACCTTATGTATGGCTAGAGCCGGACCTCGATCTGTGTTGGGCCTACCACCACAATTAGCTGGATCAGCTATTCTGAGCCGTCCAATACTATGATGTTCTACAGCATTTTGTATCAAATCAGACAATGGCATTTTGTACCACAATTAGCTGGATTTTCTTTCTCTTTTTGTTTTTTCTTTTTTATACTCCGTTTTTTGCTTTTGCTGTTTTATCCCATGCACTAACTGTTCGTTTGGTAGGATTTAAAAAATAAGTTTTTTTTAAGTTTGTTAGTAAAAAAATTAAATTTTTTTAATTTTTTTATTTTTTTAATATTAGTTTAAAAAAAATAAACAAAAAAATAAAAAAATTAACTTGTATTTTTTTTGGCTTATAAACTTATCAAAAACCCAACTCATAAGCTGTACCAAACACAGCCTAATAGTGTACATGATTTTGATTAGTCTTTAAAAAGTAACAGAAAGAGTAATGCTATTCAACCAAAAAATTTATACAGAATTTATCATCAGAATAATGTATCTAAGTTGTGGTCCTATCACTTTACAATAAAGAACTCATCAAGATGCATATTAATTACAAAATTGTCATTATCACATCATTTTGATATAAAATTTTATACAATAATTCTAAAAGAATAACATTTTTCTAACGGAAAATGTTCGACCACTGAACTAACTCGATTTTATTGATTTGTTTCCGGAGTCGGGTTTGATTTTTGGTATTAATAGGCTCAATCTAATCAATTCCGCCTGAATTTCAAACTAACATTTCTAGTAATCAAACCCTACCCAATCCAAAACCCGATATGTATAGAGATATAAATGTCTTTAAATCATTATTGTTATACTTAAAGTAATGTTAATTTCTATTGTATTTTGTTTTTAACTTTTGGAGAAATGGAGGCTGCGAGGTTTGAGATTTTGTATATCTTTTTATTGGGCTTATATTTTAAATAAATAGAACAAGCATCAGACTCTGTTTGGTTTCATGAGGTGAGTGAGTTAGTTCTAGGTCTTAAAACCTATAAATTGGACCAGTTATAAATTTAGCATAAACTGACCGTATTTATGTATTGCTACATATAGAAATTTATAGTGTAAATAAATAGAATGGAAAAATGCAATATGCAAACTCATAGAATGTAGAATACTAAAATTGCAGCACTAGTGTTTGACACTATATCTTTTAAGACACGATTTGTTCTCACAGTGATACTTATAATTAAATGGACATTCGTCTTTCATATAATGATTTACACTCACAAAAAAAAAAAAAAAAAAACACTTCTGTGTCTAGCGAATATATAATGTGTTGTACTCTTTTGCAACTACTCTATAATACATGAAAATTACCATGAATAAACAACATTCATGAAATGCATAAATTAAATGTATTTAAAGATACGAAGGCATCTGATTGAATAGATACAAGTCAAACAGTGTCTTAAATAGTCATAATCGTTAAATTTAAATTTGAATGTCTATAAAGAAACTATCATGGCTATTAAAAAAACACCATCTAGCATAAGGCTCTTTAATGCATTGGTACGATACAACATGAAATTTTGCCAAGGACAACCGCGGTGTTCAACACAGCTAAGTAGTTGTTTGTTATGTCAGCCAAGTCCCACCTTATTAAGCATTCCTCATACAACACGTGGACACATGTATTTGTCAATAATTCTCTCTCTCTCTCTCCCTCTTTCCCTCTCCCATTTTTCCTCTTTTTCAGAGGACTGGTATTTTGCTTTACCTTCATTTCAACGCGCTTTGGTTAGGATTTTCTTCTTTACCAAAAGCACAGAAGAGTCTTTGGACTCTCAGCGAAAAAAGCACACAAAAGGTGTACTGCATGCTCTCTGCAATCTATAGCTTTTGAAGTAGACTCTACCCCCTGTGTGACTGTGTCCAAAGAAGATTTTGATTGAATGTATACATAATAATAGATGAGACGTAAATAACATTCCTTTTTCTTTCTTTTGTGCTAATTCCTTTCCTTTAAAGCCCTTTGATTGAGTATGTGTTGCTTTTAGAATTGTTCAAAAAATCATCCAACTGGACCTAATTTTGTGATTTTACTCGTTAGTTTTTAGTGAATAACAAATAAATTTTGATCAATTTGACTATATTCGATTCGGGTGACAAGTCTTTATTCACCAAACTCAATTCAACAGACCTTTTTATAATAGAACTTAATTTTACCTAATCCAAAGTCAATTCAACCGAATCCAATCACTCTAAGAGTTAAGTGCGATTTCAAGATTCTTCAACTCGATCTAATCGAGTCGGTGGCTCGCCAACCCTACCCATGAATTGCTTGAAAAACCTTCCCCCACTACCACTTTGATAGGACTGTATTGGGTTTGGTTATTTTTAAAAAACAACTCATAGTTTACTCTAAATCTCTACACTTATTAGAGTCCAAATGACTACTTTTTCGTCTTTTCACAATTCCGATCCTTTACTGCCCCAAAAAAAAAAACTCTCTGCTGAGGGTGTAGCTCGCTGTCTAATGTTGAGAGTGAGAAAGAGAGAGAGAGAGCATCCTGCTGGCTTCGTCATTCACTAACCTACTTAGGCAATTACAGAGGCGCGTGTTGGGTTGCTGCTATGAATCTATGATGGGTTGCTTTCTTTCTTTTCTTTTTCTTTCCTTCCTGCTTCTCTTTAGAGAGGCTCAATCTCCGAGGACTGAGGCTAGAGAGCGAAAGGGGAGGGGGGACAAAGGAAAGGACTAGTGCAAGCAAGCAATAGTAGTAGTGAGATTGGAATCAATGGTGGTGGTTGATGGAGAGTTCAGGGGTGGTTGGTGGTGGTTGTGGCAAATTCAAATGGTTTAGTTTTTACTGCCAAGACTGTCCCAAATCAAAACCGCATCCCAAAATTATGCTTGCGACTGGCAAACTATAGAAACCATTCAACAGCTTATTTGGAACTTGAGAAAATAAGATCGAGAGAAAAAAAAAAAAAGATTGGTGAGGAAAGGAAAAGTAAAATAGTTTGAAATTTTCTTTTCCTTCCTTTTAAGTTAGAAACCATTCAAAATTATGCTTTCTTTTCCAGATAATAAAAATAAAAAAATGAAGGAACCTTTCTTTCCTCTAGTTGCAAACAGGCTTGGTACAGTTTTGGCTTTCGCTGTTAGATCATTTTCTTTCCTTTCTGTTTTTCTTCCCACATGTTTATTCTTTGAAACCACCACATCAATTGTTTCATCATTCTTAATTTGCAAAGTCAGAGATCAGACCACTCTCACTGTATGTATTTTCGCTCTTCTTCAGAACAGCCCCCATTGCACTGATCCATATAAATTCAGGATTGGGGTTGGAGTCTACTCCATCGAAAAGGTTTTCCGGTCGAAATCACTTTCAAGACTTTGGGCTGATAATTATCCCGTTTGGGTGAGATGGGAAAACTGCACAGGCTTCAAAATTAATTAAAGTGCACGCAAATTGACTCCAACATCTGATTAGCAAAAATAAAAATAAAAATCTCTAGCACTCATAGACCACAATGCCCTTTTCTTGGAAAGTCACCAATCATCATTCATTATCACCCTTCTCATGCATGCCTAGCTGTACTTAGACCCTACTGTTTAGGTTTAGCCAAATGTGACCACTCTTAATTAAGGAAATTTATCACAAACACCCTCCAAGTAAGCCATTTTTTTTTTTTTTTTGGAAATTCATTGTGGACTGTGGGTTACTGGGGCACCCACGATTCTCTTCCAGCTGGGGGTAAGGATGATTTTTCCCAGAGGAATTGGGACCCCTCCCTATCAAATAGTCTGGACTCGATGATCATATGTTTTTGCCCTGTAATTATAGCATGTAGCTCTACATTACTTCCTCATTATTGATAGTACGTATTGTTAAAATGAGTTTGTAACAGGCTGTGACAAGGAGTTGACCTTTTCTTACTCAGTAGGGATGGTTATAGTACCTCAAATAAGAATAGTTATAACACTGACTACTTAATGCAATAGCAATTATAACAAAACATGATCACATTATTGTAATTATATGTCACATTTGTGATACTTCAGTTCACATTTGTTGCGACTATTTTTTCACCAAAATCACTTTAATTTTTTTTAAAAATTTCATTGATTACTCAAATTTTCTGTTTTTAATCCAAGGCCTGAGTCTGAATAGGTACCGATACTGTAAAAGCCTTCGGGTACATCGTTCAAAATGGTTGGCATACACCAAAACTACAGAAATAAGAAGGAAAGGAAATTCTATGATGTTTTACTCCTCCAACAACATTTATGCGGATGTTTCATTGTCGGCCAATGATAGTTTTTCCACCGTTTTGACTAAGCAAAAGAGCCTTATGAATGAATCACACTCAAAAACCCAAACTGGAGAACATGCAAAGCTTTGACTCTTCCAACCTCAAAGGCCCTCAACCACTACTGCCAGTCTCTGTGAATCCTTCAGGAGGAGATGGACAGATCTTTACCAATTCTGTTGTCCCCATCTGATGTGACCCATCATCATCTTGAACGGTCTGCCTTACAAGAAAAAAAAAAAGTCACTAGATCAAATGGTCACCGTGCATCTATTCTCAGCCTTTTGAGATTCTCAATTGAGCATCCTTCTGTGGATCATCACCACATTGGACATTCATTTTGGAATACAATCTGAACATGGCAGTGTATTTATCCCCAATGCCTAAAGCAATAGAAAAGACAGTGAAGAAACCACACATCTAATGGGTTGAGTTCAAATGATCCTTACTCCTCATCTGCTTCTTGGAAAGTGAAAGAAAAGAAAAGAAAATGCATTAAGCTTACACCTACCAAATCAGCAATAAGAGAAAAATCAACAGAGAGGCAAAGTCAAGATATTAATGTTTCACTTCAATCATATTCTTTGTCCCCATAAGTATGAAGAGTAGGTCAACAGTTATCTACTACATTGACAAATGGTAAGGTGATGGTGTATGTGGGTCACTCCAACCATGGCCAGGTTCTCTACACAAGCAAAATCCAAGATGGTTTGAAGATAACTGTCCCAGAACATCATATAACAAGGTTCCATCAGGGCAGCTTTGATGACACCAAAATTGCAGCCAAGTTCTAAATTAAACCATCGAGATCAACCGCCTCAGCGTTTATAATGTTCTTTAATGAATCTCTCTGCATATGATGGGTACTTATGTCGAATGTATGCTCGAAGACACTTCTGGTAGGAGAAGTCTATCCATCCACCATCAGTTCTTATGACAAACAGGCACCTTGAGCATCTAAACTGAGGATGCTGATCAACCTTCACAAAAGACAAATTTAGGAGACTGTTAGTCCAACTAAATATACAGCATCCATGCAGGTAAATCTTCCTGGAAAAAGGATTAATTCCATCGTAGTTTGTATATTATATTCAAACATAGGAGTATAGGACTACGTCATCATTCATTAATTAGTTCTATCAATTTCAAGATACCAAATTCACAACAGACAAATGGGAAAAGAGAAGAAAGACAGAAAAAATAAAAAGAAAATCCTATTTATTACAAAGCAAATGGCGACATTGGTCAAATGAGTTTACTACTTTACTCCATTCATCTAGATGCCAAAGAATGTGGGCCCTGCATCCAACCAGGTCCCCCAAGCCAAAGGTGCATGCAAAGCCACTAGCAAAAGCCCGTGAGACCAATCCATCCCCCATTTATTCTGAGACTCCTTCGTGTTAATGGAGAGAGAGAGAGAGAGAGAGAGAGCACAGAGAAGGAGAAAAGAGAGAACAAAAAGTGGTTGCAGGATATGCAGACAAAAAATAAGAGCCTTTAAAGTCAGGGATCAAACATTAAATTGACTATTGATGTGAAATGCTTTGCTGTTTAACAATTAGCCAGGAAAGGGACATGAAAATATCAACCATATAAATTATTGGGATACCAATTGATCTATCATCTATCTTAACCCTCCTTATTGCAAGCTTAATAGTTAATATACACATGATTCACTCTAAATATATACCGAACACATCAAAGGTGACTTGAGAGAAGAAAAGAGTTTTTTTTTCAGACGAAAAAAAGTTCTATTAAAAAAAGATGAAAAAAAGTCAATACTAAACCTAGCTAAAAGACTTCTATCCAAATCTAACTGAGAAACAGATCTCCACACAAATGTGTTGGTTTTCGGATTGATAATAAGCTAATAATTATCTTAAGCGAGCTACTTTTGATGAACCTAATGAACTGGAATCACCATAGCAGGAAACTCTCTGTCACACCACAAGCAGTATCAATCAATCTGAAGCGCAAGATCATCCACTAAAGAAGTAAGGGGATTTACAATTTTATAAGTTGTACTTTATCTTTACATGAACCAAACAGGCCCTACAGCTTAGAGAGGCTTACTATAATCCCTTTAGGCATGCTGGCATATCTTGGAGAAAGGGTGGAGTGAGGTTGATCTTTGGGCCAAGTATTCTAACAGTGTACTGTGAAATGAAAAGGCAATTACACAGAGAGAGAGAGAGAGAGAGAGAGTAAAGGACACGCTACAGAGGAATTCTCTCAATGCACTAGTTTGCCACCTGCATACCCTCTAAAACACCACAACCACTTCCCAATAGGTCCACACTAGCAACATCAAACAAATAACTCAAGGTAGTCTTCACAAGAAACACAAATAGAATGAGGGAAGACACATTTGAGGTTGAAAAGGAGAATGCTGTACCATGGAACACACAGGAACAATGGTATGGCTATTTTTACTCTCTTTACTAATCTTCAGACATAAATAAGAATTAAAACCAAAAAGAATAAGGGAAGAAGGAGATGAAACTAAATAATGAATGGAGAAACCTTTTCTATAAAGTTACTATAAACTAGAGGTCCAGTGAGGCAATATTCGGACATTATGATCAAAATCCAACATCACTATTCATAGAAACATTTTTTGGAATTAAATAGAGTTGAGCATCACTCGAAACTTAAGTTGCATCATCCTTTGCTACCAAACTAAAAGATCACTTCTTTCTCTAAGTTAAATAGTTAGTAGATTTTGTTAAACAATAGGCCGAAGTATGAAGAGACGGTAGTTAATATTGAAGACCGAGGTAAAACAAAGAGTAAATAATTTTAATACCTAAGCCCAAATATACATACAGAGTGAGAAATTAGTGATGGTGTTAATTATAGAATTACAACAAGATGGACTAATTGGAGGAGTGTGGCTTGGGCGTCTTGTTTGATCAACACATATCCGTGAAATAAAAAGGAAAATTCTACAAGATGACTACATTTACAATACAGAATGTGGGGCAATCAAGACCGAAAATGAGCGTAGCCTAGATAAAGTGTTGAGCTGGATGTGTGACAAAACTAGAACACAAGATTAGGAATGAACGAATCCACAAAGTGGTAGAGATATCACCTATTGAAGATAAAATGAGGAAAAAATCAATTAAGATGTGCAACAAAACCAATAATTTCAGCAGTTAGGAAGAGTGATGCCATGGGTAATGTTGAAAGACGAGAGAGACTAAAATTAAAATAGGTTGAGATGATAAAGAAAGACTTGTTAGCTTAGGATTTAACTGAAATTATGGCCGTTTGATAATCCATAATGTTCTTGAAACAGACCCCAAGTATTGGGAAAAGTCTTTGTCTGGTTGAGTTGCGTCAATAAGACATCATAATGTGCACATGCAAGGGCCAAAAGTATGGATTCACGCATATTGTATGTAATTATCACAAAGATCATATGGTAGCAATCAGTAGTACAATACAAGATCAGACAACTTTTATTTCTTCATTTTTATCTTATTTTGATGTACAAGTTACACTACAAGACAACTAGAATTCAATCTACCAAATGTATCACATTCATGGATTGAGGATCCTAGACGAAGCAAAATGACAATGAGCAGTTGAGGATTGAGTACCCCAAAGACATGGGAAAAGGTTCAAAGAGTTTTGACATGCTTTTATCTCTTACCAAGTTTTTGACGGCCCCTGAGAGAAATGAACATGACTGTGGGATGGCTACACAAATTCACTAAGATTCATGTTTTACAGTGAAGCACTATAATTTAAATTCAGTATATAGTTGCTCTGTTTTTGGACAACCCAAAAAAGACAAGAGAAGAAGAAAATGTAATTTTCAGCAGCTTGACCGATTACATTGGAGAATCCTCCAAAACACTGCAAAAAGATAACTTACCATAATGGAATCAAGCCCGCATCCAATTTTATCATCACAATGAGGATGATAAGCAAGAAGCTTTTCTACCACAGCTTTCTCATCTTCAGCTGTGAGACGTTCCCCATCCATATATCTGGCAGAAAAACAAACCAGTCAGACTGAGAAGTATTTGACAGGCCCTGCAGACGCATGTTATAAAGTAATAATCCCAACACAACTTTAGCTTAACACCATTTTAAAATTTTCCATCAGAAGATCACATTCACATTTTTACATCTCTGAAGTATTCAGGTATCATAAAAATTAGCTACACGAGCAGGCAACACGCATGAGACATGCACGCCTATTTGGGGGGAAGGGGGATAAATTATGCTGTTAAAGAAGCTAATTGTGGTATACATAGTAAAATGACATGATTAAGCATGACTCTGAAACATTCTACATGTAACTACTAGTCAAAATCTGAACATAGAATAGAGACAAGCTCACTAATAGATAAAGTTGATCACAATATCAAATCAATGAATTCAAGAAGATGAACCAAAGAAATGGAGTTTTCCTTGTATTACAAAAATCTTCTGGCATTCAACAACTGACACTCGTACCTAACAGTTGCCAGCCCAGGCTAGCAGCTCCTGAAATAATGTAATGGTCCTCCAAAGTCTGAAGTCTTTCATGTGGGACCAAATTAGATCAAAATTACAGTCCTTAAAAATAAATGCAAACAGGCAAACAACCGCAAGCCTATTATTTCCCAAGGTTCCAAGATACATAGGCCTTCCACTGAAACCTGTCGTAGTGAAAGATATTTTCTGGTTGAGGAGCAGTGGTAAGCAGCACTCCCACCCATGCCTTAGGTCATGTTCGACTCACCCCCCTCCCCCTTATCACTTTAGCCCTCCAATGTATCCAAAAATATATATATTTTGTGGTTTGCGCGACTTCTAATCCCAGCGGGGTTTTTTCAAACATTGAGAGGCTTGAGGCAAGGTGATCCAATATCCCCCTTTTTATTTATTTTGGTCATGGAAGTTTTTAGTAGGATGCTTGATCGGACGGTGAATGCAAGGTTTATGGAAGGCTTTGAAGCGGGGACGACGAGAAGGGGTGGAGAGGAACCACTGTCAGTATCACATTTGTTGTTTGCTAATGATTCCATTATTTTTTGTGGGGCTAGATCAGAGCAGCTTGCTTACCTCCGGTGTGTCTTAATATGCTTTGAAGCCATTTCTAGTTTGAAAGTGAATTTGGGAAAGTCGGAGATCTATCCAGTGGGAGAGGTGGTCAGCATGGAAAGTTATGCCACGATCTTGGGGTGTAAGGTGGGCACCCTTCCAGCTACCTATCTTGGGATGCCATTGGGCACCTCCTTCAAAGCAGAATCTATTTGGGATGGGGTGGTGGAAAAGTTTCAGAAGAGGCTAGCGGGATGGAAAAGACAGTATTTGTCTATAGGTGCTCACCTAACTCTTATTAAGAGTACCCTTTCTAGTCTTCCCATTTACTTTTTGTGGTTGGTTACTACTCCTGTGGCCATTATCAAGAGATTGGAAAAGCTGCAAAAGGACATTTTATGGGGTGGTGTAAGAGAGGAGTTTAAGTATCATTTGGTGAATTGGGATACTGTCTGCACACCAGTTAGGGAGGGAGGCCTGGGAATCACAAGAATTGGCCTTTTCAACTCAGCTCTCTTAGGAAAATGGTTATGGAGTTTTGCATGCAATAAGGAGAGGTATTGGAGAAGAGTGGTGGGCGTCAAATATGGGTGTACTTGAGGAGACTGGACAACCCTGAATGTGTCTAGTTCTCATGGCAAAGGGTTATGGAAGGGTATCCATATGGGGTGGGAAGCCTTTGCTAACTAGGTTGGCACAAGAGTGGGTAGTGGGTCAAGAATCAAGTTTTGGAAAGATAGATGGAGTGGGGAAATAAGGTTGGAGGAGGCCTTTCCAATCTTGTTCAGCAATCTTCAGTGTTTGAATGGTCAATTCTCTTAGAACATAATGTTGAGAAGAAATCTCCATGATTGGGAGGTGGGGGACTATGAGGAGATGATGGAGAAGATTTACTATGTGAGTAACTTAGGTAATGGGCAGGATTCGCTGAGATGATTGGCCGCTAAGGAAGGAAAGTTTAGTTTAAAGTCCTTCTATGCCATACTCTCGGGCCCGAGGGAGCCGGAGGGACTTTGGAAGAAGATATGATCTTTCGGTGCTCCGTTGAAGGTAGCATTCTTCATTTGGTGTGCAGCTAGAGAGAAGATCCTAACCATTGACGATTTGATTAGGAAGCGTCAAATTGTAATCAATTGGTGTTGTCTTTGTAAGAGAGATGGGGAGACGGTGTCTCATATCCTTTTCCACTGTGCGGTAGCCAAAGAGCTATGGAATCTCATTCTGAATATTTTTGGAATGTCATGGGTTTTTCTAGAGAGGGTAGCTTAGTTTCTACGCTGTTGGTGAGCAAAGAGAGTGGGTAGGAGAAGGAGAAAGGCGTGGATCCTTGCTCCGTTAGGTTTGATGTGGCTAATCTGGGGGGAAAGAAATAGAAGATCTTTCGAGGGGTTAAAGCATCCTTTGTATAGATGGTAGGGGTGTTCACGGGTCGAGTTGGGTAGTGACCCACCAACCAAAGCGCCAAGCTCGGGTTCGAAAACAATGGAACCGATTTCGACTCAGTTTGGGTTCGATCAGGTTCGGGTTTGGCCCGATGATTTGCTGTATGAGTGTCAGGCCAAGTGGTGACCCACCAACCGAACCACCAAAAGTCGGGTTCACAAACTTTAGAACCGACTTCGACTCGTTTTGGGTTTGGGTTGGTTCGGGTTGGGTCAGTCAGGTTGCTAGGTTGGATAAATTTTTGAACACCCCTAATAGATAGAAAAGCATTTTTTTGACTATTTTGTATAGTTGGTTCTCGGGGAGGTCTTATCCCAACTTAAGCCAGTTTTTGGATTTTATAGATACGATGGAAGTGTAACTAATTTCGCAGTCCTTTTGTATATGGGTTGCATTCCCTTGATGTTCTTATATTAATATAATATCTTATTTATCTAAAAAAATATTACGAATTCATTGGAAACAGTAAATTAATGACAAAGCTTATGGAGTCTAAAGATTCATGTTAGTAGGCAAATTCATCCTACAGGTTTAATACATGAGAATTCTTACACTTAAACTCTTAAGAGAACATTATGTTGAGTTTGATAAAGATAAAAAAAGCAAGGTTGCAGGAAAGTTGGCAGCATGAAGACCTTCATTACATAGCTGCTATGACAAAGTTTAAGGCAGAATTCATTTTTGTCTAGGCACAATATCTAAGTTTGAATTCACTTTCCCTAGAGCAGATAATGACCTGGAAGGAGATTAGAAGTTGCTCTTCTGGTTCTCTTCTTCAGAATCGAATCATCCTCCATGAACACTAATTCTTTACAAATTAAAAGAACAACAAACTCAGAGTTTCTTCAACAGGGAAACCAAAGAAAGATCATAACAATGATATATACAAATGGTTTTATAGTGGGCGAAGGTTATTGGCTTGTAGAATTTCGGGTTTGTGTGGAAAGGGTTTGGAATTACCTAGGTTTTACAAGAAATAGGCAGCCAGAAAAGTGATTGCTGAAATCTGAACAACAACAATGGACCTTAATTCTCAAACCAAAGGCCAAAAGGGGGAAAAAGATTAAGGTTGATTATGTTTTGATAGGGGGGCAAATTTCTATGATTGAAACAGATGCTGCTCAGAGACTTTGAGCTGTAACTTGCTAAGAGAAAAGAAAAAAAAAAAAAATTTCCCCCTCCTATCAAAAGATCTTCATTACATAGAAGAAATGTTGGAAGGAAAGTTTCAACTTAAATTTAGGTACAACATGTGATGCTTAAGATAAAACAAATCAAAATAATTTCCCTCGATTTTCTATTCACTTCTCTTATAACCAAACAACAGAAAAGAAACTCATTTCCTCTTCTCTTTTCTTCCAGCCACACCTTTTATTTTCTCTTCCCTTCCCTTCTTTTTCTTGGCTTAACATACTCAGATTTCATTTAATACTTTATGCATTATTCACCAAGATTTCTAGGCTCAGACAACTTATGTTCCATTGAATATTATACCCAGATGTATTCCATCATTCTTTGCCCTGTGTAACATGTGCATAGTAGCAACATGCATCAGAATGGGCATTTCAAAAATCAAAGATATGGCACAATGATAAAGAAATAATTACAACATGCAGAAGCCATTGACATGATTGAGCTGTGATCATACACATATTCTGCCAAATCTTACTTATCAAAAAAATATATATTTTGCTAAAATTTGAAAAGACAAAAGTTGGTTTATAGGGATCCAAGGTTGACTACCTTCTCCATCTAAGTTGAATAAAATAGCTGGGTAAATGGCAAACTTAGGTTCCCAGTAAAGACATCACTTCTAGTAACATTGACACTACTTAAGCTTACCTTTAGGACTAGTGTTTAGCCTCTCCAACGATTCTACGAGTCTGATGCCTTCTCCCTCTTGCCTTTTGGTCTACAACACTGCCTGCTAAAAAATACTTTTGGGTGCATGTGGGTTATATGACTTATTTTACAAGTTTTCTGCCTATACAAAATCTCTCAGAAGAAAAATCATGCAAGTCCAACACTTACTTGTCAATGGGTCTAATACTTTGCCTCTCAAAGCACATGCTCTAATTCCATGCTTTGCCTCTCAGGAGTAACTGACCTCTAGACACTCAAAATACTGCAGTGTCCCAAGTTTAATTGAGGAAGACTTCCTCAAATAAACTTTCTCCTTCACAGAAGAAATGCCTGTATTTGAACTCATACTTAATGCAGTGACAATTAATCAAAAGAATGACGTCTATTCACATGCTGGATAATAAACTAGCAAACATATAGTGTGGACAGTGTAAGCAAATACAAGAGATATTTACGCCAGAAATAGTTTCTTTCAACTTTGCACCCTAATATACAATCTTTGCCATTCCGATGTGTATAACATGAGATACGAATTTTGCCCCCAAGTAAATATGAGTTCTTCAATCGTAAGTACAAATAATAAGGGATCTTGCAATAGAAAATTTTCCACCAATTAGATACACACATGCATACTTAAACGTAACAAACATTACTTTCTAACTACTTTGTGCACTTACCAAAAGAAATTTTTGCATTTATATCCCAGACATATATACATATATATATGTATGTAAATTTTCCCCAAAAACAATTACAATAAATGACAAGATGTCTCAATGCGTTGGGAAGGGCCAATTGCGATTTTCATTAGAATCATCATTTCTTGCTCTGACGATAAAAGAATTAACATATCAAAAGAGACATATATTTCCCATTTTAATTTTGGGGAGGAGATAGTGAACCTGTCGGAGTGTAGAATTTCTTTGGTGAAGAGAGTGATGGGTTCGATGTCCTTCAGAATCTCCTCTTCTTTATCTTTCCATTTCCGGAAGTCAGGATCGTTCCACCTTGGGTATTTCGGTGGATCTTTGACGCTCAAGACCGCAGTGCTCTGGTCCGCGCAGGAAACGTCCTCGTCCGGCCGAGTCGACTCGGAGGCGGCGCAACACGGTCGACGCGTCAATATACCGGCGGTGAACCTGTGATTTTGGTGGAGTCGGAGTCCTAGGCGGAGAAATGGATACCCTCTGAGAAGTAGCGGAGTTGCCATTTCATGTGCGTGTTGTGGGGTGAAACGACAGTAACTGTATGGTTTGATTTGCTTTGCCGAAATGGAAACTCTCGGAGACAGCACCGAAAATTCTATCAGAATATTTGGTTTTTATAATTAATTATTATTCATATTTTATTTTACAGTGAAAAAAATTTATCCAACCATATTATTTTGTATAAAAATTTTATATAATTTTTGAATTGTGTAGTATAAAATTATCTCATTTAACCGTAATAAATTGTTCTTTTGAATATTGTGAAGACAAGTGATATTTCCTATGAATGTTAAAATGGTAAAATATACAAACATAATCCTTGTACAAAATTTTCATATAAAATTTATTTTTTATTTTTTATTTTTTATTCTTTATTTCAATAAAAAAATTCATTATTTTGACTTATAATTTTAAAAATACTAATACCGCATTATTTTTGTGAAATTTTTTATATAATAACTTTGGAAAGAATAAAATATTTTATGTTACAATCATAATCACCCTGCTGTAAAAAATAAATAAATAAAACCGTTATCACCCTTGTTATTTTGAATATTTGTGAGGGCAAGTAGGAACAGTTACCAAGAAACCCTTTTTTAGGAGTGAAACTGGTATCTCCCAATACTGCTTTTTAGAACGGAAGTAAAATTCTCATAAAATTTTTAAAAAAAGTTTTAAGAAACGATTTTGAGATGCTTCCAAAACTCTAACATAATATAAAGAAACTTGTTAAAAACTCTTCAAAAGTATTATGAAATTTTTTTACAAACCCACTTCTTATAAATTTTAGTATTTTTCATATATACTCTCAAATCTTAGTACTTACCAATAACATATAAAATTTTGATAAAAGGCTATCAATATTATGTAGTGCGAGCATTTTATTTGATAATACAAGTATTCAAAATACTTCATATTGCTTTTTTTTTAAGGATTTTTAATATATTTTTGTATAAATATCCTATTTAATTTAATAATATCTAGCATTTTCCGTTTTTTATAAATTTTTTTTACCACATCCGACCTTAATTGTGTGAAAATTCAATATATTATCGTTAAGTTAATACAGTGTGTTGTTCTACAAGACATGCTCTTTAGCAAAGACAGAAATTTTCATTTTAAAATCATAATCGCTTTAATTACTTTTCATATTTGTGATGTTTATTATGATTCATTATGAATGGGGTTATATAGAATAATTTATGTGGACACCACGACTGTGAATGAATAAACCCTCTTAACATTGTATTCACAACCTTAATTGTTTGCAAAATCCGAAATATCAAGTGTGAGTTGGATATTTTTAAACTAACATTTTTAGTTCTTTTTTATTTAAATGTCATATTAAGCAAGTACTTTTCTTATATTTTTAAAATTGAAATAAATTTAATTATTTGGTTCATCCATTTTTTTTTCTTTTATGTAATACTAGTATTTTTTATATTTCAATTGAAATAGTTTCTTGTAATATGTTTTTATTTTGTTTTTATTTACCTTTTCATTACTAAAATATTGTGAGATATCGTGATATTTTGGCAAAACTTTAAATTATGACTCTGATTTTGTTAAGTTAATATGCAAGGAAAGATGTTTTTAGCCCATGTATTATTACTTTGTGCTTTTTTTATATTAGAGAGCCAAAGTCTTGGGGTAGAGGAGGATGAATCGAATCATTATTTCAAGAAAAATGTTATTCTTTTAAAAAAATTTACAAAAAATGTCTTCAGAATGATGTGATATTTTTGTAATTAAGAATCACCTTGATGGGTGTTTTGTTTTAAAGTGAATGACGCTCATTTAACTACATTATTTGTATAGCATTACTCTTATTTCAACCACTGATAGAGATACCTCCCCATTATACAATAGCTTAAGCAAACATAAAAGGAAATTTGTTTTGGAATTTGCATATCAGGACATTAGTAAAATAATACGGAATCACGGTTGTTGAAAATATGAAATTCTATTTAAATCCTGTAATTGTGGCTAATTGTTTTACAAAATAAGAGTATAAATGGTAATAATTTTAAACAATTCATTTCGTATTTTCACTCCTTTCCCTTCAATGAAACAACTCAAGAATGAATCACAATCCTCATTTTAGTGATCCACTTCCCCTTCCTTCTTCGTTTCCCATTGTCTTTTCTCCTCTCTATTAGAAAGGTAATAGTAACTTCTGGTATAATAAAATATGAATGCCCTGAAGAGCTATTTATTACTTTGATAAAAGTTACTTTTGTTCTGACAATAGCCAACTGAAAATAAAATCTTTTAGGGTGAATTTCAGTTGAACCCCTCTGATTTTTAATATCAACAACAATACCCTATTAGTTTAAAAAATAGGTAGCAACACCTCTTATCGTCAAGCTCTGTTTGTTTATTCTGTTTGTTGACTCAGTTAATTCTTTGGAAGACAATTATGCTCTTGTAAAATCAACTGCTTAGCTCATTTTCCCATCACTCCGCCTGACAGTTGCTCGCTCAAGCTCTCTCTCTCCCTCTCTCTCATAATAAAAACCCCAAACATTGTAAATTCTAAGTGATAAACTGAAAATGATAAAACAAAATTCATTTATTTTGAAACAAAATTCATAGTGTTACTTGATTAAACAACATCATAACACGAGAATCATATATGAAAACGGAAAGAGTAACGATTAATGGACGCAAAGTGGCAAAAAAACAACAAAAATAAGTGGAGGTTTCACTTACTTCAATAATTAATTGAAAAACAAAGCCACAAATATGAAGCCTGGATTTTTCGTCTTCAAATCTTGCAGAGAAGTGAAGCTTTTGATTAGTTAAACTAGGGATAACAATCAAACCCGAAAAATTCGAACTTCGTTTCACCCACTTCTAATAAAAAGGTTTGAGATATGAATAAACGAGTTAGGAACAGAATATAGAAAAGAAAATATAACCCGATGCGAATTTGAGATGGGATAGAATTTAGGTCATCCTACCTCGAATCTGCATTCGATTATATTATGAAATTTTTAAATATTATATTTATTTATACAAAAAAATCCTTAGTATATAAGAATATTAAGTTTTTAATGTTACTTCTTATTCTTGTATTTTAGACTATTTATTTTTATTTTAAAATTTTACAAGAGTTAAACCCGTTTCAACTCAAATCTCGATTAATTTAAGCGGGATAGAGACAAGATAGAAAAGTTCAACCTGTCACGAGTTTGGGACAAAGTGTGAGATAGTATTTTCCTTTTAGGGGTGGGATAGGGTAGAGTAGGGTTTAGTCTAATTCGTATTCAGCCTCGATTAATTTAAACTTGATTTGATGGATTGATTTTGATATAAAGTGCCTGGTCAACCTCGATTAAATAAATAATTTTTGTTTTATTATTTTTGATTTATCATTTAGGATTTACAATGTTTGATTTTTTTTTTCATCAATACAGTGTGTATGTGTGTTTACAAGAGAGAGAGAGAGAGAGAGGAGAGTGGGGGGGGGGGGGGGGGGGGGGGCGCTGTTAGTTGGAGGGATGGGATAATGAGCTAACAACTAATTTTATAAGGGCATAATTGTCTTGTACAGCAACTAATCGGATAAATAAACGAAGCTTGAAGATAGAGGTGTTGTTATCGATTTTTAAAATCAATAGGGTGTTGCTATTAATATAAAAAATCACAAGGGGTTCAGCTGAAAATCACCCAATTTTTTATTTCACAGCCTTGAATCATCCTGTCATACTACCGTTGTCAAAAAATGGGAAAAAAAAAAAACTAATGCATCATCCAATTTGAAATTGCAAGTGATCCGTTTTCCTCTCTCAAAGGCTTGACGAAGTCTTATTCAAACAATGTTGCTAAATTTCCAAAAATGGAAAAGTCTACACATTTTAATAATCTGTCTAAGATCAAAGAGGCATATGGAATTGTCATCTTTGAAGTTTATGAATTTTCATCATACCATTGATTGGTGTAGTGAATATAAATAAAATTGTGTGTAATTAATAGCCCAGTGAAAGTAGTAGATAAGGGATCATATACTTTTTGTTTTTTTGATAATACAATCCTATCAAATAATTGATGTCTTATGCCTAATAATAACTCAGAACATACACGCCATGGCGGGATTTGATGGGATTAGGATTTCAAAATGGAATATGATATATTTGGAATGAATGAAATGTAAAATGAGATTTGATTTGATAGGATTTAAAAGGAAAAAAAAAAAAGTCATCTTAAAATCCTTTAAAAATAATCGAATTTCATAAGAATTGAAACTTAAAAAAGTCTAATTACCCATATTACTCTCATTCTTTTTAAAAGTTTTTATTTATTAACCTAATCTAGGAATGTTATTGTTTACAAAATTATTTCATTTCCAATTCTTAATCAAACCAAACAAAAAAAGAAAATTCTTAGTAATCTAATCATTTTAATTCCGATTATATCTAATCACAAAAAAAGTATTCTTTAGAAACTTTTTCTTTTCTTTTTCATTTTGAATTTCAATTACTACACGAATTTGTTTCCAAACAAAGTGAGAGTCATCACAGATTGTCACACCAGCTTCACGAGAAATCAAAGGGCACAGGGAAATCATGCGAGTCCTATTCCGATAGGCTTCCATTCATGTACTTGGATTTTCCTTTGTTATTAGTCTTTGGTTTACCCACATTTGCTTTACCCTTTGATTGAAACTTCAGAAAGGGGAAGGAGGAAAAAAGGATGAAAAATCACTCTTTATTTTTATTTTTTTATTTGAATCTATTTAAAATAATAAAAAAAGATTATTTTTTTAAAAACAATCTTTCCCTTTTTTTTTCTTTCACTTTTTCATTTTTTTTGCAAAATTAGACCAAAAAAAAAACTTCTTTTCTTTCAATTTTTTATTTTTCTTCCACTTCCCTGGCCTCTTCCACGTTCCAAACAGGCTGCCGAAGAAGGGGAAGGAAGCACGGTATCCTGTAGACAAACGTGGGTAAACCAAAGACCAATAGCAAAAGAAAATTTTCCATAAGGTCGTTCTCACGTTCTTAAGGTGAACCATCACTTCCTTACGTTTCTGGCACAGTTTCTGTAACCCCTGAAAATCCAAGTACATGAATGGAAGCAGATCGGAAGAGGACTCATGGTAATCATGTGAGGTTTCTCTCACTTTAAAATTACTTCTTATCTTCGAAATTAAAAAATAATTCTTAAAAGATAATTCAAAGGTAGACAAAAAAAGCCGAATGAAATCCTATTTGAAGTCCGCCTCTGAACTTTTCGATGTGCTGGAAGAGCAAAGAGAAACGATAACAGCGGAACTTGAGAGAAAACAGTTGCTTCAATCTCCACCGTTGCATAAAGAAGGGGTTAAGGTTTCCGCAGGTCCATCGATCGTGATACGGTCGCCGTGGATGGGCCAGACATCTTCCACAGCCGCAGTCCCGAGCCGCCCTGACACCCATCACAGCCATCGCTCCAAGCACAGATCGACGGACAGGATCTCGACGATGCACGCCAGCGAGAATCACTCGCTTGACGACGTCATCGACGATGTAGTCTCCGACTACATCTCGAACCTTCCTGATGAGTGCTTGGCTTCCATTTTCCAGTCCCTCGGTTCCGGTGACAGGAAACGGTGCTCTATCGTCTGCCGCCGGTGGTTGCGAGTTGAGGGGCAGAGTCGTCATCGTCTCTCTCTCAACGCCCAGTCCGATCTACTTTTGATGATTCCGTCTATCTTCTCTCGGTTCGATGCGGTGACCAAACTTGCTCTGAAATGCGACCGCAGATCTGTCGGCATCGGCGACGACGCTCTCATCCTCATCTCGCTCCGTTGCCGGAACCTCACTCGTCTAAAGCTTCGTGCTTGCCGCGAATTGACCGATGCCGGTTTGGCCGTTTTCGCTAAGAATTGCAAGAGCTTGAAGAAGCTCTCGTGTGGATCGTGCACGTTTGGGGCCAAAGGAATGAACTCCGTGCTTGATAATTGCTCGTCGCTCGAAGAGTTATCGGTGAAGCGGCTACGTGGCATCACTGACGGAGCAGGGGCGGAGCCGATTGGGCCCGGTGTCGCTGGATCATCTCTCAAAACGATATGTTTGAAGGATCTTTACAATGGTCAGTGTTTTGGTCCGCTTATTATCGGTTCAAAGAATTTAAGAACGCTAAGGCTTTTCAGGTGCTCCGGCGATTGGGATACGATTCTGGAGTCAACTGCCGATCGAGTCACAGGTATGGTTGAAATTCACCTCGAGAGGCTTCAGGTTAGCGATAGCGGCCTTGCGGCAATATCTAATTGTTTGAATCTTGAAATCCTGCACCTTATGAAGACCCCTGAATGCACAAATTTTGGGCTTAAGTCGGTTGCGGAAAACTGCAAACTTTTAAGGAAGCTTCACATTGATGGATGGAAGACAAATCGGATAAGCGATGATGGTCTAATTGCTGTCGCTAAACACTGCTCTAATCTTCAAGAGCTGGTTCTCATCGGTGTCAATCCTACAAGTTTAAGTTTAGAGTTACTGGCCACGAATTGCCAAAACCTGGAGCGGTTGGCATTGTGTGGAAGTGAAACTGTAGGCGATGCAGAGATTTCTTGCATTGCTGCTAAATCCATAGCATTGAAGAAGCTCTGTATCAAGAGCTGTCCTGTATCGGATCATGGCATGGAAGCAATTGCAGGTGGCTGCCCTAATCTGGTAAAGGTGAAGGTGAAGAAGTGCAAGGGAGTGACTTTTGAGGGTGCTGATTGGTTGAGGGCAAGTAGGGGATCTTTGGCTGTCAATTTGGATACCGGTGAACCTGAACATCAGGATGCAGGTGCTAGTGATAGTGGTGCCCAAGAAAATCGTTTAGAAGTGCCACCAGTGGCTACCCAAGTTGAGGCTGCTAATGCTGCATCAAGCAGTGGTGCTCGATCAATGTCATTCAAGGCACGATTGGGCCTTATTGCAGGGAGGAATTTAGTAGCTGGCACTTTCAGAAGGTGGTCAAGCTTTAGCGGCAGTTCCCGCAATAGTTAGAGAAGGAAACTAACTAGAATTTGGGAAGAAAAAGACACTCTTGATCCCTTTGCATTATTTTGCGAAGTATTTATCTGGTTCTATCTTGTGTATTTGATTTCGTGTGCTGTTTATTGCCTTCTAAATTTGAATTTCACAATTGGGTGTGGTTTTGAATCTTCATGGTTGGACGTGGTGGTTGCAATTTTTTTTTACCCTGCTTACATATCATATCCACGAGGGAAGAAAATGCGGCTTCTTGATTTGACAATCACTTTTCTCTTTCCTTTTTATTTTTTATTTTTTATATTTATTTATGATAAGTGACAATCACTCTTTTAAACATTAGTTTTATAATAGTATAACAGGAGTATTAAGCCATAGCTTTGACTCTAGATTTTATTTTTTACCATATCATTTTAAAGAGTGGTATGTTGTTTAGTGTTCTATTATTGGCCCTGATGGTTTGATTAGTGAAGTAGCTAAGCCAATATTGTACATGCCAGTAAGTTTGTAGTGTTTGAAAGCGTGGTGTGCTGTTCAGTGTTGTCTGTTATTGGGTCTTCAGTTGATTATTGAAGTAGCAAAGACAGGTATGAAATGTCTAACCATGAAACTGAATCAGCTGGCCTCCTTTGATTAAGAATCTCAAGTTGGGTCCCAATTTTTTACTACTTTAGTTATGTTATTTTGGAGACTCAACACAGAGACAAGCGCTCGTGCTCCTTGAAAGTGAGGATAATTTCTGCTTTACCATTTGGACAGACCAAATAAAAAATGTCTTCTTTGCCTGCAATTCTGCTGGAATCTTGATTGAGAATGACTGAGACTTATGATGGACAGACCAACTCGGGCTTATTTGGTTAGTGTATCATCCGCTGAAAGCTACACTTTGGCTGTGCAAAGCCCCGCACACATACCAAAATGCGCCTAGAGTGCAACAAACTTTCAGTTGTCTATTAGGGTGCAAAACACAGTGGTGCTTTAACCTTTGCTGTCCACATAGAGGTTCAATCCATGTGCAGTTGATCAAGTAGGAAAGTTGCATTTTGACGATTGCTTCCTACGATAAGTGCTGCTTTCATTGGCTGTTTGCTAGTGATACTTCCAGGAGAGGCAGGTTTCTTTAGTCTCCTATTGGTGTTTTCTTCAACTAAAATTGGAAAGGTATCATGCTCCATTTTGATTTATGTTTTGGTTTATCAGGTATATTGTCTGTATGATCAGTTACATTATCTGAAGATGCACATATAGCATGATTCTTTGCAAATATATATTCTGTTGGTCTGGCCTTGAGTTTGCTCATGTCTTGTTCTCAAGATGTAGGCAAGAGTTAGTTCTGGCATAGATTGAGCAGGTAAGCTTTAGGATTGCATATTTGTGTCTTCTTTATATTTGAATATAGTTCATCACAACAGGTACCTCTCTTGTTGAACTTACTCTTTAAGCTAGCAATGGCAGTAATTACTAGATGATTATTTAATGTTGCCTACGGTATGCCTAGATGCTTAGGTGTCAAGCACCAGAGGCATCTGCTAGGAATTGCCACTGGTCTGCAAACAGGGACTCCTAGTTCAGTTGGTCGGAGTGATGCGTTAATGTGTTGGAAGTTGTAAAAGCATGTAGGATTCTTGTTTGTAAAAGCTACTGCACTTTTTTTTTTTTTAAATATCCTTTTGCTTTTGTGGTTTTGCCCCAGTTTTGTTTTGTAGAGATACTGAGAAGTGAGAAAAGTATATAATGGAAGCATTTGGGCATGCTAGAAGTAGATCCAGTTAGGGTTTGGCTGTTTGGACTCCCAGTATTGAAGGTCCTTATCCTTAATCCTTATACTTTGGCCCTAGTTTCTTCAACAGAAATACGGTAAATCCTGGTTTTACTGTGACAATAAAGTGACAATGGACTGTGTAGCATGAATGGTCCTCCCCTGGACTTAGCTTATGTTTGAAACTTTCTGTATTTTGGTGGTTGTAAGAGAAAATTTACCTCCCTCTCTCTCTCAATTACTATATCTATAATTCTTTGTCTGTAGAAACATACCCAGGCCATTCTTGTTTTTGTCAGAATTCTAATCCATTCTATATGCTTCTGTGAAATATTCGAAGCTGTATGATTGTTTTGCTATTTGGTTTGTTAGTATGACTCTATACATTTAACCATTTTCTGCCTCCTGGTTTTTTTGATATAATGAATTCTTTGCTTACTTAAAGCCTACTTCAAGATGTATTCAGTTGCAACTTCCTTCTTGTGTCTTTGTCCTGGGTGTAGAAATTTTACGCAATCGATTTTCATGCGGCTCAGTGTGTTCTTGGTAGTTGAATATTATGATGGTAGAAGATACATGATTGCAACAGTTCTATTCTTCTTGTGCATTCAACTGACTTTGAAATAGTTATATGCTGCTTCCCGATGCTTGGAATTTATACGTGATGTACGCATCTACTTAAATTGTGGAATGATGAGCAGACAAAAATTGGACTCTGTTGAAATTTGCACCTCGCCTTTTGGACTTTTTTGCCTTTCCTGCACATAAAGAGTTCTTATTGTAGCTTTGCTCATTTCAGTCGGAAACGTGGCTGAATCTGTGAGTTCTCAAGGACACAGATTTAGGAACCATGGATTTTAGCTGCTCAGACCGGTGTTTTTTGTTTTTTGGTGAAGCCCCTCTCAATCTCTGGGGAATGTTCAACTATGTTTGTTGTTTCACCTTTGCATGTGCAGATTACTAGCCTGTGTGATTCTGGCCTTTTAAGCAAAAAGATGCGCCAGGATAAGCATTATTTTTTGTTTCTTTTATGTTGCATCATCGAATCTGTTCTTTGAATGAGCAATTTCGTTTTCATTTGTCATCTTTGTTTTTGTTTTTTGTTTTTAATTTTTTATTGCTTTTCTACCACGTGTTTGGAACTTGGGGGAAGGGAGGGGAGGGGAGGGAAGAGGAAAGGGAAAATTTTAAAATTTACCTTCTTTTCCTTGTTTGATTTTACCTAAAAGAGAGAGGGAAGAGAAATGACAGGGAAAAGGGAGGGAAAAGTTTAAATCTCTCTCTCTCTCCTTTCACTATTCTATCATTTTTTTAACAGAACAAATCAGAAAGGAAAAATATTTTTTTTTCATTTTCTGTTGCCTTTCCTTTCCCTTTCCTTTCCTTCCCTCTGCGAAGTTCCAAACAGGCTCACTGTACCTGTTACAGTCAGATGTTTTAGCCACCAAGGCTCTCGTTGTTTCTATTATAAAAAAAAAAAAATTGTCTGAAAATTTTCTTCATGAGCATTCAGTCTTCAACAGAACTGTTTCAATGGTGCAGTTTACTACATTTTCAATTAATTGCTTCAATGGTGCGGTACGCTGCCCTTTTTTTTTTTTCTTGGTCATTTAGAATGCCTACATTATCTTGTGAAGGGTGTGAGAACTCTTTAAGAATTTGGCTGGAGCTGGTGAATGATGTGTTGAAGCCATAGAATTTATTGATGAGGCCATCATCATCGTTCAGATTTTGTTGGCATGTTAAGGGGTTAAGCCTTGTGACAAGAATCATATGCACCTGTTTTGGGGTGCAGTTACAAGAGTTTGAAAAGCTTAGTGGCCAGTATTTATATATATGTGTCATGTGTTGTTCTTGCTCATTTAACAATGAGGAGATAATTTAATCCGATTTCCCTGTGATTTGGTGCATTTTTTCCAGGGTTTTATTTGATATTCTGATCACATGCTTTCTTTTTCTGTCTCGATAATAGCTCACCTTCCAAAGCAATTTTCTAAAATGCTAATCCAGCAATGGTGAAATGTGATATTAAACTCGTTGCCTCACCGACAAGGACTTTGATACTTCTGCCCATTCAGTTTCTTGGTAGCTCGTATGCAGGTGTTTTTGTTTGAAAAATGGAAGACTTGCTGGTAAAGCAGCGCCTTACCTTTTCTGTGATGTTCTTTGCGAATGAACAGGGCCAAGGCAGGTTGAATTTAAACCAAACCAAACCAAAAAAATGCCTTTGAATTTTGCGCATACCAAGTGAGAAGTTTTGCTTGGTGATGCTGAAGTTGATATTCTTTATCACCATCAACATATCAGAGCTTATCTGGATTCTAATTTCATTTGATCAATCACAGCCAATAGCCGAGTTTTTGAGAACTACACTTGAACCAGACTCCTAAAGATATATATAGTCAAGCTAATTTTCTACCAGCTATGGACACAATGACAATGCTGAGTACGCAGGCTAGATTTCTACCAAATGCGAGAGTAACAGCCAATAGTCTTCGCTTTTCCTGAAAAAGTAAAACCATTTTTCTTTGCAAAATCGATAATTTTTTCTTTATTTTTTTGAGACTTCTATATGAACATTAACATTCAAAACTACCAATAAATTTTCAGTCATATCTAAACAAGCAGTTTGAAATGGAGAAGAAACATTGATTTCATTCAACATAAAAACCTAATACACTATCTTGGAATATCATCTTGCCAAAGGGTAATGCCCCCACTCCTTTAAGCATATTAATAACCAGGGCAATGAGATCCACTTGGAATTTGAGAAGCAAAGCTCCTGAGGCCCAACCTCATTTTTCTACTTATTTTTCTTCTCTTTCTTCAACGGTGGCTTCTGGTAAACGATTATCTGACTCAAGATGGTTCCATTCATCACAATACCAATTACAGAGCCCAAAACAACTTCCAACATATCAAGGAAAACAAATGTTTCCATGAAAATAAACACAAATATATAGAAGGTACAAAGCCTGGATATACACACGAAAGGAACCTCACAGGGTTGGTCTGCTGTGAAGCTCCATTGTGGTGGTCTGGCTGAAAATGGAATACAAAGAAGTTCATGTCACCAAAAAAACGACACGCATGAAGTCAACATATGACCACAGGATTGAATAGCCCTTTTTACCATCCCAATCAACTAGAAAAAGTCTAACCCATACATTTTAAGATAAGGATCAGTTACATGAATCTTCTTTCCATTATCCACTCTATCTAGGGTCATTTATACTAATGTCTCCAATCCAAGTCCCCCCTTGGCGTCCTCTTTATCCACGTTGTGCCTTACATGGCACATTGTAATGGACTGGCAGATCAGGCTAGAAGACCACACAAATTTTCAGCGATCTGCCTAGAGAACACACAACAAAAACAAACCTGCAAGGGTGACTAAGCTCCAAGCTCAGTCCTGCCAACTCGAACTCTGAGGCAACTGAATTGCACTCAGACTAAAATCCACACAATATGCATTATATGAGCACACGCCAATGATCCATAGGTGCAATGCTCAAAAAGATGTGCGGCCCTTGAGTGCTCAAGCCCAAAGACTTCAACCCAAGCACAAGCAGTAACAATGCCAATGCAAGCCACGAGATCCCAGCCCGCACACACCCCTAAAAAGCAACGCACCAAGCGCAAGCACACCTAGCATCCCCAGCTAGCAAACAACATGCCACGAGCCACCCATGCAAGCCAAGGGACCAAGCATGCCAACCAAATAGCCCAGCATACCGGGCTAGCACAACCAGTGCCCAACCAAGGAATGCAACAAGTGTGAGCTTCGCAAACCAAGTAGGCAGGTTTTCAAAACTCCATATAAGATGGTAATTTTTCCATGACACTAAAGAAATTAAGTCACCATTATAAACAAGAGACAAGGATACCACTTATTGGAGCTTTTTCCTGGATGCTGGTAAAAACTCTCACTGCAGAAAACAACATGAGCAATTCATTACTTTCCCCCCAACATATCAATTGGCCTATACTGGTTCAAAAAAATGTAAACTCACCCATTGAGCCTCCAAAATTCAGTAAACAGGTTAAAAGGCTAAGCTCCCCCGTACTTTTGTTCTGCTCAAATAATAATAAATTAATATTAGTACAAGAACATAGCTAATTAGAAGGGATAAAAAATTTGGAGCAATACCAGAAACAAACCATAATTGCTGGTAAAAAATGGACACATAGGTGGGTATAAATACAAACTAGAAATTTAGAACTCAACATTACCATCCCATAGCATCCAAATGAAGAAGCGCATGACGTTAACAAACTATAGATTGTCAGCCATAGTTTCACAGTGATTGATCCAATGGAAAGAGATCTTCAGAAAAATGAGTGTGAGTGTGTGTTTGGGTTGGGGTGGGTTTGGGGGGGGGGGGGGGGGGGGGGGGGGGGAGGGGGGTGTGGGTGGGAGGGCGGTCATGTGGTTGGTGTGTGAGTGTCCATGCATGTGTCTACAAACATGCATATGTATGTGTATGTGTAGGTTTGCATGTTGATTTGGGGAATGAGGGAGGGGGATGGGGGTTTGGTTGGTTGGGAGTACAGGATCGCTTGAAATAGTAGATTTTTGGAGTAAGTTAACATATACTTATGCATTGATTGCCTTCCAAGAAGTATGAACACTTCTAAAAAGGTGCCGTGATCGTTTCAAACACTGCCACTCATCGCACATGCCTCAACATGTGTCCAAACGTGTCAATGTGTCGTATTACTTTGTAATAATTTAAATAAGACGTGCTTGGAACACTTGGGGGACACTTAAAGCACATCACAAGCATGAAGAAGATTAATTGGGAGCCAATGATTAAAATCAAAATAAAGTGAATAGATTTTTTAATCCCTTCCCCTTTAGCTTTTTAATTTTAGGAATTCTAAAGCCTAAAAATTTCAATTTAATAGTGAATAGATTTTTAAAATAAATATTAGGACCTTTTGTTTATATAAAATGTGGAAAATATTTCTTATTATTTGATTTAATAAGACATGAATTAAGTATCATAATGTGTAGATAAATTAATTATTATTTTCATGTAGATAAAATATATTTATATGTCACCGGGTCGTGTCCTGATTTTTTAAAGATTACAGCGCTGGTATGTTCATAACATGTCATATTCATGTCCTAAGTCCATATCGGAGAGCGGTGTAACGATGATAATATTAATATCAAATACATGCAATTATTTTGGGAAGTTCTTAAGGGAGTTTTGACATAATACAGTTAACAGGTTGTGCGTTCTAGATAAAGCCATCCCATGTCAGCAAAATAAAAAAGAATGTTATCCATGATTTGATGGATGCCATTTAGCATGCCAGTTAAAAGAATAAAAGCAAAATAAGTAATATGGAAAATTTCTCACGCGTAATACAAAAGATGAAAAAGTTACAAAAATACAGATGAAATGCTCACATAAAAGTAGCCATAGATAAATGGTCCAAAAATAAAGGAAGTTTTCATAACAGCTGGCCCTCATTATTTGATATTATTGAGTAATATTTTATTTTGATATTAGATATGGCTTGCCAGGTTAGGTCAAATAGGTGGAACATGTTAATCTAAATCAAATGAATTTTATAAAGTGTCTTACATGTATTTTAGGTACCCTGAAAATACTTGTTATCACTAAATATAAACACATACGCAGGCGAGGTCCATTTTGTAGTCACCTGACTCCGATCAACCAGTGTCTCCCATCAGCTATCTCATCACCTACCACCAGCCTGGAGTGTTAAATTCCTGTTGAATTCTAAGGTTACTGAACATATGGATTGTTCTGTGTTGGAGTCACCTGAACCTAATCCATCTACTTTTTCATTTGGATCTACTGTTAAATCTTATCCACTTGGGAGGTTGAGTTCCTGTTAATTTTGTCCAATTGCAGTATTTCCAAAGACTGCAGTTATTTGAATAATCCACAACCTGCATCAATCATGCTTCCAAATCTAAAAATACTTGAAAAAAGGCATCCACAATTAAAAAAAAAAAAAAGCATGACCATGCTGCCAAGAGAGGCTGGAATGACACCTGAGCATGAGGAGGACATGAGCGAGGTGGTGAGATTAAACTACGAAAATATGCTTTCTATGCCTATCATTGAGCCTTTACAAAGTTATAGTATATCCTTGGAAAGTTTTAAGAATTACTAAAATTCTAGTGGCCAGAGTGCCAATAGAGTTGGATGGATAGTGGCCCCTATCTCCATTATATGCATTCAGCAGGCAAGATGGAGGGAGGAAATTGATGTTTACTTAATAAAACAGGCAAGTAGCTCTGGTTATCAAAAGCTCTTAAGTAAATGAAAAACACCTGGTCCGTGCACAGTAATTTTCATAACAAAGGGACGGCTTACATTTTGGAAAAAATATTACTTATGCTTTGGAGGAGTTTTAACTTTCAGGTTAGTACTAAGTCAAGCCATTCGAGGCCTCAGAAGAGTTTAGTATATTGTTTTCTCTCCCACCCGAGAAAGAGAGAGAGAGATGAAGAAGAAGGAAAATCAGTATCAACTTACAGTATAGTTTGCCCAAATTTGTGGGACCCTGGCAAAGAAAAAAATAGCATGCTGAGATGCCTGCAACAATCATTTCCACACCAGAGAAGTGTTAGACATGTGGAAAATTCTAATTTGACTGAAGAAAACAAATTGATCGAATGTTTAAATATGCTTGTGTAGATAAGAAACCAATAAAATTAATGAGAACAAGGTAAGAAAAGGAAATGAATGCCAGCAAGTAATCATAAATGTAAATGCAGTCTGGTTAGCAAATGCTACCACTCACATATAGAGCTTCAAAGAGAATGCGATCAATTTGACCAGCTAAGATAGTGGGCGCCACCGCACAATATCTGGAATAACATTAGTGAAGAAATGCAGACTATATTTCTTATTCCTGCAGAAAGAAAGCTCGCAATAAACAGAAGACAGTAGGTATCACTGCATATTGGGTCTTTCAAAACAATGCCAACAGTGATATACTCCAGCAAGCTAGTAGGATACAGCAATGACTTAACCCAGGTCTTGGTTCCTACCGGTTGAGAATAATGGTATATAATGGCAACTAAAATTATAGCTGTAACAGACATGGAAAACAAAGTGTATTAGATCCCTTGTGATTGTCACATCAAGAACAATAATTCAATAACACAACATAGAATGCCAGGATTTTGGAGGCAATACTTCGTTTAACACTTTAAAAAGACCTGCCAACCCAGATGATCTGAAACATGTTTTGCCATAGTACAAACTGAATGGGGGTTAAAATCAACAGTTTGGGCAAATAACTAGTTCTTTTTCTTTTTTATTTTTTATTTTTTACAAAAGACATTATATCTAGTGATTACGTATACAAACCAATATAATATACAACATCCGATAACAAATTAAATTATTATCACATTTGTATGCTTAATATGTGTAGTTTGAAGAAAGAAGATCCAATTCAGGTAATATGAATTTAAATGGTCAACTACAACACCCAAAATTGAGCTCCAGTGAAGAAGCTTAGCACAATTTATCTTCATTGTCTGACCCGCAACCACCCAGTCCCAGTGCAGCCACCCTGGACAGCATGGGCACAACAGATGACCTCCAAACCTTAGCCTATGGAGGTTCAAAGAGTTAGAATCTCAAATTTGTAGTCCTCCACGGGTTTCAGGATGAAAAAGAAATTCTTCAACGGTGATGAGATGAGAATTATCATCCGATTCATAAACCTGAGCCCTGCACCTTGTTTCTCCTAATCTACCCTTTTTTTTTTTTTCATTTAATTGTTCTTTTCTTTGATTTCCTATCTAGAACATAAATATATTAAAAACTACCAAATTCACAAAGTTTGACTGCTGACATTGTTTACTCCATTTCCCTTCTAATGACAAGATGGCTGTTGCATTGACAATGGAAGACAAAGTATTTTTTTTATTTTATTTAAATTCATTTTGAGAACAATCACCAACCACAAATTTAGATGGGATCAACAATTTAATCTCTCATATGACCCTTTTGAAATGGATGTGAGTAATTGTCAGCAAAGAACTGGAAGGCAAAAGAACTAAAGGGGAGGCTTGGCCTACATAACCAGTGCACTTCGCATCAATATCATACCTCAGTACCTGAAACCAAATATGATTTGGTGCTACAGAATGTACCTTCAATCAAAAGAAATGCCAACTCCCCATAAGCTGAGAATGGGAGCCCTTTGTGAAGACAATATGCCAAAGCAATGGTATAACCAACTACTTCAAGCTCAAAAGCCACGACACTAAGCCCTCTCACACTTTGGTGTTTCAGAATTTTTAGTATCTGCAGATGAAGAACAAAAGCATCAAATGACAGATACTGTAGAAGACACATCACAATTTCAAACAAACATTTGACATGTCCTAGGTGCAAGAATAAAATTCCTGTGACAGACCAATATCAAAGACATAATATAGGAATTAAACTTATGAATTGTCACACATATGACCATCATTTTCACAAATTAAAGTGAAAATTTCCTTTTTCTAGTATCTCCATTACACCAATCAACGCTGCTTTTTATCCAAGTATATCTCAAAGCGAGGCAGCATTTTAAATCAGAAGTTTTAACCTTCAATGACAGCAGCAACACAAAACCATCTATTCATGACTGGAGGACTAAGATGAGAAATTAATGCTCTCTCTCTCTCTCGGGGGAAATTGAACTTTCTTTCTTGTTTAATAGTATATCACAGAGAACTAATATAAGTTCTCGGGTGTAAGAATATGAAGACATTCACTTTCTATAAACAGAAGAACATAGTTCCTAATTTCCCGAAATCTTCAAATTGTATCCTGTAAGTTGTAACTATGGAACCATCTCCTAAGCAACTTCATTCCAATGTTGGAATCCTATTTAATGAAAACACTAGGCCTAGGAAGCACGGACATTCTGCCGAGGCCCCCGTATGCATTTCGGACACCTCTAGGACACGGACACCCATTGGACACGTGTCAGACACGTCAACAGACATGCCCAACTTTTTTAAAAATTTTTTCTTCAGACACTCCATGGACACGGCTTGAACACACGTCTTATTTTGAACACTTTGTGAACATGGTGGGGGTTCTATTGCAAATTTTGAAATAAAAGACGGGGTATATTTTATAATTTTGATGAAATGACCTTTATCATTTTTAATGGAATGAAAGGTTGATAATTAGGTCATGGAAGACACGGTTCTTTAATTTTAATTAGTGTTATCTTGTATTTTTATTAGCTTTGAATAATATATTTACATATATATATACATAAGACATAAAAAATAGATAAAAATTATTTATTGTTTCCGTGTCCTCGCCGTGTCGTATCTTGCATTTTTTTAAAATCACCGTGTCGGCATGTCTGTATCGTGTCCATGTTGGTACTCTTTAGCTTTTCTTCTTCCAATTGTCAACTCGATTGAAGAGGACATAATCTGAGTTATCTAAAATTCTCCAAAAAACAATCTTTCCCAAAAAATTATCATTGAGGTAATTTTTTTTTTATTTTTTTATGATGTATTGTTAGTTAAAGATCCATATTTATGGATTTTGGGAGTACGTAGTAAGGGAGGGATATGTCTTCCCTTCACTTTCATTTCCTCAGGTATCTAAACCCTGACTATCTTCTGGTTTCCTTTGTAGTTAATGTATACCATAACAGAAGCTTGCTATAACCAAGTTAAGGGACCCACCCCTACGGCCACCTAAACAATGTATCTGTCAGGGATGGATATAACGTCCCTAACAGCCTGTTTGGAACTTGGGGAAGGGAAATGGAGGGAAAAAGTAGAAAAAGTTTTAAATCAAGTTATCTCTTTTTCTCTCTTCTTTCCCTCCAATTTTCTTTACAAAATCAAACAGAGAAAGGATAGCAAATAGTAATTTCCCTTCCTTTCTCTTCTCTTCCCCAAGTTCCAAACAGGCTTAAGGGAAAGAAGTTTACTGGTCAACATTAGAGAATTGGATCTTATGGATTATCTCCCCTTCCCATTTCTCTAGTAATAAGGTAAGCTCGTTGGATCCTCCTCATCCTCGGAACCAAAAAAAAGAGTTTGAATAATGCAGCCAAGTCTGTAGAAGAAAAACTAATTTGATCTGATTCTAATTATACGTTTTGCAGACAGCAATTAATTTAGATAACAACCAAGGAAAATTCAAAGAACAACTAAACCGACAACGGATCAAGAATTGCAATCATAAACCAGCGCACTAAAACTGAAATTCAACAAAAAGAAATGGGACAATAATAAAGCAGAACTTCAGCTTTGATGATTGGTCTATGGAGGTTTGGAGAGACGATAAAGAATTTACCTGAGGGACTTTGACGGTGGTGGAAGCGGCGACGATGCAGTAGCCAAGGAGCTTCGATATGAGCGGAAGAAGACAATCTTTGTCCGGAAAGTTGCCGTCACTCAGCGATCCGAAGGCACAGCTAAAGTCCATCCCTAGAAACTTCATCTCTACCATTGTTGATCCCGCAAACGAACCCCCAACTGGGGACTGACTGCAGCCGGGTCGGCGACGAATTCAAGAACGATGGAATCGGACTGTTTTGTGACTCTGTTCTGAATAACCAACCGAGCGAGAGATTGCTAACGAGAAGAAAAAAAAAATGTAGGTCTTCTTTGGGTTGCGTGTACTCTGGGTCTCGCTTGGACGTAAAAATATTGAAAAATTAAATTTGTGCAAGTGCTTAGGGCTCGAGTGGGAAAAATTTAAATGATAATACTTATTAAATAATAATACTTGATGGGCAAATACATAAAAAATTTAAATTAGTAAAGTAGTTGAGAAATTTAAAAAAAAAAATATCACAAAATTTTGTAGGATATTTTTGTCAAAATCTCTCAACTACTCTTTAACTTTAGATTGCTGATATATTCACCCGCTACGTGCCACTATTTAATAAGAATTACCATCGAATTCTCAATATTACTTAATCACTGAACTATTTTCTACGCTAAAGGAATTTAGCATGCATCAATCACGTGGGTTGAAGAGGCGCCTACAGACACATGCTTGTAAATTCTATACTGATTAGCGTATTATTTTTGTCATTATCGGTGCGTTTATTATTTTAAATTTATTGTTATAAAAAATATATAATTATTATAAAATTCTTTATACTTCTTATGACACTACCTATAAAAAGTATTATTAAGTGTTATGAGGTAAATGCTTGCATATGCCCTTATGGTATATTTTAAAAAAAAAATTTATTGCTGTACAAAGTATTAAAAACATATATTTTCATAACTTTCCGCACCAAACTTTTCAGTTTTAACCGGTTAGTTTGGTTTGGACTATCAAAAAAAAAAAACAAACATTTCAAAGTTAAAACTCATTTTTTTCTAATAGACAAAGTATGTTTAAAATGTCTTATAACATATATTAACAAGTTTTGGTATGAATATATCAATTACTAATAATACACTTATAACAAATTAAAAGTCAAAAAAATTCATATTAACAAGAAAACTAAATTTTAGATTAATTAAGAATAAAAATGAAGGAAGTTAATTAATAATAGTGAGTTGTTACAATATGCAGAGAAGCACAAATTCCCATGAAAAAATATGTCCAATCTGTACTCTCTTGCTGCTAACAGTCTGTTTGAAGTTTGGAAAAAGAAAAGAGGGAAAAAAAATCACTGTTTATTTTTTTTTCCTTATTTGATTTTACCTAAGAAGAAAGGAAAGGAAAAGAGAGAGAGAGATAAGAGAAAAAGAAAGAAAATTTATAAATTAATCTCTCTCTTTCTCTTTCTTTTTTTTTTCACTTTTTTTTTATTTTCTTTGCAAAACCAAATAGGAAAGAAAAACTTATTTTCTTTCATTTTCTCTTTCCTTTTCTTTTTCTCTCCCAAGTTCCAAACATGTTGTAACAGATGCAGCTAATGCTAGTAGGGCCAGCTTCACCCTTTTACCCCCCAAGTGAGACGGCCATCTCAATAGAAATGACAATGGACAGGAAAAAAGTAAAGGTCCAACCAAATTTGCTCTATTTGGGGTGGAGATGGAGTATATAAAATGGAAATTGCAAAATTTTTCACCACTTGGCTATAGTGTATAGGGATAATATCAAAAAAAAAATTCTGATCAGTTTAGATTAATTCACATTATTAGAATTATACCTTCGAAATCTCTCTGATTTGATCCTGAATAATAGCAGGTATAAACTTTGAAATCATTTTGTTTTGATCTCGAACAGTAAGTAACAGTAACATGAAATATTTAACTGCTCAAACTCAATATTTAGACTTCTGCTGTATCTTTCGAATACGCTTTACTCCAGAGATAGTGAGCTTACAGCTGTTAGGGTTTCTTTCTCTCACAAAAACGTGTATATGCCCTTAGAGTGCGTATATATAAAGGTTACAATAAGGACCATAGGATTAATATAACTAGAGCTTCCTACTCAAATAAGAATTCTTAATCCAACCAAGATTAATTCCTATTTACGTAAATTATAATTTATACCACTAATAAATTATAATTACATTTCCTGTTATACCAGGAATTATATTTCTAGATTTATATTATTAAATGTTTATTTATCTCCCCACATTAAGATCATATATACCAGGCTATTAAATTAAATTACTGACAATTAAATTTAATAGATTATTTAATTCATTGATACCTTTCACTTAACTTATTTGATATGTCGGATTCATAATCCACTTGCAGAGTTTGACATAATCAAAACTTATGAACTTCTTCAAGGGGATATCATCAATCCTTATACCGGGACGTAGATTCTATCAATAATTAATATTTACCATACACGTAATGTTATTATTCAACTCACTGAATTTATTGATTCATAAAGAATTTTACTCTTCTGTGAATCAAAACAATAAACACTACATGCACATATCTATTTATTATATTAAGATTAAGAATATAAGCACTCATAATAATCATGATGTATTAATTATTTTATATAGTCAATATAAAAATAATTACCTCAACACGGTCTTCTTCAATACACACAAAATGTATTAGTACAAGAAGTTAGAACTATACCGTTCCTCATAGTCAAGACAAACCTATTAAAACTGTGTGCTACAATCATATTAATGGTGTGTCCAGTTCCATCTAAAACTATAAACGATAAACTTATATTCTATAAGAACGGATGATCTAATCTTCTATATGTAAACTGTACTCTATACACCAAATCATCTATTATATAAAATAAGATACATACATACATAATTATTAAATATATAATGCAATGCAAATATTGTTTACATAAATTCTCATTAAAATAGAATAAATAATTTATTAATAAATACTAAAGTCATTACACAAAACATGTATTTTAGTATAAATTCCTAACAAGAGAAAGGGATAAAGTTGGATATTTTAGATGGAGATGGGAATGAAAATCCCTATCTTCATCCTGTTCTGGTCCATTGTTATCTCTACGTCTTACGCCCTAATTTTTTAACATTCTAAATTTTAAAAAAATTATTTTATAATAAAGATGTTATACACTTTTAATATTCTTTTAAAAAGGGCCCCCCATGTAGATGAGAAAAAAATATATTCATAAAAAAAAGAAACTGAAAATTACATTTCGGAAGAAAACACCAGTTTAACCACTAAATAAATTTTACAAATAAATAAAATTTTAAAGGTCCCAAATGTTTTAAATCTTTTGCATGTTATAATTAAGGCTTTACATAAGTTATATGATCTTTTTGAAACAAAAAGCCCAGTCCAAATAAGGAAAAATGGCCCTATAATAAGGAGACTGAAAATCAAGTATATTAGTTAACTTTGAACCAAAAAAAAAAAAAAAAACAAAACTGGTCTAACATAATAAAATAAATTGCACAAAAATTTTTTAAAAGTAGGCGACTTTTTAAAACCTTATATGTTATAGTTAAATCTTATATAGTTTCTTTATTTTTGCAAAAAAAAAAAAAAAAAAGCTCAAAATCACCATTGGTTAATTTCAATAATACAGATTTAATCCAAATTTTTTTACAAAAATTTAAAAAATATATGAAAGGTTTTATTTAAAATTGTCGTCGTAGGCCACAAACTGTGTGGAGCCGGCCCTGAATACTAGAGGTGCCTATGCCAATAATAGCCAACATGGTAACCAGCGAATTAACAGTCTAGTTTTTTTAAGCCAAATTCTCACGGTTTAGACATAAGTGAATGAGTCTCACATAAATTTATTATCTTGTGTCTAGGAATGAGAAAATGAATTGAAAAATTAGATTGTATATGACATTACTTATTTTTTAATAATATAAGATTACCATTATCCAAAATTTTAACAGTATAAATTTTTTTAATACTAGTGCGGCAATTTCTCAATGAAGTATACAAAATGATCAGGATCAGTAATCTGCTCAATTGAATAAATCTTTTCTGTCTTGGGTCTTAGCCCTCATCATTTTGATTCTGAATTTGTGTTGAATTTTGCCCATCTTGCAAAAATTATAGGGCCCTTAACTTGGGCTTCGCCATTGAAGTACAGAATCTTTTTTTATCCAATGCCTAAACCCATGGACCCCAAGAGAATGGGCCCCATTAGCCTTTTCAACTCAGGAGTACCGTTGCCTCTCTTCTCTTGTTCGATAAAATAATAATCAAGAAAAAAACGAGAGGCGTGTACTCCGATCGACGCTGTCTGTTTCCGTTCCCGCAAAAATAAAATACAGCAGAAGCAGAGAGAGAAACACGAATATGAATCTCGGTGGCGGAGGAGTTGGTGCTGCTGCCGCCGGCGACGATCTGTCGTCGTCGTCGTCCCCTCTGTCCCAGTGGAGCTACGCCTTGTCTCGACGGTACCAACATGTCCTCGACAAGTCGACGCCGCATGTCCTCCACCGTTGGATCGCTTTCTCCTTCGTCGTCTTCGTCTACGTCCTCCGCGTGTACCTCGCCCAAGGTTACTACATCGTCACCTACGGCCTCGGCATCTACATCCTCCAGCTCTTCATCCTCTTCCTCTCCCCTCAGGTCGATCCCGAGATCCAAGAACTCGCTGATGGCCCCACCCTCCCCACCCGGGGATCTGAGGAGTTCCGTCCCTTTGTTCGCCGCCTTCCCGAATTCAAGTTCTGGTGCGTTGCTCCTCTTCTTTCAATTCTTGATTGGCAGGCTCTAATATATACGTTCACATTGGAGAATGAATGTAAGATTAGACTATGTTGATGATTCTTTCTCCAATTGTATGAAAGCGTATATCCAAGATCTTGATAATTTTGTTGGAAATTTGGTATCTTGAAATATATGGCATTGGAAACTTGTGTGCTGCTCGAATATTGTTTGTGCAGATTTAGGGGCATCTTCTGTTATATGATGTGGCTTTTCTCAATTTGGACTTCTAGGTCATTTGCTTCCCAGCTTGTAATGACCGACTGTCCTTTCCGGGTTTTTTTTTTTGTTTTTTTCGTTGATAAAAGTAGTCGTTTTCAGGCTTTAAAAATGTAAAACACATTGCATGAATGGTGAATGATATTTGTCGGTTGTCAAGTAGGATTGAAATTATAGTTCAGGAAATGATAGGTAAATTCCTACTCTCTTCTAGTACTGATGTAGAACGAGTTGTTGAAGAGTTACTAGAATTTTACTCCCAAAGAAGTCCAACCGGCACCGAAAACTCGATCAGGACTAAAACTGTCGTTTTTTCGAAATGTCTCGGAATCGGCCTTGATATGACGTAGGCCTTATTTTTGCCAAATTCTATCGTTTAGGTCTTCAAATCAATGTTTTTCTTATTTTAGAAAAGTTTTGTTTTAGCCATAACTTTATCTAGGAGTTTCTAAATTGGGCTAGATTTAGTTTGGAGAGTTTCTTTTAGGATTCTAGTATTCAAATTTGGGCTTAAGTCAATTTTTTTATTTTTTATAATTTTTCTTATTTTCTTTAGTATTTATTTTTCTAGAAGAATTAAGGTTAGTTTTATTATAAATAGGGATGTAAGATGTACATCTTCATTGGCATTAATTCAATTTAATGATATTCAGTTTTTAGTCATTGTTACTTGTTCTTCTTGTGTGACCAAGAGCTTCATCTTCTAGCACAAGATTTAGACCACTTGTCTACTTGAACGAAATCTATTCTTCATGTGTTACGCTGTATCAAGTACATTCTCTTAAGGAATGATTGGAGACTTAATGTGCTACGTATCAACACTTGATGATTAATCAGGTAACAGGGGTTAGACTAAAATTCAATGTCATATTGGCAATATCGCATTACAGGTAATGCAGGCTCCAAACTATAATATTAAATGAACTTTAGAACCTTAAATTAAGTCAAATGAATGTGTGTTGAAGACAATCAGAAAAGAAATTGGTCATGCAACAAAAACTTGTGATAAACTACAAACCTAAAAGGAGGACCATAAATAGATCCTACCTTGATACTAGCTGCTGTAATGCGCAATTGAGATTACCCCAATATGAAGGAAAAAGGAGGGGAAAATGATAGCACTTTCAAGAAATTGATGGTTTATAATGCTGAAATATCTTGAAGTTATAGGAGCCTTTAATCTGCGTCTTTGTACCATTCGTTTATGAGTGTTCAGGCTTGATTTAGAGAATTCTTTAGTGATGTGTGAGTTCAAGGCTACATATTCTTCTTTTCTTCTTTTTGGCTAAGCAGCTACATATTCTTCTTGGTGGACATGAAAGATGGCTTGTAATCCATAATAGCTCTCTATTTTTTCTTTCATGGCACAAATTACTCAGCAGTACCCCAACTACAGTATTGTTGCCATTTCTAGGCTGCTTTTACTGGGTGTTGTGAGTGGTGGTTAAAAAATATTGACATGATAACCAATTTAAATGATTTATGATTCTTACATGTAACTGTTAGAATTTTTTGTACATATGTCACAACATGCCAAGCACCTAAGAATTTACAAAGCCCTACTACTTTGCTGCATCAAATATGATGCTTATGCTGTGTGATGTATGAAGAAGGATATGCTCATTGCCTTTGAGGTGTTTGGATATTCTCGTTTTTTTTTTTATCAATTTGAGAGAAGAAAAAAAAAGAGATAAAGATGATTTATGATTATTTCGATATATCTTCACGTCACTATTCTTTTACTAGCAATATTGCATGAAATGTTGTTTACCTTCTGCCTTTAATTTTTTCATTTTCAAAAAAAGAATCATCATCTGCCGTTGCTCCATCTGGAGGGAAATTCCCACTGCTGCCTCCTATTGGAGACTGCCACATCTCAGTCCAAGTGTGACTGATCATGTTTGTGGCTTAGCTACCAACATGTTTAACGGTGCCATACTCAACGCATACTCCATATCTATTCAACAAATGATTAAACTCTAGAACTAATTTGCATTGGGTTTATCAGATAATTAGCGTACCTGGATTATGTTTTATTGCTGGACTAGTTTAGGGTCACCAATCTTGTTAAAGGTTTTCTTAATCACACAAAGATATTTTGTACCCATTGTTTATTGTTTTAATTCATAAGTTTACAGCTGTGAAGATTGTCCCTTTTTTTGTCACCCCCAAATCTTATTTTTTGTTAAAGAAGGAAGTTCCTCTTCACTTTTTCCTTTTCTATTGGCAGATGATCAGCCACTTATTAGCTGTAAATCTTATAAATCTTGTAAATGATAGTTTTGAGCTTGCTTGTTACATTGTTTTCCATCTTTTTACTTCTTTATGGCAGGTATTCCATAACAAAAGCCTTCTGCTTTGCCTTTGTGCTGACATTCTTCAGTGCATTTAATGTGCCTGTATTTTGGCCAATTCTATTGTTCTATTGGGTGGTGCTGTTCATTTCAACAATGAAGAGGCAGATTATGCACATGATCAAATACAAATATGTCCCCCTCTCCTTTGGCAAAAAGGTATTTAGGAAATTCTTCCACGATATATGTTTCTTTATGATGAGAATCATTTAGTATACTTTATCATTGCAGTAGTTACTATGTCCTCGAGACTTTTGAAGTGATTCAAGCCATTTTTTTCCCTCTCTTCTCTTCTTTTTTTTTTTTTTTTGAAATTTTTTTTTCAGCGGTACGCTGGAAGGAAAGTAGCTTCAACTGATGATGCGGACATTGTTACAGCATAAGGCTTCAGGTAGATTGAACCACTTAATGCTGGAAACACATTTAGATAACAAGTTTATTTAAAGGATTATATTTTTTCAAGCTTAGGGTTTCTAAGGATGTGCAGAAACAATTAATTCGAGATGCACGTATGAAAATTTTCAGCTTTGCCTGAAAAATGCTCCTTGGGTTCTTTTGGGGATGATGAGGGAGTTTCCCAATGCCCCGATACTTTTTGTTAATTACTTTGCCCATTGGACTGGAAAAAAGTTACTCGATTCTGGCTTACTGTATATGCTGATGGCATGAATTGCCCTGTGCAATGTACCAACTGTAGAGATCCTAATGCAATCTAAATTTTTTGATATTTGCTTACACATTCCTTTTTGGACATGTGGCCTTTCGTACAGAAGGCCGAGTTTGGCTACCATTTGAATTTTATCTACAGTGCGCTATTAATTTTAATTAGGTTTTTAACTGCCTAGGCCTTTTGTTCATCCCTGTCAAGAAACTGCTTTCCGTCATTTGTCATACATGTATGTTACAGGCGTTTGATCCGTGTTTCTGCTTCTTACGAACTCTGCCTTATGAGTCATGACTTAAATGATTTCCTCATTCCCTGGTCCCTTTTGATGCACTGCTAATAGATATTGAGAATGGTTAGACATATGAATGATGAATTTCGTTCAAACAATGTCGATAGAAGGATATGGTGCCCATGTATGATAATGAGGCTATGCTGCAGAGTGAGTCAAACTGCAGGGTATGTGACAATAGAGGGATGGAGGTTCTTCATGGATGCAGCAAAAGAAGGCAGGATAAGCACGGGTGCGCCTAACAGATGAGATTTAGGAATGAAAATGCACCAATGGGACGTTGTTGTTAGAATGTTTTATCTCATGAGATAAGGGAAACTGATAATTGGAGGGAGAGGGCCATGCCATGGGTGTCCTTTTAGAAAGTGTGGGATGCCAATGCCATTTTGCCCTACTATTTGTAGCTGTCAAGTCTCTTTAGCTGCCTCCACTTTAGCTTGCATCTTGCCCACCTTGGGCTTTCGAATCTATTATTTTTTTCGTTGGTAAATTCTTGTTATTGAAGAAAGTATATATTAAACTTGCATAATCAGTAACTCCACTCTGCGTCTCAGTGGGGATTGTTTATTATTTTTCTTAAAGATACAGGGGTGTAATGTGGACAGACCTTGAACAAGTCCATTCTGATGCTCTCTCATTCATTGAAGGTAGTGGTGGAGGACCATGGTTTCTCTCTCTTGCAAGTGACCACAGATTCCAAGTACAAAATTGTAGAGTTCTGTCTTCCGATCTAAAGATTTCCCATCTTCCATAGTACCAAATTTTCTTTCCATTGCTCTGTGTTTTTTGTGAATTGGATGGCTAGGATTGCTCACCCTACTCAGAATAGGATGGCAAATGAATACAATTTAAGTAGGATCATTTGTTGGGTATAGCATTTTGTGCTCACGTTATCAAGATTGCCGACTGCTGAGACATTTTTGTCACTGATAATGACCCTGCGAGTAGAGTGGGGAATGGGAAAAATATAATCTAATGAAGAATTTTTTGTGGAGGTCACTTCGGCCTTCATGTTGGTGGGTGATTTTGTGGGTTAAGATCAAGAGATCTTCATTAAACTGTATCATATAGCTGGCCATAGTGCAGACAAAGTGTTTGCTGTCAAGCTTGGGTACATAGGAACAAGGTTTTGGTGGCACTGTTTGTTATTCTGATTCACAATAATACAGATCAATGCTTGTTTTCGAAAGTTCCATGTTCTGATATTTACCTGGTTAAGAGATACTGAAAGTTGTGTCCTTTTTGTTTCTCAGATGTCTTCAAAATCTGGCAACCCCATTGGGGCAGCCTACGAGAGATTTATCTCTCGTGAATCTCTTAGACTTACCTTGGATGGATTGTTTTTGACCAAATTGGGGAGGGAATTTGTCAAGGTGTGTATAAGTTGGTTTTTCCTGACATAATAAAAAAACAAAAAGAAAGTTCCGGGCTTTTCCTCCCTTACTCTTTACCCTCTGATAAGCCTCCAAGTGCCATCCTAATAACTAAAATTATTATGTTAGAAAGGTATTTGACTGCTTAGCAAGTCAAGCTTGAAAAATGAATGGCTTCACGCATACATAATCCTTCATGAAACAAAACTTTAAAGATCATGTTTGTTTCGCAGAATGGAATAAAAAAATTATTGGTTAATGAATCTCGGGAATAAAAATCTGATGAAGAGTAATTTAGTAATTTGGCCTCCAATCCTAAATCCCAAGATTACTTATCCTACTTCCTCTGAGATCAGAATTTTAGTTAATTCTAATTAGGCCATCAATCCCCTTGTGCAACCAAATGCTAGATGAGGCTGAATATAAGATTACTAGTGGAATCCAAAGTCTTATCCAGCAAAAGAATGGTGGCCAAGAGTACTAGGAAAAAGTTGTACGCACACAAGAAATAGCAAGTGAAGCACGGCAGAGAGCCAGCTCACATTTCTGACTATTTAGCAAGTCCTAAACAGTAATTGAACTTTTTCGTTTCACTAGAAAGCATTTTTCAGTACCAAAGATTTTCCAACGGTTTGCTTCGAAGTAAAATGTATTTTCTCCAGAAAACATTATTCGTTTAATTTTTTCAACATAAAAAGTATACTTTTCGAAGAATCGTATTCTTGTGTTTGGCTAAAGTTGTGTGGAAAATAATTTCAATCGGTTAAAACATTTTAACCAACACTTCCAAGAAAAAAGTGCGACGGCGTTCCCACGAGGTCTTGTTCAAGTCTCCTTTCACGCGCGTAGGCATGGATTTGCTCTTTTCCTTTTAATTGTGACTGGAACAAACACTAAAAGCCTACCTTCTCTCTCTAGCTTCTCTCTCTCTTTGTGTCTCTCCAGAGACAATGGAAGCTGGACTACCCATGCTCAACTGTCTGTTACAGCACACTCTCAGAGGTTTATGTACATCTTCAGATTCTTCCACCTCCTCAAAGTGGGTTTATGCAGTCTTCTGGAGGATCTTGCCTCGGAATTACCCTCCACCCAAGTAAGCAAACGTGGAATTGAACTATACAATGAAGGCTCCAAAAATAAAGATAGCTCTAGCATTCCAACCAGATCATGTCTGGTTTTGAGTATTCTATCGCATTGCTTTGTTGCAGGTGGGACTATGGAGGAGGTGCACTCGATCGTGCCAAGGGAAACAAAAGGAACTGGTGATGTACAAGAATTCTGAAAAAACCCATGCCTCCTTTTTGGCTAATGCTGAGTTCTAGATTGGATTTCGGTTTCAGGATTCTTGTTTGGGAAGATGGGTTCTGCGATTTTTACGAGTGCGAAAGAGCCCCTGGGGACTTGAAGAGAAGGTTTGGAGCTGAAGTCTTCTTCAAAATGTCTCACGAGGTCTACAGTTATGGTGAAGGGTAATCATAATCAGTGCTTCTGTTTGTTTTCATGTCAAGGAACCTCTTGCTGAGTAGTTTGTTTGGCAATTGTCTGCAGCCTGGTGGGGAAAGTTGCTGCTGATAACAGTCACAAATGGGTGTTTAAAGATAGCCCAGCTGAGAATGATCCTGGCTTCATCACCTCATGGAATGTTTCAATTGACCCGGTAAGATAAAAATCAAACTTTTCCAAAAGACCTCTCTTTCTTCTCTGCTCAGTAAATATATAACAATACAGGTGAAATCTAATTCTCTTCTGATTTTCTTTATCGCATAAACAGCAACCAAGGGCATGGCAATTTCAGTTCCTTTCTGGAATCCAGGTTAATTAAAAAATTTCTCAACTAGCTCCTCCAGAATTCCTCACTTTTCACAGAAACGACTGAAAACTTTTTTTCTTCTCTATTTTACAGACAATAGCCATCATTTCTGTTAGAGAGGGCATGATTCAACTAGGCTCATTTGATAAGGTCTCTTCCTACATCTAAAATACATTCATCTGAGTGTGTAGTAGTCAATGTTCTGTAAAATATTTTTTGTTGATTGATGGTTTTTTTTTTTCAAAAGATTGTTGAAGATCTCAATCTGGTGATAAGCATACAGAGGAAATTCAGCTACCTACACAGCATACCAGGCATCTATGCCATACAGAGACCATACCTTCCTATCCAACACCCCTACACCTTCAAACCCAATAATACCCATATGTTGATGGACAGCCAGGAGACGAGTTTTGGAGCTGATGACAAGCGCCAGTTAACCGGGAAAAAGAGATTTTACGGCGAAAACCCGGAGGAGCCGCCGGTCAAAGCCATGAACTTAGGCTACAACAGCTCACAAAATGGCATGGCCGGAGCACCACCCATTTGGTCCATTCCGCCTCTCTTGCCTTCCATGCCTTTCAGTTTTGGAGCTCTCTTATCAAAGGTACCATGCTATCATGCCATTGAAGCTCTTGACACACCATCAATGACTAACAACAATATCATTAAGAGTACAAGCCAAAGTGTTAAGGTTGATAATGGTGGTGGGTTAGGCCAAATCCAAGTTGCTGATATTAAAGTGGAGCAATCTTGTGTATTAGAGGCTGCTCAAGAAGATAAACCCAGCTCCTTAAATCCTCATTTAGGATTGGGAGACGGGGTGGCTGTGGAATTAGAGTTTGGGACGTCCTTGAGACAGGGACAGAGTGCTCTAAACCACAGTTAATCAGGATGGTCAGAATTTCATTAATTTGTCATTATTAGATGATTTTGAGTTCTTCTGTGTCTGGTTGGTTGGTTGGTTGGTTGGTGGCTCGCCTGTTTCTGGACCAATGTTACCTTCGTCCATACAAATAACAATGCAATGATATATAATTATTTATTCAATGACCATCTTTCTTTTCGCTTTGTTTGTTTTTTTCGTTTACCCCTTTGGCATTTTAGTTTCTAAATAGTGTCTCAGTGATCGGTTGATACTCATGCTATTGTGGTTAACTATCATTTATATAATGCATAAAATTTATATGATTCATATAAACGGTATCCCTACACGAGCTCGATGAAATAATCGGTTAAAAGTTTGAATACCTTGTAACAGCAAAAAAAAAACTTGATTTCTAGCTTTCATCTTCCTTTGTGAGATCCCTTATCCTCTGGGAAGTACTTATTTGAAGAAGAACACATAGTGGAAAACCATAGGCAGTGCTAATAGAGCAATTACTGGTTATGATAATACAGTAACTATGACAGGAAGTAATGAAGGCTTCAATTGTTTTGGGGAACCAATCAATTATATTGAATAAATGCCATCTTCTCAGTTGGAGGATATTATGGGTAGAGCTCTTTAAAATCTTTTTTAGATTATTTATAAATATAAGAGAGTTGGAATTATAAGATAGTCCTTTTGGTTATGAAGATAATACCCTTTTTTTTTCTTTTTTTTTTTTAAGAGAATAAGAGTTACATGGCTGCTGGATTACGTGGTGATCTTTGACACCACGTACGACAAAGAGTGCAGCCTAGACATTAATTCTTTTTTCTCTTTATTCCAAGGCAACTAACAGAGGGATTAATGCTATTAACTTGTCTACTGCTTGCCAAAGTAGACTTTTTGTCTCATGTTTCTCAAGGTTTCTTATGATATTAACACATTGATTAACATGGGAAAAGACTTGCGACAGTGTCACAATCGAACTTGTAGTGCACATCACATCGTTGTTTGGATCTTTTGTCTATTGCCTCCCAACTCATCGTTTTGAAAGTGTGTGTCGTACAAGTGGGAGCCGTGCGGCAGTCCTCCACATAATGCTTTATATACATATATATATATATGCATATATATATATATATCTCCATCCAAGGAAAGCCAAATCACCTTTTAAGACTTTCATAATCATATATAGTTCCACTAGTAAAACAAAAACTCCACTATCGCAATGCAATATTTGTCCCAAAACAATGGCTAAGTTATTTTTATTTTACTAGATTTTAGTTTCGGTTTTTATTAAGATAGCAGAAAGCCTAAACTTACAAAAAGATATAAAATTGAATTTCGAAGGAAAAAACTAATTAAAAAAGCCGGTAAAGAAAGCTGATCAATTTGTAATACATAAACTAGCCTACTCCACCAGTCCATGTGCTGGTCTCGAAAATGAAGGAGACAAAAAAAAAAAAAAAGTGAGACAAAGATAATTAATCAAGAGCTGGGAACTTGGGATCCAACTTGCTCGACAGAATGGATGGTCCCCAAGCCCTATAACTTTAGGATATTTTTGGGATGCAGTTGTACGTAAGTTTGTGAACATGAGTTGTGCTGTGTGGTTTAGGGCCATTATAGGTTTGGACCAGCTTTGTTAGGAATGTGACAATGACTTGGCTTGCCCATGCCTGAATCCATGATGAAAACTTAGAGAAACTCACTTTGGGTAAATAAATTACATCAGTGTTCAGACCAGTTGTAGAAGAAACACTATGCTTTGTGACTTTGAACACCAATCTTGGACTACAAACACCAAATTTTCTTTTACCTTAATAACAAACTTGGGAAAAGGGAGGGAAGAGGAGAAAAATTACTGTTTGTTATCATTTTCTTGTTTGGTTTTAAGAAGAAAGTGGAAGGAAAGTGGAGGGAAAGAAGATAGAGAAAGAGAGAGGGATATTTTAAAATTTTTTTTTCCTTCCATTTTTCTTTATTTTCTTTTTCTTCCCTTTTTCCTTCCCTTCTTTTTCCTTTCCTCCCGCAAGTTCTAAACAGGCTATAAGTCAAATAATACAATTTGTTTTTTTGGCTACAGGTTGTTTAGTCTTTGAACCAATTACCTTATTGGGCTTGTGCAGCGTTATTATCCACACGATTTGAGTAAATTACATGAATTGAAAAATAATGATTGAACACAAAATATAAACGGACAAGTCGAAATTAAAATTTTATACTTAGCATAAAAATCAACCGCTACTGAATCACTCCATTGTTAAGTCGGATAAACATAAGCACAAAAGTTGGGCCCTTTAGGAGCTAGCAGGGGGATTTGGACTTTCTTGGCCACGTGATTGTGTTAAGACTATAATTTGACATAAGATCAAAAGGTGGCAGTTTCACTTTCACATGTCCTATAAAATAAGAGTCATAGAGTAGGACCAGTTTAGCTGGGGATATTCAATACTAATCCTTATTTGGGGATACAACACCCTATTCATAAAAGAAAAAAGAAAAAAAAAAGCTATGATATTTTCTCTTCAAGAGAGAGGCAAATGGATTCATAGGAGACACAAGTTGAAAAAGTACCTCTACCTACTCTCTTTAAGGCTGGTAGCAATGGCCCTGATTGTAGCATTTGGCTTCCAAAAACTTGCTTGCATGCAAGTGCAATGATATTTTTTAATTGCTTGCATAAACATTGGTTGCTGATACAAGTTTTAATGTGCTTTACTCACCTCAAAAAGAGGAAGAATTTTTTTTTTTTTTTGGCGGAGATTGTATTAACCACTGAGACCAAAAAACACGAATTATGTTAATTTGTAGAGATCTTTAAAATAAAAAATAAAAAATAAACAGATATCTTACAAATATTTTATTTCACGATTAGGAATGATCAATATGCTTTGATCTAAGTATAAGCACGGCATTTACTAGAGTTCAATGAAATCATTTCCAAGTCCACTTTGACACAGCAACCCATTAAAAACATTGAATGTATAGATTTACCTTGGCTTGCCTAGAAGGTTTTAAAGACAACAAAAATTGCCCGTCAACAGTTCAGGCATGCTTACAGAAAAAAAGGCAGTCTCTAATCCAATTAATTCATCAGTTCGGGACTATGCATTATTGCCAAACAACTACAAATGCCTTCAACATAAATATTTTGATTTGTACATGTGTATTATATATGGAGCATCTGACAGTTTAGGGTAAGATTATTTACACCTATTTGCTTTTCATTTGTTCTATGACTCACAAAAGGGAGTAATAAGGTTCCTTGAGGAGAAGTTATAAACTTTGATCAATCTATATAATAATATCACTGAAGCAAGGAAAAAGCACTAAAACCTTGGGTATTTGTTCTAATTGATTGTTGAATATATATACATACATATATATTTATACTAGCGGTAACTCGTGCGATGCACAGAATTTATGTATATGATTAAAAGTTTAATAGTGTACGCCATTTATATGTTGAATTTATTCTCAATCTATATAATAGATTGAAAACACAACAATCATGGATCTAAAAGAGAAAGCATTAAATGTAATGTTTTATAGAACTTGAAAAATTACACGTAAAGCTCTATGAATCCGTTGGACTTAAAACTCAAGAAAAATCTTAACCAATAGATGGGTTGACATATATAATCAAACCAATTAAATCAAATATCTCTCTTATTGTTCTCTATCCCTCACGCTGCCTCCTCCTTCCTTCTTCTATTCTGTTGCGATTGCTGGTGATAATGACAATATGGTGGATAATTTTTGATATCTCAATGTCAAATTTCAATCAATTTCCTTCAAAACTCAACAAAAAAATGCAATGTTAGTAATAATACAAATAAAGACAATAATAAAATAGTGATAATTTAACACCACAAATCATAATAAACAAAAAGATCATCTGAGTAGTTTAAAGAGTATTCTTTGCTAGAAAATTTAAAAATAATACAAAAAGGAATTGAGACAATTCATACTAAAGGAGAGAATGGCAAGGAGGGATGATTAAAATATGACAATATCCAAAATTTAGGAGGCTATGCATTATAAACTATTGTTGCAGTTTCTCACATTGTATGATTTTCAATACAATCAAAGCAAATTAAAATATTAATAAAAAGAAAATCATAACCCATCATGACAAAGAAGAAAAGATAGTGAAGTAAAAAGAAAACAGAAAAGAAAAGGGTGAGTGAAGTTTGAAAAGAAAAGAGTGAAGAAGAAGAAATAGAGAAGGGGTGGAGAAAAGAAAAAAAAAAAACTCTAGAATAAGAAATGCAACCATTCACTTTTAGCATACCCCATTCTGAGTCTTAACTACATTGCTTGTTTTTGTTTTCAACTATAATTTTGAATTCAATATTACCATCCATTCACCTTCTTTAACCACCCAAAATAGTCTATGTGCTTAAAACTTTACAACAGTGTTGTGGCATGAGGAGTGCAAATCCTACCTAACACACATGAAATAATTAAAAGAATTGTCAGAATAGAAATGTCTGCAAAGAACAGCTTAATTAAATGTCAATGGCTAATATAGGCACTAAATACTGCAAATTATGTAAACACAATAAACAAAGTTCTAGATTTTATTCTAAAGGCAATAAATCTTTCTCACTACTGCAACTCAAACCCAAATCAAAAGCTATACAAACATAATTTTCAATGACTTGATATGTTAAGGTTGAGAGACTTAATCATGCTTTCTAAATACCATTCCCCCAATGTTTGTTTTTCATTATCAATGGCAGTTTTCTCCATTTGAGGCTTCTTGCAAAGCATGAAATTCTTTACACCGAACAGCCCGATTGTCTCTCACGGGCTCAAAGTTGCAAAATTTTCAGTACAGATGCCATGCACAAAATGAAGAAAACTAATATAAAGAGAAGAATCAATACAAACACATTTCATAATATAAATACATAATACACAAACAAATACACATATACATATGAATGCATATTTCTATGGAGATCTAAATATTGTATTTCAATGTTATGCAAATGAAGAGAATCCAAAAAAAGAGACTAACATGACCCCAATCCAGCATAAGCGGTGAATCAGAAATGAAAATTTCAACCAAAATACCACACTCCAAGATCTTTAACCTTTTAGTTGATCACACACATTCAATAAAAAAAAACATATATAGACAAATACATATAGAGTTCTACCATTACAGATTATCTTCTAGCTTAAACTACAATAAAGGCCGATAGTGGTCTCGCGACTCTTACCTTCACATTCTCATGTATCGAATGTTGCTTAGCTACTGTAGTGGTGGCTGTTGTGGTGATTTAGACTTCAATGAAGGTCGATAGTTGTCTCACAATTTAGACTTCAATGAAGACCGATAGTTGTCTCACCTACACTTTTGAGAGCCTTTTGAAAATCTATCGTCTATAAGATATTCTATTCTCTTGGCTATTATTAGGGTTTATATTTAGGATAGGGAGGGAGGGCTAGCAATCAAATTTGCCAGAATTATGCTGGTAATTAAGTTTGTAGATTTTCTTTCCCTTTTTAGTTCTTTTTAGCATTTTTTTTTTTTTTAGGTTTCTTTCTCCCTTTTTTTGTGATGATTTTCTTTGTTCTTTATGTGAGAGAGGTAGCTGGGTGGTAGAGAGGGCAAGGTGAGGTTGGGATATGCCACGTGTCAAATTGAATTAAAATGCAGATTTTGTTTCCTTTGGTTTTTTTATCCATGGATTGGAATTTTTTTTTTAGTTAATTTTTTTGATTCCTTGTTAGAATTTAACTTCTTTAATTATTTTATAATAATTTAGTGTAAGAAAATAAAAGTAGGGAAGATAAAAGTTTCAGTAGGGATTGAATATAGGACTCGATTAGCTTTAGAAAATAATAATGTGATGTAATTTTTTTCTATGAAAAATATGATTTTTAAGGAGAGATTCTAGAATTCATGTACCTATTAATGAGTCTTTTTAGGATTTAGATACACTTTTATAAAAAATATGATTTTTAATGAGAGATTTTAGGAAGGATTATAAATTTTAAAATTAAAATTCAAGTTCTTTCCTTTTGTTATTTTTTTGTGTTTTCTTGTCAGAATTTTATTTTTTTAATTATTTAAAAAAAAATTATAAAAAAAAAAGAAAAGAGCTTGATTGGTTGAAAGATCAAAGTTTGCCACATGACATTACAGTTTATTAGGATTTTTAAAAAAGTGAGAATTAAATTTTAAAAGCATGAAAAGCTTCCACTACATTTACATATATTGATAAGCTTCCACTACATTTACATATATTGATAGTATAGATATCTGTACAGAAGGGCCATTGCCACCTAGAAGATTGGCGATGAGAACCAAGATTAACTTGAAGGATCGCATCAAGTACAGGCAGCATTTAAACTAATTCATGAAAGCCACCCTTAAACAACGGCTGGAATTCAAAGCAGTATCATACGCAATCAGCGGAAACTTGAAATTGACAATAATCTGTCCGTTGTTCAGATGGAACAGAAATATAAACCAGCATTATTTACATAATAAGCATCAGAATACATAATCAATGTTTGACCATCCTTCCGGTGGAAATGAGGTATGCAGAAGAATAATACCAAAGGAGACTAGCGAGCATGCTACGATCCCTTCAGCCTCCGACTGGCTTTTTTCCTCATTCGCAGCTCTGCTCAGAAGTTCCAAAGCTTTCCTAAGCGCTGTTCCTCTTTCCGTTATTCGCAAAGGCCCACTTAGGCTTAGCCGGAATGCGCTTCATTGCCTTCATCCCCAACGGGTTGTCCTTGCTCTGTTTCATTATTAATGAAGAATGTAAGTACATATGTTTTGGAAACTCCACAAGTTACCAGTAGCATAGTTACGAGAATGGAGATAATGAAGTATAGATAGTTCTTACCATTAAGCAGGTGCCTGCATATACGTTACATACAGGATACTCGTGAGGGCAGCAACTGTAATGGTCATCACAGCAGGTGGCGCCCTCGAGTGGGCAGCATCCCCAAGCAAAGCAATCGTTGCCATATTCATAGACACAGCAGCAGGTGGTGCTCTCGGGACAAGTATAGTAATCATCACAAACAGTTGGAGGCTTTATGGGTGATGGAGGAGATGGGCCGGGGTTGGGAGGATTTTGACCTGTCTTGAGAGGGTAAGAGGCCTCCATTGCAATTCCACATTTGCCTGTCTTAACTGCGTTACGCTCCATTCTGATGTAGCCATTCTCTCCCCAGCTTGCACCCCACGAGTTCTTCACAATCCAGTAATCCACACCATTTTCTGTACCGTATCCAACAGCAGCAACACCATGGTCTAGGTCTGTCCCGCATTTTCCTGTGAATACGCCCTGAAGAGACAAGAAATAGGACAGGATTATAGATGACTTCATAGGCATTTCATCCATTTTCCAAGAACTTTGTTACACCACTGTACTGATTTTCCAACAACACTGTTACACAACTGAGGCTTATCAAACAAATTATCTGGTGGGCTGCTGAATCACTTGGCTGGAGTTGCAGCATATCATTATCATAAAAGCCATCGATTCATAAAATGTAGTCTTATTAAAGAAATAATTGTCTTGAGCAGCACAAGATTATCATATGTAGCAGTGCAAATGGTTAATTAATCAGATAACAATGTTTGTACAACTGCAACTTTCTATAGACGCAGCCTTTGTAATTAGAAAGAATTTATCATTAACAAAGACCAAGACAGAATCTTTACCGATTCATATAATTGGAATCCCATGCCACTGGCTTCAATGGCAACGCTCACAGGCTGATTTGCCACTGCCTTCTGCAATGCCTTTTCATCGTTTTCAGGAACATCTTCATAATCATCAATGCTAACAACCTTGGCATTTTTCTGCATGAAGAGCAATTACCAAAGAATGAGATATAAACTTGTTTCTTCACTTTACTCGATCATTCATTTTAAGAACTGGAATACCAACCCTGTATTGGTCGCATCTACCATCTCTAGCGTTATAGGGGTAATCTGTCTCAGAATCAATGCCACCATTGTTGATGATGAACTCGAAGGCATAGTCCATGAGACCCCCATTGCATCCTTCATTATAAGCTGTATCGCAGTCCACCAGCTCTTGTTCTGATAGCGAGATCAAATCGCCAGTCACTATTTGATTGATCCCTTCCACAGCAGCAATGGTTGAAAACGCCCAGCAACTCCCTTCATTTTTCAATCAATGAGAACACACAAATTATTTAAGTCACAATACACAAATGCATAAAGCAACATAAAGTCAACAAGAACTTTGCCTAAATGTTTCTCTCTGTGTTTATTATTTGTTTTTCCTTCTTCATGATTAGATTTTAATTTGTACAGGTCATTGAAAGAGTGGAGCCAGTCCAACAAAAGGGCCGCCCAACCAGGGAGGAAAATACAAAAATATGTGGGCCATCGTTATGGCTAGATTCAAATGAGTTCATGCATGACGTATTGTGGACTAGATAGACCATCCACCTAATTGAATATTCTCATTAATTTACCTGCAACTGTTAAGATTAGAGGAAAAATCCATATGAATCCATTGGCAAAACAACGATCATCAAAACCCACTTATTTAATTGCGGCTCCAAGAATTCTTGTTGATGGGTCGTGCCAAAATTTATATACTAAGCTTCCAAGTCTTAATACACCGAGTCTATTATTTTTTATAAAACTATATGCAAATATATATACTTCTATAGTTGTTCTCGGTTTTCTATTTTAGAACTTGGATCATAATAACTTCATCATCAATACTATCAAATAGGTTATTTTAAATCTATGCTACGAAACAATCATTTATTTACTCCTTAATCTGTCGTTTGGTTATGCAATTAATTCTTTTTTATCAATTCCATTGTCGGAAAAAAACACTCTTTATTGAAGAGTAACGCTTGGTGAGCTTTCTCCAGTTCTACCAATAGGTTCACGCAAAATAACTGGCCATTCAACCATACACATGACAGATTGACAATCATTCACAACTAAATGCATTGACTAATCCGAGCAATTAATATTACCAAATTATCCTTGAATCTACCACTAACCGGACGGTATAATGGTCCAATCACATAAAAACCTTTAACAAAAGACTACAAACAAAACAGAGGACACCTACTACTAGCCTAATTTTATGTGTATCAGCACAAATTATTATGAATAATGCTATACAATCAGAAAATATAATTAGAATGATGTGACTGAATTGTAACCTATCATTTTAAAACAAAGAATACCAAGATGCATTTTATTTACAAAACTGTCATTACAACATCATTCTGATTCAAAATTCTATACAAAAATTCTATAAGAATAGCATTTTCCAATTACTATTATCTTTTTTGGAAGGCGCAACATATTACATTACTTGATCAGGGTCAGGCGGGGCCTATGATCCCCTAAAAATTAAAAAAATTCTACAATTCTTATAGACTTTTGGGTATTTATAATAAAATATAAGTACTAATTCCTCAAAGTTTTTAAAGATTTTACCTTAATCCCTACAAAATTAAAAAAAATTACTTTAATCCCCCCAACACAAATCCTGCCACTGCACTTGAGTATACGAAATACATACATACATACATATATCTGATCTAAATACCAAAAATTGAACTATATAGCATCGAAGAGAACAGGATGAAACTAAGGGCAATTTGGTCAACTTAAAAGGAAAAGAAAAAGCATACCACAGCTCCCCTGGTCTTTGACATCAACGACGGCACCTTTCTTTCTCCAATCGACCGAGTCCGGCAAGGTCTCGCCGACGAGGGGAGCATAGCGGTCGCTCTTCTTGGGTGTCGAAAGCCGCCTCCTAGAGCCGGCCCTGGTGCCCAGGTACATGGATCGGTACTCCTCGTTAGTCAGGTCAGCGAACCGGTTAAGACCTACCTTGTAGGTCCGGTTCTCGGCGTTGTGCTCGTCGATGAACCGGAGGTTGTCCTTGAAGATCTGAAACCTCCTCTCCTTCTCACCCAGGGCGTTGTAGGACTTGCCGTGCTTGACTAGCCACTCCTCGTACATAGCCATCACTTCGTCGTCGGTCCTCCAGCTCGATTTGTCGCCGTGCTTTTCATCGTAGCTGACAATCGACATGTCCAACGCCGATGATAACGCGAAGAGCATGAAAAACAAGAGGACGGCCATGGATATGAAGGATCTAGACAAACCCATGTTTGTCTTCTCTCTCTATACTCTCTTTTTCTTTGTTTTTGAAGAGAGAGATGGGAACCGGTGATGGCTTCGGATATGCAAAAAGGTTGGGGGAGAGCGTGGACTTAATAAAGGAAAAAAGAGTGGGTTTTTACGCTGTATATTAGATGTATTTGTTGTTATAAATTACCAGAAAAAAGAAATATACTTATACATTAGATATCTCATATATAGAAGTAAAAATCTCAAGGATTAAAACCTATTGCCAGAGGAATTATGGCTGTTACCAACGGGAAGTTCAATAATTTGGAAGCTTTAGTAGTTGTACATTTACCTAGCAGAAGTCTTAATGGCTACGGTAGTAGATTCATCTAACAATATTAACAAGAAATTAAAATAGCATGGGGACGCATGAGAGTCCAAACGAGGACCATGCGGATGGAATGTGATTGGCTGGAAGAAAAGAGGGCAGGAAAGAGAGAGGAAGTGAAGTCTAGAAAGAGAAAAATAGAGGCTCAAGCGACCAACCCGGTAAGGGAAGGGGGTCCGAATTCCACAACTCTTGGCCCTAAAAATAGGAGCCGTGTGGGAAATGATGCTGGTTTTTGACGTATTTGATTCGGACTTCGCTTTGCCTGCCATTGGTGACGACAGGATTCAGGGCCTGTTTGGAAATAGTTGAAAGAAAGAGAAAGGAAACGGAAACAGAGTGAGCAAACTGTGAGAAAAGTGATTTTTTTTTGGTTAGACAAAGAAAATAAAATTTTCTTGTTCCAAAATTAAGAAAAATATTAAAAAAATAATATAATAACTATTAAAAAAGAAAATAAATTTTTTCTCAATTTTTTTTTTGCATTTTCTTTCTCTTCTCCAAACTAGAAGCCAAACAAGGATTACTGTTATTTTCTCTTCATTTTTTAAAGTTGTAATAATGAAAATAAGTGATTCATGGTTGTGAATCTAATGAAAGAATTACGGCACCAAAATTTTAGATTATATTTAAAAGATCAGAATATATTCTAGAGTAATGTATTAAGATTTCTAAACTCATAATAATGTGCAGTCAATAGTCTTGCAGATCATTAATTTTAAATTTTAATGATATTTTGTAACATTTTGTATTAAAATTAAAATCTAAAGTTCTACTTGTAGAAAAACCAAATCCACCTTGATTGTGCAAGAGAAGAATACTATCAGAGTTTAGTTATGATTCATGACAGTGGAGAGTTTTTTTTACCCAAGCTTTTTAAAGGGTTCGTTTGATAAATGTTTTTTTTTTTTTATAAAAATAAAAAATACTGAAATGGGTGTATTTTTTATTTTCAAAACATTAGTCTGATACTGTTAGTAGAACGATAACATACAAATATTATTACTAGATCATAAAAAATAAAAAATAAAAAAATACATTTATAACATATAACAAAAAATAAAAACTGATAGCACTTCTAAATTAACCTTAAATTTAACATGCAAAACTAAGACTAGTGTTTTGGTGTTAAACTCTATTGTCAAATTAATAAATAAATAAAAAAGGTAAGTGGGGTTTAACTCTTTGTCTCAACAATTAAGCGAGATTCACGTGGAGATGGAGGGTATCGTCAATATTTTTTTATCCAATAAAACAAAAACAATTGTATTCTTGTCGTTTAGTTGAAATTTATTTATCTATTAATTTTTATAATTGGATGAGATGCTCATGGTAAGGTATCTGGACGAGCCACGTTGCATGTTTCTATTCATGGAGTACAGCCTTTTGGTGGGACCCATAACAGGTTGAAATGGTCCATTTCATCATCTGTGCATCAATTATTACGCCCGCGCCCACTCCGCCCTCGGTGGGGACAGCCCAACCCTCTTATCACTTTTGTCTTTTTGAACATTAATTTTTTTCTCAAATAGTATTTTTCTTCTAAAATAGTGAAAGTAATTCGATATGGTGTTGACATTTAAAACATGATATTTTAATCCTGAGGGATAGTTGCGTGAAGATACAAACGAGCTATAAATTCAAATATTTTGAGTTGGACATTTGGCAATTTTTTTAAGTTAAGTCTTGAAAAATTTATCTTCTACAAATTTTTTATTCTTGAAGTAAATGACTTGTTTTTTATCAAATAACAAAAAAAAAAAAAAAATTGAGATGTACATAATCTGATCTGGACACTATTGGCCACATGATAACAAAAAAAATATTACTAAAATGTATTTTTATGGCACATTTTAAGTTTATTTTATCTTATTATACAAAATGTTAAAAATTATGTTTTCTGTAAATATATGTTTAAAATGTGTGATAAAGACATATGTTAGCTTTTGTTGTTAAAATAATCTAGTACATTAAAAACATGTTTTTTTTTTAATTTCCTCAAATGTATGTCCTCAAATTGAATTTAAGTGCTTATGCACTTTCACAATTCTTATTTATCCTAAGTTTTGTATAATTAATTATGAAATTGAGATTTAAATTGGTTTAATATGATTGTTCTTTATATACAATCTAAGACAGATTGTAACGTCATAATAATGATTTTGCGTCCCACCTTGCCATAGAATAATAGGTGTATGGAAAATTTAAAATGATACCGTTGTTCGACGTGTAATTTCCAATTTCCACTTGCTAGGCCAACCATGTTAAATTAATCCAACCAAGACTGATGGTGACATCAAGATTTATTTTGTTGCTAAACGTGTTTAAGTTTTTCACTAACTATTCTCTCAAATGTGTACAGGGTCAATGACATAAATTTCATAATTGCATGAGAATGAATTGAACATAAAAACTAGTTAACCACTAAATCACCCTTCTAGGACATCAAGAGATTAATTAGTACGTAAAGATTAAAACAATTAATCAAAGTAATTTACAAACACAATGCACAAATTAAAATTGCTTGCAAGGCCCATCTTAATTTACTTGACAAGCAATATTTGAATTTTTTTTTCTTTTTTAATACCTTTTGAAATTGACTTTTCATAATGTTTGTGTGTTGTCAACTCAAACTAGTGCGTGCTATTAGCTAAATCATGTCAGCAAATCAAACATGATTTACCCAATGCTATGGAAAAAAGATAAAAAAAAAAAAGTTTATTTATTTTAACGTTGGTTTAGATTAGCTTATAAGTTTATTTATTTAAATAGTTATATAAATAATTTTTAAAATTTTTTAGTTTTTGGTAAAAAAAATTATAAGTATACACTAAAAATCTGCAAAGAAGGTAAAATTTTAAATTTTGGTTGAAGAAAAATAGTTATATAAGCTGATCTAAATGGCTATGAATTTATATGGAATGTTTTTGAGCACCCGAATGTTTTGGCCTTCCCGTTTAAGTAATAATTAGTGAAGAAAATGTGTTTTGGATGAACTAATATGTGTCTAAAAGACTGAGAATTAAAAATCATGGCTTTACATGTACCTGTCTTATGTACACTAGGCTACAAGCATAGAGCAAAGAATTAAGATAATCCCAAAACAATAGGAAGTTTTTAGTTTTCTTTCTTTCTCAACCATGAAAAACACTAACTAGAGGCATGACGACCCATTGGGTGTGTTGGACAGTCACGCCTGTAATTAGCACAACTCCATCAACTATTTCAGCGACCATTAAACAACACGCCAAACCTCTGAAACTTTCAATATGAATTTGAATATGTGTCCATTAATTTACAATGGACAAAGTGGTGATGACATTTGATAGTGACCCCCAATTAAACAAGGTTCATATATCTTATGCTTGTGATTTTTTTTTATTAATTTTATAACAAATCACATGACACAGACCTCCACTCTAACTTTGTAAAGTTTTTTTTAGTGGGTCAGTTTTCAAAATTAGGTATATATACTTATAAAAGATATTTTATATTCAGTTACGATAAGAAGCAAAGACGGACACGTTCGACAGTTGGTTATTGTTGAAGTTTTCTTGCAAACAAAGCTTGAAAGGTCAAATATATATCGCCAAATAAGGCTAGTTTGTTGGGTTAAGCCTTGATGTTTAATTGGCCAAGTGGATGCGACCTTTACCAACATTTTAAAAAACTCGTGAAGGACATATATCTATACATGTATGCATGTGCAGTTTCTTACAGGGACTAAGAAGTAGGGAAAAACTAGAGGTTAATCAATATTGTAGTAGAGACTTATTCATAATTTACAGGTTTGTATTTTTCTTTTTCATTTTTCATTTTTCATTTTTCATTTTTCATTTCTCTACCAAGTAGTTTACCTGGAACTCAAATGGAAGATGGAGGCAGAGACATGCAGATTGCAGAGGGGTGGAGAAGATGCTGACAGCCGATTCTAATCTTGAAATGGGATTAGAACTTCATGAATTCCAAAATTGAATCTGCCTACAAGGGCACTAGACCAGACACCCAAAAAATAAAAAATAAAAAATAGAATAGAAAAGAAAATAATAGGATATTAGTCCAGGCTTCCATGTGAAGGCAACAACAGGGACACCTGTGTGGGTCTCTGGGCCCCATAGCCCAATAACAGGAACCAGACACCATAAAACAGTTGTACATGAGCACAGAGGGATCTCCAAGTCTGCATAGAACACAACCATTCAAAGTCTTTGATTCGGCCTCTCAACTATGGGTTGGATTTGGACAGGTGCACATGTAACTCTGTTCACTCTTAGTTCTCAACTTGAAGTCTCTTAAAATAAATAAATAAACATATATATTTATATGTATGTATATATATATAGAAAAATGTTATTTTTATAAAAAAAAATTATACAAAAATTCTCACCAAAATAATGTGACAGTGTTAGTTTTATTAGAAAAATACATTGTGGTGGGTGTTTTTATTTTGAAGTAAAAGAGTACTCTCATTCAGATACATCTTTTATATGAAATTTTATATAAATTTTTATATTTGTATAATATTACTCACATATATTATATATATATATATATATTTTAAGACAAATGTATATATATCTATTGGAGTTTCTGAATTGCATTTCCTGAGGGGAGTTTGGTGAGGGTGGGGCCTAGAATTACTCCACTTATTAATTTTTCTAACGGCCTTTTTTACTTGGGCCCAGCCATTACCACTATCTCCATGGCAAACATGGCGGCCCACTTGTGGGATAGTGTTGAAAGAACTAGTTGGCCGTTGATCAGTTTATATGAACGGTTAAGATTGAGTGCCTTGGTATCCGCTTGGTTGGTAGTTTTGGCACCTTCCGGGATGGATATTGATTAAGGCCCATGTCCTTTTGTAATTAACCGCACAAATGAAAAGGCATGTGATTCACTTCCCATCATGGGCATGTCTTCCTTCTTCTTCTTTTTTTTTTTTTTCCCATCTTAAGCAACCAATATCCATATAATTAATGGTGACTCTAGAAATTTTTGTCAATAGTGGCATTTAAAAAACTAAATTTTACAAATCCAAAAAGGTTGCGCTTAACATATATGTGACCTATTTTTTTACTATCTATATTTAGTAAATCGGCAAACTAACTAAAACTTCTCAAAGTATAAAAAAAGATAATTTTTATATATTAATACTATTTTTTAACAAAATTACTTTTAAATACATGAATTTGTAAAATTGATCTCGACTTAATTTCGAAATGGTTCCACAATAACCTAATTATCAATACCATTAAATACCTCTTTATATATATAATCAAACAGTTATTCATCCATTGATCTCCATTTCATTTATGCAATTGATTTTTTTGTGAATTTCATTGCCAAAGAAAACTCTCTTCCATGGTTGCAATCGTGATGAATAGAAGTTTTGTCAATTTAGCAAGAAAAATAGACTACTAAATATACAAGATCCTTCTTTCTCTTTATAGCAAGGTTGTCAATTCCTTAAAGTTGATCATCAAGTGTCAGCAGTACTATTGCAAAAAAATCAAAAGGATACAATTTAGGAGATGTATTAACATTTGCTTATCAAAACTCTAAAATTGAAAAAAAAATTCTAGTAGTTAGGTAGCACTGAGTATTCAGTGGTAATCCCTATTAAATAGTGACACATAGTGTGTAACTATATTAGCAACCTGAATTAGTAAAGTAGTAGAGAGATTTTTAAGCAAAAATATTACTTGACAAAATCTGATAAGATGCTTTTTTAAAAGTCTATCCACTACTCCATAAACTCAGGTTACTAATATATTTACACACCACGTGTCACAATTTAATAGAAATTACCACCAAATACTCGGTGCTATCTGACCGCTACACTATTTTTTTCCTAAAATTCAATCTAAATTATTAAATATGCAAACACGTCAAATATTTTCAATATTTTCAATGAAGCACCCATTCAACAATGAAGGGTAAAAATAGTAATGTTGTATTACCCAAAAAATATAGTTGCTACTAATACCTCCCCTCATGACAGGGGCCTTTGATTTCCCCCATCTCCAAAGGCTTGAACCCAGACCTTCCATTCCCCCACTCCTTAGGTAGTAATACGTATATATTATTGATATTATTTGTATTTCTCAAATATATATATGTATATGTATTTCTCAAATATATATATATGTATTTATATTATATTGTAGCAATTGGTTAGGTGTTATGAGGTCTTTGAAGTTGAAAGTTTTAATTTTTTTTTTTATCAATTTTGATTTTTTAAAAACATAAAATACACGTCATATTCTTATTGATTCCATTAATTAATTAATTTATGTATTCTAAACTTCATAAATGCTATCAATTGATAGTTATGTTTTTCAAATTTCTTTAATTATAATCCTCCTAAAGGATCTTATTAATTATAACAAGATTTTACATTTTTGAAATAGAAAGAACATGCGTCATTAAATTATTTGCACTTTGTCATATCATTGATTCTTTCTAATATTTTTCTTATTTCTTCTTAATTTTATAAATTATATTTATTGATAGTTATGGTAACATTTTCAAATTTCATTAATTATAATCCTCCTAAAGTCTTTATTAATCATAAATTAGATTATAAATTTCTAAAATAGAAATATGATGTGTCATTAAATTATTAACACTTTGTCATACACAACATACATGTGTCAAAATATCAATGGTTTTTTCTTTTTTTTTTTCTTATTTCTTCTCAAATTTTAGAGATTCTATCTATTCATCCAGTGGCGGACCTAGAATTTAGTTGAGGGGCCAGCATAAAAAAAAAGTTCAAAGGAGGATGAGGTATTTTAATTTTTTTTGGGGAGGGGGGCATTACTGTATTTTTTTTCTTATACAAAAATTTATAGAGAGAATTTTGAAAATTTTGGAGGAGTCACGGCCTTCGCCTCCGCCCCTCCATCTGCTATTGTATTCATACATACTATATACTATAGCAATATGTTAGAAGGTCTTTGAAACTGAAAACTTCAATCAAATTTTCTTTGCATTTTGATTTTTGAGGTCATAGTTTTTTAAATTTTCTTTCAAAATTCAAACTATTATGTGCTTCCTAAACTTACTCTTTCATATTTTAAAAAATACACACTCATTTTTGTGCAATCTATAGTATATCATAGTAACTGGTTTTTTGGTTGTTGAGTTCAAAAGTTCTAACCCAATTTTTTTAGAGTTTTAAATTTACAAAATACTTATGTCATCTAATCATTAAGTTATTTTTTTTAATATAAATCTTTGTTATTGTTTTTATGTGATCCCTAACTTAAATTTTGTATGTGTAACACTCTGTCTATTCTTTTTCTATAATGTTTAATATCTTAAGTCAAACACTTAATTAAAGTCCTATTAATTTATAATTGGGTCAAAACGAATCAATCCATAAATAGGATTTTAGAGATTTTTTTTTTTAAATTCAACCTATTCAAATATTTCTGTTGATATCTTTTTGCAAAAACTTAAGTTGATCACCTTAGTTTTTTTCCATTACTAATATTGTTTTTTTATTATTTTATTTTAAAGTGACAAGTACTTTCACTTGAGGACGAAAAGGCTTATTCTTTAATGTTGTGGCCTAAAATTATGTTGTTAATTATATACTTTTAATTTGGTAAAATTATATGTTACACATATATGTAAAAACTAGAAACACACATTTAAAATATTAAATATAGCATGAGAGTAACAAAATTGTTTATATTAACGTATTCATTATATTTATAACATATATATCAAATACTGAATATCAAGATACTTTATGTCAAAATTATATCTTTAAATTATTTTTATTTTATTTATAATTTTTATATATAATATACTGTGTATAGCACGAGTTGACTACTAATATACTCTTATATGCTTTGAAACCTTACTATCAACGGCTTCAATGTTCATTAAAAATAAAATTTATACATTGTAAGCAAATTGCTTTTGCCGTTCGGGTGACATCATTCATCAATGAGTGACGTCGTCCAAGCAAGTAATGTTTCAGGATCATGCAGTAAAGTTCATTGGTTCTAACGAGTTCCAATCACAAGAAAAATACAGCGACCGTACTTTTCATGCCCAATGTTTTTAAAAATCGAATCGTTAAGCGAACCAGAAAAGTTATAAGTTACGGGTCATTGATTTAATTATTGGGTCAATTATTATTAACCCGTGACGTCATAATTATGTCATTAATAATTAATTAATATTAATAAATAATATATTATTTTTTTACACTATTTTTTATATTTAAAACATAAAATTTTGCCTTAAAATAGTAAATCAGACGGTTTAATAATACCGGTTCAAATGATCGGGTCACGGTTCGACCGCTATTTTGACTGAATTTGACCGGATTTAACCAAGTTTTGATCAAAATGAGTTTTAAAGATTAACCGGACCGTCTTTTTAACCGAGTCACGAGTCAACCGGTTGAACCTGCCGAGCCGGGCCGGGTTTTATAACACTTCTCATGCCAATGTGGTGCCGGTCTAAGGAGGTTCTGATGGCTAAATTATTATAAAAATAAGCTATGTAGCTACAATATTGACTTGCTTATAGTTCATCGGGCTTTTTATCATAAAAATATTAAAATTTATTTGTGTTCTTTTACTTTCTTAACTAAAAATTCGAGTTTCAAATTAAGTATTAATTTATCAATCTACTATCAAAATTTTGGAAATTATCAATATGATATTATGTTTATAATTTTCAAAGCAACTGGACTTAATTGTCCTTTTCTCATTGTAACAAGTTTCTCTTTAACAAGTATATTACTTTATTTATTTATTTCTTATTCTTCTCTTTTTCGCCCTCTCACTTTTAGGAGCTATTTGATAACACTATCAATTTTTATTTAGATTTTTTACTAATAAAACATTAAAAATATGTGACTATATCAATATAATATTAAAATTTTTAAAATTACCAAACTAGTATTTAATGCATCATTACCTATAAAAATGGAATGATTTACTCTCATTTCCCCTTATCTAAAATTCCCTCTTTGTATTACCTGATGTACAAAAACTCTTCCTCGATAAGAAAACTATTCAATCAAATATTTTGATCGCAAAAGATCTTTTGTAAAAACAATAAGTAAGTTGCTCTTTGGCAACACTTTCTGTTTTTAATTTATTTTCTAAAATAAAACAGAAAGAGTATTTGGTAATTTTTTCAAGTTACATTTTTTGTGTTTGTTTTTTGTTTTTCTTTAAATCTTCCCTTTCTCCTCCCCACCACCAGCCACCACCACAGTCGACAGGTGGCCACCATCACCAGTCACCGCTACCCATCAATATAAAATAAATATTTATAATGCAAATAGAAGATAAGTAACAAATTTTGGGATAACCAATTATTTTTCTAACAATAAAAATTGACAACAAAAATAAAAACTGATAGTGTAAGCAAATAACAACTAAGATTGAGAGGCTGAAGAAGACAAGGATCATAAAAAGTATTATAGTTGTTAAAAGGAAACTTGATACAATGAGAAAGGGCAATTAAGTTCGGTTGCTTTGAAAATTGTGAGCATAATATCATAGTGGTAATTTCCTTTATTTTGATAATAGATTACTAAATTAAGTAAATTTTAATATTTTATGATAAAAAGTCCTAGTTCATTTGTCGTAGCTAGTGCCTTGGCTTATATTCAGGGTGGATCCAACAAGAGTCCAGTGCCCCTACTAAATTGGCTACTTCCACTTCTTTTAAATTTTTTTACGTATTTATTTGATTTTAGGTTGTAATTATATGTTTGCCCCCACTAAATTTACAAATACTTACATTTGTTTCCTTCTGAATTTAGTAATAACTATATTTGCCCCCAAAGAATATTACTAAATCTGTAGTAAAAAATATATGTATCTCATTAACCCCTATATTATTTGATCAAATAAACAACATAATCCCAATTAACCTTGTATTCATAGACTCTTGGTTATCTAAATTTCAAAATTCATTTTCTTATTGAAATTTCGAACCTTAGATAGCCAAATTTGCATTTTTCAATGTCTTTAATATGATTATTTCTTTATTTATTAAATGAAATATATCATCAACTAAAAAAAAATTCGTGTGTTATGCTGTGTAAATTTTGCTCCTTCAAAACAAAAATCATGGATCCGCCGTTGCTTATATTCCTTTAAATGAGTTGTGCTAGAATTAATCATCGAATTAGATTTTCAAGAGAACTAGCAGTAAACCTGTGCTATGCACGAAATTTAAAATTTAAAATAAATAATAAATAATTAAATTAGTAGAGTTAAATTAGAAGAGTTGTCAATTGTTCTAACTTTCAATAACTGTAGTGAATTTTTTATTTGAAATTCGCAGTGATTAAAATATTTTAAATTTCAATTGATTCGTTAATGAGTCCTAATTGATTATTGTGGGCTCAATAAGAGCCAAGCCTAGGACAGAAAGAAGACCAGTCCAGAGAGATCGGTCATAAGATACCGACTTAGCGTGTTAGGCCCAAGCTCATCTGATGCTAATACCCAAAGGAGTTGGCCTAGGTATTCTAATTCAAAAGATATAAGGTTTAATAAGTTCATAATACAAATCCTATTCTTAAGTGAACTAGGACAAATAAAAAATAAATCAAATATATTAAACCGACTAAGAAAGGGAGGTTCTTAGAAGGAAAGTGACTCCGACTTTCAAAGAAAACATGACATTCTGAAACTTATAAATACCTCATACACTGAAAAGGCAAGATACATTCACTTGAATTTTAGTTTTCAATACTTTATTCGATTAATTGTGATTAAACTTACTAACTTAATTATTAGAGTGATTCCGGCTCAAAGAGGGTTGACGTATTCTTACTATCTTTTTCTCTTACAGATTGCTTGTCTTGTCAATTTAGCTCGAGAGTTCAACCATCCCTCCTTAAAAATCTCACTTATAATTGCAGTTGTATAGTTGTTTATTTTAAATTTCAAATAAATGATAGAGCTCAATTAATTTTTGTTTTTTAATTTTATGCCCACTGCCACAAAACAAACAAAATAAACTACTACTCAATGCGTATCAATAGCAACTACCAGGGCAATCAGAAGAGGGAACTTCCTTCATCCAAATCAACATTTGATCCGTCTTCATAGCCAAATTCGCGAGGAGGTGAGCCATCCTATTACTATTGCGATTCACATGACGCTGTCCAGCAGATCGAAACTCACTCATTTGCTGTCTAATGAGAGAACAAATTTTCCATAGACTTAAAAGGCATTAATAACAACTTAAAAAGCCTCTCCAGATGGACTGATGATAACTCCAAATCCTTTAAAAAACATAATGCCACCAAAACTTCTACAAGATCTATACTTCAAGGCTTATAAATACGCTCCACCATTGTTGCGATCAGCTTAAGTTTATCATCTCCGACCACCACTTTAATTCCAGCTGCACTGTGTTGATTGAAGAAACCATCTACATTGATTTTAAGGACTCCTTGCTGTGGAGGCCTCCATCTGTACATCATCCCATTATTTGATACTAACAACTTGCTAAAGGTTGCCTTGGATTTTATAGATGGAATCTGTTAAGCTCAATATATAAAAACTAAAATTTGAATGAACATTTCTGATTGAATTTCTAACAAACATTTGAATTTATAGATATTTATGGGTAGACTTGGTATATATTTGAATGCATATCTTTGCAGAAACATTTCAAAATCAAAATTTTGGGATTATCCTTATCTACTTGATTAGCCTCTATATTGATTAGATTTTAATTTGAACCAATCTAATCCTATTGTTTAATTAGGGCTTTGATTATTGTTACATGTTAATAAGTCAACTAATAATATAAAGACGTGTTTTCTAAAATCTTTTAAATTCAAAATTACGAAAAAAAAATGTATTACAATTTTTAAATTTAAAAACTTAATAACGTTTTGCTATTTATAATAGTATAGATTACCCAAGAGTCCAATATTCCTTAAGATGGATTATTGGAGTGGATGAGTAATTAGGGATGTCATTATCCCAAATTGTTAGCCTTCTATTCATATTCTGTTGATTTGGTCTCTGGATTCTGATCTCATCTCATCATTTCATATGGTCAATTCATTTTATTTGTTATTTAATTTCACTTTTTAATGTGAGACAACAAGCTTATAAATTAAAATTTTTGAGCCCTTACCAGCTGCTTGGAAGAAACAAAAAAAAAACCATCGCAACCTTAGGTTCAAGTTAATCTGGTGGCCATAGACTATAGTCCGCCTTTACCTACCACTGACAATCAGCTAACCCTTGACCAAATGATTGATAAGAGAAATATGAAATATGGGTGTGTATATATTTAATTGAGATTTATATTATCCCAACGACAATTGGAATTTTTTTGCTTTTGTCTATTTGCCGTATTGAGGTTGCCCACGCCTTCTGCCAATAATCATATGAGGAGAGGGGTTGCCCGTTGGTTAGCCTATCTGGCTCGTTGGTCTCATTAATTCACTAATTATATTATGTGTTTATTAATTTTCAAAAATATTTTTATGTTACGCGCATTTGATGGTCATTGCGTATCACTTTTATCACTGGTTATTTGTCAAAAAAGAAAAGTAAAAAAAAGAATAACGTTGTAGAAATAGATTTTTTTTTACAGGATTATATAATTGTTTTAGTGGTCATTTCATTTTAAATAAACATGCTTATTATTTTAATTTATAATCACAAAAATATTATTATCTCATTATTTTATAAAGACTAAATTTTTTTTCAAGAAGAGAAATATCTCATCTGAGTTAGCCACGTGAACCGCAAGCAAGAAACTCATGTTTCAAATTTTCAATCATAATAAATTCGTTTTACTCAATCAAGTCAAGAGGGGACCCGCGAGAGAGAGGCAACATTAATAGTAGATCAAGGCTTTTAGTTGAACAAACACCACCGGCTATTTATGGAAGAGGTCAACTTGTACACGGAACATGCTATGGGCATGTGCACTGATTCGTCATGTGCTGTTTGATCATCACCACGTCAGTTTAATTTATTTATTATTAGCAAAGTACGTGACAATAATCAAACAGCACTTAACTGATCGCTGCATGAGTCCGTGACGGGCCTCACTTGTACAATAACATGAAAATCATCCTCTTTTTCTAAAATCTGATTGAGCTGTCACGAGAAAATAAACAGATACGGAGAAACCAGGAGTTAAAAAGGCCAACCGTGGTAAAAAGGCACACATGAAAAATATTGGGTTTGGGTTTTGTTCATTTATGGCCCAATAAAAAGTTCATTTCTCTATCATGGACAGCTCTTTAGGTCCACTTGACTGGAAGGCCTTTTACATGCTTTGTACATTCCTTCATTGAATCTTACTCCGATTTGGTCCGAATCCGATACCCAAATCACATTTCTACGGAATCTAACCAAATCATCTCGAATGGACTGCGAGTTGTGCCCTGGTTAGTAATTGCGAGACTGAAAATTCTTTGGAAATGGAGTTGTGAAATAGTAACCTAGGAGAGGGTACGTTTGAACAGACTCTCTTTTGTTACAACCCAGAAAGGTTAAAACGACTTGATTTCACACTTTCTATGTAAGTTCTGGTACCTCCAATAAGGCCGGAACTATGTTGAGACAAAGGGCAGCCCGGCCACTGTCCAGTTCTCAAAATTATGTTGTCATATAGTTTTTTTTTTGTGTGAATATTTATGATAAAATATAGCATATTGTTGCATACGCCCCTCCCTCGCTCCCATGCATAAATCAATAAAATCTACCTTGACTTTTTAAAATCTATAAATTTTTACCTTGGCCTCCCTCAATAAAATTCCTGAATCTGCCATTCCAATTTATCACATTCTTCGTTGTCCAAAATTTCTGAAAAATAGGTCTGCAGTCCAAGTTCGTCTTGGACAGTTGATTTATAAGGTTTTGCGACACATATTCTTCGTACAATATCAGTTTGTAATTTTAGTTTAGTTTCCCCTTGACCTTGTCAATTGAAGTTCGTTTGGTAACATAACATTAATTGGTTTTTTTAATTCAATATGTGCATGAGGTTTTGTCATTGTTCCATAGATAGTTGGATTGGCAAGTGAAGCATCCTTTCTTTCATATTCGAGTTATCTCTTTGAGAATCTTCTCGCTGTCCCTGATATCCCTAAAGATTGAACTATACCACTAGGGGGCGAACCCTGGATACCTCGACGATACTTTGAGATAATAGAATAGCAGATCAGCGAACGAACCAAAATAATTCTTAGTAATCACCACCAAACAATCTACCATCCAGCGGTGAACAACCAAAATAAGTTGTGTTGATTATAGGAGGAGGAGGAGGTGGTGGTGGTGAGAGGGAGTCCCAAGTTTTACCCACAGACTTCAGAATAATCAGAGGCTTGCAATCGTAAATTAATTCTCCCCCCAGGCGCCTTACACCCCTTGTCCCCTACACAATTACTTTTATACCCCTCACTCTTTCTTAAAATTGCAATCCACTGAACCACTTCACTTGCGTTTTTTTTTTTTTTTTTTTTTTTCAGTTTTGTTTAATTTTTATTTAGTTTTGTTTATTATTTTTTTTATTAATTTTTTTTTATTTTATTTAATTTTTAACACATGTCAAAACCTCATTCTTTCTTTAAATTACCCCTCAACCCTTAATATATGTCAGAACTTCTCCCTCCCTTTAAATTATTCTCCTGACATCCTATCTGTGTTTTAGTGTGTTTGCTTATTAAATGTTAGTATTTTTGTTATTTTCATATATATATATATATATTATTTTGATCTATATTTTTATACTTTTTAAAATTTTTACAAATAATGACTCTCAAAATCTACAAACATATAATAAAAAAATTTATTCAAAAAAAAAAACAAAACTGATTAAAAAAAAACAAAACTAATGAAAAAAAAAAGAAACAAAACTGAAAAAAAAAAACACAAAACTGAAAAATATAAAAATAAACTGAGAGGCCGGTTGGGAGAGAGAAAAAACAATGAGAGCATAATGATAATTGTGAAGGGGGTTTTGGGGTGAAATCGGGTTTTTTTACCAAAGTAACCTATATTTTTAAATTTATTCTCAAAATATCAAATTGACAAATGTTATTCCCAAAATACCTTAAAACGCAATTTATTATTGCGTTTTTTTTAAAAAAACGCAATTCTAAATTGCGTTTTTGAAAAACTCAATTCAAGATTGCGTTTTTCAAAAAAAGTCAAAAAAACGCAACTCTAAATTGCGTTTTTATGAAAAACACAATTACAAATTGAGTTTTTTATAAAAAAAAATTATTTATTTGTAAATACGAAATTACTAAAAAAAAAGAACCATCTTCTTTTTTTTCTGAAACATGGGCAGTCAGTCGCTTAATGAATGGTCAAGGTATGAAGTTATGGCTAAACAAGAAGACGAAGGAGCTTTCACCTTTCCAACCCAACTATCTCCACTTGATTTCAGGTAATAATACAGATTAATATTAGGCCTTCTACTACTTGAATCTCTCTCTTTGACCTTTGAGGCCACCATTTTTTTTCTCTATTTTGAAGTGGATATTCTGTCTGGGATTGTCACTATGATCTTTCAATGCAAGAGAGCGTTTTGGATGCTTTGCCATTGATGGAGAGCTTTCCAACTGATCCTCTTTGTTCAACACTGGATCTTGCACCCAACCCAAGTGTAATCCAAGGTGATCTATTTCAAATACAAATTGGTTTTCTTTTTTCTGTTCTTGATTGTGATGGAGTTGATATAACTTTTTTAGAATATTTCTGGTTTGGTTATGGAAATGGGGTTGGAATTTGGAACCATGAGATGAGTAGTGGGTTTGAGCCTCAGAATCAGCTATTGCTGTTGCTTGAGGATAACAGTGGGGAAACTCCAGAGGAATCTGTTGAAGAGAAGGTGAAAAGGTGCAGAGAGGAGAAGACAAACAGTTCAAAGACGTTGTCACGAAAAACGATTTCTCAGTACTTCTACATGCCAATAACACAAGCAGCAAAGGAACTCAACGTTGGCTTAACCCTCTTGAAGAAAAGGTGCAGGGAGTTGGGGATTCGTCGATGGCCTCACCGGAAGTTGATGAGCCTCCAAGCCCTAATCAAGAATGTGCAGGTTCCTTCCCTCCTCCACCTCGCTCTCTCTCTCTCTCTCTATATATATAAACACATTCAAGGGTCATGCATACATATAAAAGATCAAATTTTTGTTTTGGTGTAGTTTCGATTAGCACGAAACATAAAATGTTTCGAAAAATTTATGAGAAAATTTTGTTCCTTAATGCATATAAATGAGTTTGTGCAGGAACTGGGTAAGGAGGAAGGCGAGGGGGCCGACTTGAGGTTGAGGGAAGCCATTGACATATTGGAGCAAGAGAGGAAGCTAATGGAAGAGGTACCTGATCTGCAACTTGAGGACAAGACAAAGAGGCTGAGGCAAGCATGTTTCAAGGCTAACTACAAGAAGAGGAAGATCATAGGGATGATGAATTCTCACTCTAATTCAAGCAGCAATTACCATGCAAGCACAGATGCTACTTCAGATTATGGGGTTAGGGATGATGACGAGGAAGAAGAAGAGATGAGGTCTCTTTTGTCAGACTGTTTTTCTTCTTCTAATTTAATGTTTTAAATCTGACTTACCTCAATGATCTTCTGAATCTTCTATTTTCTTGCCTGTGTTCCCTCCCTCCTGGTTGTGCTAAACAATCCAGTTGGAGAAACATTAAGAAAAGTTGGAAATTGATTAATGCACTTGATTGTCTTGAGGAAAATTATGGTTTAGATTTTGGAGGTTTTAGATGTCACTTTATGTTAAACGCGCTTGTTTTAGTACAGAACTGGACTAATGCTACATAATTAAAAAATTCATACAAAACTTTTATGCAAATGATTCGATGGAATGAAAAAATGCCATTGCCGAAAATGTAAGAATCCTAGGTGATAATGGTAATTCCGTTTCACGCAATCAGTCTGGTCTACGACGTGTTGGCGTGTGAATTCGCCACATGGCAACAAGACTACAGTAATTCATATTTTCAAATTTATTCTCAAAATATCTCAAAATGCTTTAAAACGCAATTTAAAATTGCATTTAAAAAAAAGTTGCGTTTTAAAAAAAAGCCTTGAACTGTGTTTATAGAGAAGCGCAATCGTTTTATAGAGAAACACAATCGTTTTACAGAGAAACGCAGTTCAAGGTTGCGTTTTTCTGTAAAACGCAACTTTGAACTGCGTTTTTTTTTTAAAAACACAATTTTGAATTGCGTTTTAAGGTACCAATTTGATATTTGCAAGTTTAGAAACATATATATAAATTATATTTAGTAATTTCGTATTTATAAATAAATAATTATTTTTTTTATGAAAAACTCAATTTATAATTGCGTTTTTTTTAAAAAACGCAATCTTAAATTGAGTTTTTCAGAAAAAAACGCAATTTAAAATTGCGTTTTTAAGAAAAACGAAATAATAAATTGCGTTTTAAGGTATTTTGGGAATATCATTTGTCAATTTGATATTTTGAGAATAAATTTCAAAATATGGGTTACTTTGGTAAAAAAACCGTGAAATCGAGAGAGGGGGTTGCGTCAGGGGGGGAGAATAAGCTCTCTTTGCAATCCCTCCTCTTTAGCTCTTCTTTTCATATTGAGAGTCATTTCTTCTTCTGATCTCACTTTTGTTTTCCTTTGTTTCTTTTTGTCCTCAAATGGGTTGATTTTTGTTTTTGTTTAATAGGAGGCATTCTTTTGTCGATGTGGGGGTTTTAAAAATAGGTAAATTATTGAAAGGCAATGGCGGTATGATTACATCTTTGTCTTCTCAGATGGACTGATCATTTTTCTTTATATTAATTAATAGCTTTTTCTTTTTGTTGGTATGGACCGCGCGCGGGACGAAAGTTGAGATCTTTCTTCACTTAAAATATCTACATTTATTTTTGTCTTTATCTTTGTATGAGAATTATTTTGGACATTTATTCTCATTTTTATGTGTATAAGTATGCTTTCATCCCCACCTTTATCTCTACCTCTGCCTTCCTTTTTGTTTTCAGCCCAAACTCAAGCCTCAACTTTCTTTTTTGGTTTTTTTAGTATAAAAAAAACAAACAACATAAAGTCCAATAAAAAGAAAAAAAACTAAAGTATTAAGAATATTAATAGTATCATAGTCTATACTTGACAATATAATGGAATTAACGTCCAAACATTTTGAGTTATATATAAATTAAAATAATGTTATGTACTGTAAAAAAATAAAACTTAAAATAACAAATTAAAAATTCATCTATTTTAGTACAAAAAAACAAACAACACAAAACCCAATAAAAAGAAAAAAAAAACTAAGGTATCAAGAATATTAATAGTATCATGGTCTATACTTGACAATATAATAGAATTAAAATCCAAATATTTTGAATTATATATAAATTAAAATAATGTTATGTATTGTAAAAAAATAAAGCTTACAATAATAAATTAAAAATTCATATAACAAACAATATTAATAAATTATTGAATATAAGTTGGACACTATTCAATACAAAGCCTAATGATAGCATCACTAGCACATCATACATAAAAGACTAAAAGTGACCTATATAAAAAATATAAAAAAAATTGCCAAAAGAGGAGAAGTGGGGAGGCTGTAGGGTGAGGCAAGGACGGACAGGAAATAATTTAGTCCATTCCCACCTCCATCCCTGCATAAATTTTTATTTTAACCTCCATTCAGATTTTGCATCCTTCATTCTCAACGGATGCGGTTGGATCTTTATTTTTTTTCGATCAATTGTCATCCCAACTTTAAATCATTTTTAAACAAATATTATTACTGCCACTATTATAAAAATATTGACAGTATAACCCACATTTCCTCCTTTTAACATTCGAATGGTTGCTTTAACTTTGATTCGTCCCATCACTAGTCATTTAACCCACACAATCTCCTTAGGGTTCCTAAGATTAGGTGCTTTATAACTGTAATTTTCTTCCCTACGTTCTAAAAAATAAGACCGACGTTAGTTTCACAAAGTGCATTAGTGTTTTATTTTATCATAATTTTTTTCCTTTTTCATCTTGAAACAGTCAAACGTTTTTTTGTTTCAATTTTGACTTTTTTTTATTCAAAAACTTAATCCAAATAACCGTGGATACTGTTTGGGCTGAATTCTTTTGAGCATTATGTCATTTTTTCTCCTCTCTTAATATAATAGAGAAAGGATAACGGTGCAACAAGAGCACAAAATAATTTATGAGGAACATTAGAATTCTCCTACTAGGTACTGTGTGTAGACATTTAAAAGCAAGTTGGCAGGTTCCAAAACTACATCCGAATTCTTTAGTCAAATAAATGAAAAATTATTCAGTACTTTAGAATACTTTTTATTTATTTATTATGTAGTTAGGAGTGTTTGAGTCTATTTAAATACATTTTAACTAATTCTCTCTTCAGTCTTAAATATCAAGTTACCCTTGTCTCACTATTCACAAAAAAATTGGATCATTCGAATAGGTTGATCTCAAATTCACTCGCTAAACATATGGTTTACCTTACAAGATTGAGTCTATTAATTTGTGAAATGTGGAGCAATAATAACATAATACTCTGTCTTTGAAAGAAAATCCCAATATGTTTTCATATGAAAATATCACACAGCTGTAAACAGAACTTATATATCGTGTCGTGTGAACAATTTTGATAAAAAAATTACACAATACATGCATGATAAGTACGGGTTTAGCTCCCCTCTAAGATATTAATGTCTAGAATTCTCTAAACTTATTATTTTACTATAAGAAATGTTAGTAAATTATATCAAACGGTTCTTATTATCTTATTTAAATTTATAATTTTACTTAATATTAAAAAAATAACAGAATAAAAATATAAATTTAAATTATCTAATAATATTATTATTTAAATTTAATTTACGTGATAATAGTAAAATATGAATATGAAGAATTTTGAATTTGAAAGTACGGAGATACCGATCTTCATCAAGTACACCCCAACCCGCACCATTCGCGGAAAGAGGACAAGAAACAATGGGAAAGTCGTCTTCTTTCTCGACGAGAGTAGAAGAATCCTTTTGACACACCCACAGGGCTTCCGGTGTCGGGTAAAATTGATGCCCTTGCGGGCCCCACAACCCAATTTGGACTTTTGCATTGAAAGGTGTTAAAGGTCAACTCTACCTCACTGGCTCCAACCTAACACACCCTACGCTCTGATATTCAATCCAGCGGTTCATTACAACCTTTTGACTTTCTCTCTTCCCTTTCATCATTACCAGTTCACCCGTTACCCTGACCCTACGATTAAAGAGGCGGTCAAATGCCCGAACGGTTCTCTCAGAATGGGCCACGTGGAATAAACCTATTCGATATAGGGTTCGACGGCTCATGGACAGAAGCATTGCATTTGCTTGTGAGAGGGCATATCGTCAGTTTGACTCCACCTCCACCTCCCCTGGCCCCATCACCCTTCGCTTCCTTCCAAGTTTCAACTCTTGCTTTCCTCATCACCGATTCCTCATACGTCTCTCTCTCTCTCTCTCTCTCTCTCTCTCTCTCTCTCTCTATTATGTATATAGATTTATATGTATGAGCGTGTTTAGTTTCAAATCGATCCTCTGTTATTCAGTGGTGTTGCAGAGATGGCAGTCGAGCTAATGAGTTACAGTTGTGGGGCAAAGATAGAAGAGAATGCGGCACAAGAGGCGGCGACCGCTGGGTTACAGAGCGTTGAGAAGCTCATTAGAATGCTTTCTCACCAAACCCATCAAGAACAGCACAAAGCCTCCGCTGACGCTGAAAGGGATTACGGGGCTGTAGCGGATGTCGCTGTGAACAAGTTCAAGAAGTTCATTTCGTTGCTAGATCGAACCAGAACTGGTCACGCGCGCTTCAGAAGAGGTCCTGTTTCTCCTCAACAACAAAAACAGCAACAAGAAGTGAAAATCCATCAACCAAAGCCGGTCGTTCAAGCGGCGGCCAGTCATCATCAGACGGTGGAGGATAAGCAGGGTTCGATTCCTACGATTCAGCGTTTGCCTCCACTTCCTCACTATCACCATCAGCTGGTGAAAAACGGATCTATCGACAGGAAGGAATCGACGACGACGATCAATTTTGCAGCGTCTCCGGCTATATCTGCTGCGACTTCGTTCATGTCATCGTTGACGGGCGACACGGACAGTCTGCAGCCGTCGATGTCGTCGGGGTTTCAGATTACGAATCCATCGCAGATGTCTTCGGCGGGTCTGCCGCCGTTGTCGTCGTCGTCTTTCAAGAGAAAGTGCAATTCGATGGACGATTGGGCTGCCAATTGCGGTGGGTCCTCCGGCCGGTGCCATTGTTCCAAGAAAAGGTGGGTAACAACCCCTAATCATTGTCATAATCATCAGTTTTGTAGATGTAGATTATCAAAATTGATTGGTTTTGTTGACTTTAATCAGGAAATCAAAGGTGAAGAGGGTGGTGAGAGTCCCGGCTATAAGCATGAAGATGGCCGACATACCACCGGATGATTACTCTTGGAGAAAGTATGGTCAGAAGCCAATCAAAGGTTCTCCACATCCGAGGTTTGTTCCTCTGCTTTCCCTTCTGGGTCTCCTAGTTTGCATCGCTTCTCGGTGATTTGTTTTCTAAAACCATCGTTGACTATGGATCTGTGTTGACCATCTAACCAATTCAGAGTTTGTTTTTGTAAATTGTTTATTGGGTTTTATTCCTCTGCGTGTGGTTGAATTGAAATCTGATTAACCACTGTTCTTTGCTTGATTTTGATCAGGGGGTATTACAAGTGCAGCAGCGTGAGGGGTTGCCCAGCACGCAAACACGTGGAGAAAGCATTGGACGATCCAACGATGCTGATCGTCACTTACGAGGGTGAACACAACCACTCGCACACCGTCGCGGAGGCAACCGCAGCTCTTGCCCTCCAATCATCTTGATTTCTTCCATCATCGTCGTCGTCGTCGTCGTCGTCGTCGCCGTCATCCAACGACCCCAATACGATCGGAAAAGAGAAAGGAACAAACCTAATCACAGCCGTCTGTGGCAGAGAAAAAGAAAAGACTATGGTCAACGCCGAAGCTTGGCTCACTCCAAGAAAATTAGGAAGGGTGGTACGTTAGCTAGCTAAACACAAGACTAGGGTCCATCTGTTTACTTCTCTGTGTTACCCCGTTGAAAATGTTCGGGTTGTGGAATTTGAATCATGGACGCGGTGACTTTCTTTTTCTTCATTCATTTTCCTAGTGTTTGGAATTATTTGTGTGGGATTCCAACTTTTACTTGTTCTAATTTTCACTTAAATCCAAAATGAAATTCTCACGCACTCACGTAAGTGCGGGTGTAGTGGGGAAGTAAAGAATTCTTCAATATGCGATTGTTTAATGAGAAACGTGTCGTGTGTGGAAAGGTTGACAATTTAGACTATATATATATATATTGGTGGTGGAGCCTGGTGAGAGAGAGAGAGAGAGAGAGAGGTTGGACTTTTGGGGGTGGTGGGGAGGAGTATGATACTAATAAATAAATGAGTTGTTTTTGTTGGTGAAGATGATGGAGGGTTGGGATCATGGTTGGATTTTGGAATAATCTAGAGATGTTTTTTTTTTTTTTTTTTCTTTTGCTTTCTTCCTCCGTTTACGTCTAAAAGCTAGAATGGTCCTCTCATTCCTCAACCAAAGGCATCCTAATTAATTACCATCACACTTGCCCAACCTTCAATTTTGGGGAGTCTATCATCTCAAAATTTGGGTCCCATTGTCTAGTTTTATGTTGTTGTGTGAAAATAGATTGAATAATTGATTTATGTTTAGAATTATTCTTTTCTTAATGCAGATGTAGTTCAAATCCTTGGATTTGGATGTTTCCTTTGACCCTAGAAAGAGGTTAATGATGATGCTGGTTCATCAAGTAAAGCATTTGAAGTCAGTCATCAATCATATTCTTCCTTCTTGCTTGCCACAAATGTAATCAACCCAAAGAAACAATGAATTCCTGCCTTCCACATTTTAACATCCAACAACAATAATTACAACAACCCATGTTTGGGTATGTGGTCATGAAAAGTGTTATATTCAAAGGTGTGGAAGAGGGGATAGGGTATGTGGTCATGAAAAGTGGTGGAAGAGGGGATAGGGTATGTGGTCATGAAAAGTGTCATATTCAAGGTTGAAGGGGGGATAGGGCTGACTCGTCTTTGAAAGGTAAAGGACCGGTTACAGTCAAATATGATACTAGTCTGGATAAAAAGGTCATGGGTTGTGCTTATCCATTTGAGTTTATCTTCATTTAGTAATTATGATTGTGGGTGAGATTTTTAAAAAAATTTGATTGAACTTCCGAATTAAATAAATAAGTCTGAATAATCTGTAAAAGAAGAAAGCGATGGGAATACGTTGATTCTATTTAGATTGATAGTACTTCGATAATTAAGTTAACAAATTTAATTATAATAAATTGAATAAAAAATTTCAGCTTTAGTTCTTGTCAACGTACCTTACATTTTAGTGTTATAGGGTGTTTATAAGTTTCAAAATGCCATAATTTCGTAAAAAATTATACTCTATCTTCTCTTAAGAGTCAATCACTTTTAAACTTTGTTTAGTGTCTTAATTTTTTTAAAAATAAACTCGCATATGCTAGATCAACTTAGCACTTACTAGATCTAGACTGTAATTACCACTGTTAAGTTCACTGTCTAAGCAATAGTGAAGGCGGACCACTCTTAGTTCAAGTCGGCAGTATATTTTTAGCTGGGCCAACCTATTATATTTGGATCTGATTATTTTGACCCAGCAAGATCAGTGGATTTTGACCAGTCAGCCTCGAAAGGAACTGCTGCATAAATTACAGGTTGATATACATATATATATATATATATATAAGGGTCCTATCGAACAAATCAATATCCGTTTTCTTTGCTTTACACTCAAGTTGATTTTGTCCATTCACAAGCTATGGAAACCCGCTTTCCTCTTCCACCGACGAGACTATTTCAGACAGGTCTTTGGGTCATTTGGAATTCAATGGCCACAGCCCAATTATAATCTTTGTATTACGTCCCAGGTAGCTGGCCCAAACTTCTACTTTTCGAACCTGAAATACGGACCGTTAAATCGAGATGCCTCCCATATGGGCTGGGATTAGGGTTTTTACTCTGGACTAAGGGCCCAACTACTAGAAAGAACAATAGCTTCCTCTTTCCCTTTTTTTTTTTTTTTTGGTCAGTAGAACACTCTCAGTTTTGTTATTCATCAGCCCATGTTAATTTTCTAATTTCCACTATAAACGGGGAGAAAATATTCTAAATGACCATCACTTGGTGTGATTTCTACCATGATTTTAACATTCATGGTAGATAGATTTTTTTTTGCTTTTTTAATGATTGGATGTTCAGACTAACTTAAGTGTACCTCGAATAATTTCAGAACTTGTATAGTTTCTCGTCGGCCTGCTCCTGAAAAATCGGATAATTGTTTAACCAAAGGTTCTAAGATAACTTCAAAGAATTGATAGTACCTAAATATATAAATACTCAAATCACGATGAAAAATACATGCATGTGACCAACTTTTGGGATCATTCTCTGTCAACAAGGGCCAAGTATCATGTTAAACGAAAGGAAAATGTTACTCTTTCATAATTTTTGTACAAAATTTTACACTAGAATAATGTGACAATAACAATTTTGTAATAAACAAGCATCTTGGTAAGTTTTTTATTTTAAAGTGATAGACTCACAACTTAACTACATCATTTTGATGATAAATTTTGTATAAATTTTTGATGATATAGCATTACTCTAAAAGAAATGTCACCTTTGGAATCCTGGTGGAAAATATTCTTGGCCCTGTTTGGCAATGAGAATTTGCTTCCTTGAATTTCATTCACATGTGTGTTTGGTGCCTCGAAATAAGGATGACTGTAAATATATCAGGGTTGTACGTAGCTGGACTCCATTAACAATAAACCATCCCACAAATATTGGTATTGGAATTCATTAGTTGGCGACAGATTATTTGATAGCAAGTAAAAGTCAAAAAGTATTTTAAAACGTCGTCCTCATTCCTTTAATGATAGCAAAGACTTTCATGCGCAACCGTGGCCCCGAACAAAAATAATGGGATCTGATTTATATTTGGCTGTCTTGTGAATTAAGGATGCGGGCTTAGCTATTGGGTTAGGCCATGGGTTAACTTGAGCTAGCGAAAGTGTAAATATCTGTCAAAGAAATTTAAAAAGGGCAACTTACTGCACACGAAACAAAAAAAACCAGTATTACTATATTAAATTAAGACACGAAGTGTTTTATTATATCACTAATATAAATATATAATTAATTAAATAAAAATTTGATATGACAAATATGTGTAAAAAAATCTAATATGCATGAGTTTCGAGAAATTTCATACCGCCTTATTACTAAACTTTTGTCCATGCACAATACTCTCACTATTCTATGAGGGGTTCAATGCATGTAGCTTTGCTCTCGTGCTAAAATATTAATGTTGCGTTTCGAATGCGTGACACTGACTGTCTGCAATGTTTTATTCCGTATAAAAGGATTTTATTACTTTTGTAAACATGTTAATACAAATTAGCGTTCAAGTCGGTAAAATTGATTGACTCATGTTGATTTCACTCAAAAAGGAGTGCTGGTATGGATAGGGCTGTAAAACGAACTAATTTACTTTAATTTGGCTCGTTAAAAGTTCATTTGAAATCGATTTGTCACATAAATAAGTCAAACTTAAAAACATTTTAAAGCTTGTTAATTTTCGAAACTCTACTCGAACTCGACTCGATAAGTAAAAATACACTAAAAAAATTCAAGCTACTTAAGTTCGACTCGTGGTTCGCTCAGTTAAAATTTGTTTGAAATTGGATCGAAAGTTAAATAAGTCAAAGTTGAACACAATTTCAAATTCATTAAAGTTTTTAAACAAAACTCGACTAACCCATTACTCAACTCGATTTATTTACAGCCCTAAGCATGAAGAATGGTGACTCACCTGATAACTATTCATCTTAATAGAGACCTACCAACTATAAGTGGACCCGTAAAATATTCATTTTTAAGGTCTGTTTGGTACAATTTTTTTTTTACTTTTTTGACTTATAAACAAAAATAATAATTTTTTTTTACTTTTTTACTTTATAAGTCAAAGATAAACCAAAAAAACAAAATTGTCAAAAAGTAAAAAAAAATTAACTTCTTCAGTTACAAGCTAATAAAAAGTTTGGCTGAAAAAGCATACCAAGAGGACAAAGATAACAGAACTGTAGTAGGAACCTTACTACTCAATGGAAAATGATACAGAGCACGACTAATTACCGGTTTATGTTACCGAAAAAGTGAGTACTCTCCATTTGGGGGTGATCTCTGCTTTATGTATACACACAGGCGAATACCTTTGCTTCTTCTTTGTTGTAGTTCTTGTTTGCTACCTTCAATTACCTTCAGAAGACAATGAGGAGCATCTGTATTAAAATCGTACCCTCAACCTTCCACATCATTCTTGCTTGTCTCGTCATCAGCAATGTAGGAGATGGTACAAAAACGTTCGAGTTCATCATTGGCGGCGGTGGCAAAGACTGCGGCTATGGATTCTGCAGTCCACCTCTTACATCCCAAGCAGCCCCGGCAGCACCACCGTTCCCTCCACCGCCATCGCCATCGCCATCACTGCCAGCACCTCCAATACAGCCTCTACCACCAGGACAAAAACCTTTGGCTTTTGCAGACAAAAGGCTCGCCGTGGTCTACCCTGTAATCCAAAAATTCAAGACCATTATCACCTCAGATCCACAAGGCATCACCAATACCTGGGTAGGCTCAGATATATGCAAGTACAGAGGCTTTTACTGTGACAACCCTCCGGACAACAAAACTGCTATTGCTCTCGCCTCCATTGATTTCAATGGGTTCCAGCTCGGCGCCCCTGCCCTCGATGGCTTCCTCGACCAGCTCCCCGATATCGCTCTCTTCCATGCCAATTCCAACAACTTCGCCGGCACCATCTCACCAGACATTGCCAAGCTTCCTTACCTTTACGAGCTTGACATAAGCAACAACAAGTTTTCAGGGCCATTTCCAAATGCCATTTTAGTCATGAGCAGCCTGTCTTTCTTGGACATTCGCTTCAATCTCTTCACCGGGTCAGTCCCGCCTCAACTCTTCACTCAAAACCTCGAGGTAATTTTCATCAACAATAACAACTTCATGCAACAGCTGCCTGATAACCTAGGCAGCAGCCATGTTCTTTACCTTACCTTAGCCAACAACAGATTTATCGGTCCAATCCCGAGAAGCATTTCTAAAGCCTTGTCGGCTCTAACTGAGGTTCTATTCTTAAACAACATGTTAAGTGGCTGTCTTCCATATGAGATAGGACTTCTCAAAGAGGCAATAGTGTTCGATGCCGGCAATAACAGATTAACCGGTCCAATACCATTCTCGCTTGGGTGCCTGGAGAAGGTGGAGGTGCTGAATTTTGCCGGCAACCTGTTGTATGATATGGTGCCGGAGGTGGTTTGTTTGCTTGGAAATTTAGCGAATTTATCGTTGTCGAATAATTACTTTACGCAGGTAGGGCCAATTTGTAGGAGCTTGATCAAGAAAGGAGTGCTTGATGTTAGGAAGAATTGCATTCCTGGTCTTCCATTTCAAAGGCCAGAGGCCGAGTGTGTGGCTTTCTTTGCACACCCGAGGTATTGTCCCCACGTTGTACCATTCACTTACATTCCTTGTTGGCTTCCCCATTTTAGTTCTCCTCCATTAGTTCTGCCTTCTCCTTCACCGTCTTAATCGGCTCATTAGCATTGATCACTTGGGTGTTATGTTTGTAAGATTTAATTTTTTTGTTGAATGTGTTTGCATTACCTTTCATTTTGTTCACTTCTTTCTTTGTAATGAATATGGTCTTGGATTTCCATGAGATTTTGAGACATTCGATAGTCAGTTTCATACAAGAAGCATAGCCTATATTGGTTGGGACAACTAACAATGATCTGAATGAGAAATGAATATGGCAGTTTACATAACCTAAACTTAGAGATGAGAGGTCAGAATTACTCTTGAGGCCAAACCCAGATGGCTGAACTAACCCACCATGGCATTGTGTCACGGGCTGGCAGGCTGAGCACCACACGGTGACACTAAATGCGACCCGCCATGATTATACACAGCGGAATACACCCGTGAGGTGACTATGCACCAAGCAATAGTCCCGCCAAACTCAAACACCAAGGCATAAAATTATGCGCTTGTCCAGGATCCATCCGTAATGCCACGCATATCTCTTTAAGCACGGACCTCTGATGCTCAAGCCATAAGGCAACCCAAGCTATAGGCGATAGCAACGCCATACTCAAATGCGCGCACACACGGCAAGCAATGTGCTTAGCGCCAGTCCCTCTAGACATGCGCGCGTCAGCCAAGCATCACCTGTTAGGCACAACGCCTCCATCCTTGAAGCTCTTAGCGCCCCGCGTCAAGGTTGCCCGCAAGGAAAGGCACCACCGAATAACGATTGTTAAGCCCACAGCATAGTGCCCCGCGACACCAATGTTAGCCAAACCAAGCGGCCGTGTGCACAAGCGTGAACCCAATGCGCAAGTGCACACGAGACACACGGCATGCAAGTGTGCACACCGAGGTCCAATCCGTCATGGACATAAGCCCCACCACTTTACAATTATGGCGTAGTGGGTGCGAATGCCACAACCCCATCCTCGACGCTAATGCCCAACATTTGCCCCACCGGGCACAATGCCGCCCATGTAGCCCCTTGACTAGCATGAGAACTGCAGCCACGTGCCACAGCCGGCCCCCAAGTCTCGCCCACTCCCTTGGGGGACTCACTTGAATGCTGTCCCTTTCGGTAGCACTAGGGGGTGGTAGAGTCAACATCATGCCTCCCCTTATAATAGCATTCTGAGCCATCTCCAAACTGATAGGAAGAAACATCCTACCCCCTCGAGGAGTCATAATCCATAAATCCAATAAATATGAAAAATACAAATTACGAGATTGCCATGCCACCGGCCAATCATACTCAGACATGACCCACGCCAAAGTCCCTCGCGGCCCTCGACGTGCCACGGGTGGCAACCCGTGACACATTGCCATTACCAACTGCAGCCATGTGTTCCAGCTAAGCAAAAAAATGATCAAACAATGACTTTACAACATTAAAATGTGTTATCTATCAAACAGCCTCGTCGCTGGTCACTGTTTTTGGTTTGAGTAATGCTATACAATAAAAAAAATTTATACAGAATTTATCACCAGAATGATGTGTTTAAGTTGTGGTCTTATCACTTCATAATAAAAAAACTCATCAAGGTATCTGTTAATTACAAAATTGTCATTGCCACATTATTCTGGTGTAAAATTTTGTAAAATAATTTTAAAAAAATATAATTTTTCTTTTGGTTTTAAAAGGCTAAAAATGGGTAATGGCGAGCAGCCGACCAGAAGTGGGAACTCTTCTTTATTTCTTGAATAGAATCAAGAAAATGACACTTCAGATTAGTCCACTGCTACTATTCTTTTTTTGTTTTCTGCCAATAATCATCAATGATTCATCATCCGCTAGCTTCGATTTCGCCACTAACAATAAAAGGTTAGTTCATTTTCAAGCCTCGAGCGCTTGAGCAAAAGTCATGGGAAAAATTCTTCGTGATCCTTCATGGGCAACTTGCAAACATCTCTTAAAAACATTCACAAACATCTTAAAATGTCGATGAAGAGATTATACATATCCAACAGGCACGTATGAGATATTGCTCTGTTTGATTTCTGAAATTGAATGATGGCTACGGTAGACACACAGTACATGCAGCAAGATGACTAAGTCGAACACCATATGATGAAGGTAATACTATACTTTAAAATTTATATTCAGAATAATGTGTCTGAGTTATGAGTTTATCACTTTAAAATAAAGAATCTACTAAGATACATTTTAATTACAAAATTATCACTGCTATTGTTAGATTATTCCGAAGTAAAATTATATACAAAAATTTTGAAAAAATAACATTTTTCAATGTGTTAACCGTTTTGGATTGTGAAAACAATTTAGGCAGCTGTTTTGTTACAATCAGTCCTCAATTTTATAAAGGGGAACGTATAATATTTTTGCCAAGCAAATCCTGGAGAAAAGGACATGAAGGGGACCAGACCGACCATTTCCATGGTCCATATCTCTAAAGTAGACGACCTCCTAATTGATCAGTGTGGAAGAAAGCGACTAAAGTTGGCTGAAGGAAGGTATGAGACCCCCCGACAAATATACAAGCAATTACAGGAAAAAAGAAGAAGAAGACTTTACACAACAATGAAGGGGCATAGTGCATATCCCCTTATGAAAATACAAAACTGAGCTTAAAAGCAACCAAACAACCCCACCCCCCCCCCCCCCCCCCCCAACAAAAAAAAAAAACGGAATCCAAAGGATATAACTCTAAACGAGGGTAGACATTTGTCAAGCAGCTTCATGTTTAAGTCAGATCTATGCTAAAAATAGCATCTAAATTCAAATTTCAAGTCCTCTCATTTAACCTAAAATATTTTCGTTAATATATTTTTCTTAAAAACCAGTATTAAATAATATAAAATCTAAATACTCATATATATTATATCTAAAAATATTATTTTATATATATTTCAGATCGGACAAGCTTAAAACAAAATTTTTAAATCCGCCCATTAATCTAATCAGGTTTAACAAAAATTTGATGCTCTATAAATGATGGGTGGACTTGAGCGTGCCATTGGACCCATAAATAGGACTGTTAAGGGATCGGGTTTGGCCCAAACTTGATCCGACAAATTCAGATTTGATAAGTTAGACCCAATCCAATAATCTGATAGATCCAGATCCGGTAGATCTGATTATTGTCAGATCGGATATGGACTGATCCGCTAGACCCGATTACAGACCTGATCCGATCTGATTCCATTTGGACAAGTCATAATTTTATTTTAAAATTACTAAAATTTTAATAAAAAATTATTTTCTCACCAAATTAGAAGGTTAAAAGGGTGTTTATTCCCTTTATGACTTTTACCATTCCTATATTTATTTATTTATTGTTTTTATTCGATGAGAAAAAATTTTATTAAAAAAATATTTTCATTTCCCCGTAGCAGGAAAAAAGTATTGTTATTTTAAGATATAACATGATAAAGTGATATTGTATCTAATTATAATATGATGCAATCACAGGAGTAAATTGTTAAACTAACCTACATAACATATCATTTAGACTCATAAGTGATTCTGAATATTGGTTAATTAATAAAGTAATTTTTATTATTATTTTTTTCAAATTTTGTTTGTGACTTACATAATTGCTCTTTATTTTTAAAAAAAAAAATACACACATATAAAAATAATATCATATAATCAAATATTTTTTGTTTATAAATTTGATATTTTAAACAATGTTAAAAAATATAAGAATATTTTGAATTATGCAACTAGTACCCAAAAAAAGAAAAAGAATATTGTGACACCCTCTTTTTCTTTTCCCTCCAAATTTAGCTTTGTAATAGCATATATCAAATTATATAAAAAATAATAATATAAATATTTTTTTTTTATTGTCGGGTTGGGTCTTTGGATTCAAATTTGGTTATTAACCGATCAAATTTGTGATTCCTTATCAGGTCCAAAGCTTACCGGTGAGGATGGGCCTGTGCCTTATCGGATCCAGATCGAATCTGAATCTGGGGCAGATCCAGACTAGACCCAATCAGTTGGCAGGCCTACCCATGCCTACCCCAACCCTAAACCAGCAGCAATTAATCAGCAAACCACCAAACAAAAGCACAGACGAAATTCTTGAAGTTGAACTGCCCGTGACAGCCGACCTGGCCAACGGCCCACCAGATCACGGATCAAGCAGTCCAGTTGATGAAACTATATTTACTTTCATAAAAATAAAAAATAAAAAAACGAAGAAGAAAAAAATATCGAAGCAATTGTGGGAGATGCAGGGATATCATCAACCTGATTTCAGCAGTGCTGACATATCATGTTAAAGGGAGGGGTAGAGTTAGAAGATCAATTCTTTGCTACCATCTGTCCAGAAAATTTAAAATACAAAAGAAATGAAGAGGACAATTTTATCCATGGGCCAAAGGGCCAACTAAATTTCGTTCACGTACACCCAAAAGGGTGAGGGCCCAAATCCAGCGCTATTTGTCTAAACAAAAGTGGTGCCCATGACGGACAATCCTTCTACCCACTGGGTTCCCAGATTTTGGCCCACTGCAAGACCAAACTGTAGACACGTGTCCATCAATTGTCCATTTAAAGGAAGGGAGAGAAAAATCGCGGGGAAATAGATTATTTTCCTTTTTTGGTTTTTCGAAAAAAATAAAAAGAAAGTAAAAAAAAATAATTTTTCCTTACTTAAATTCAAAGAGAGAGAAAATAAAATAATAGAATAACAACTGAAAAAGAAAGAGAAAAGAAAAGGATTGGAAGTTCAATTTTTTCTTTCTCCTTCGTTTCTTCAAGTGCCAAGGCGCTGCCTGTGTGGTCTACATCAACTGTCCCTAGAAAGAGCATTCTAAAGAAGGATGATCATCACTAATCAAGCGAACGGATGGATGGTTTCTAATTTCTGATTGATATATAGGCCCAATCTAAGCGGGTCCAACGTATCAAATTCTCAAATAATGTCGGCAGCAACCTGAAAACATTTTTCTTTTTTTTTTCTCGACCAAGAATAAAAAAAACGTTTGAACTAAGAAAATTTAATCTTGAATTTATCAAGAAAATTGAAATTAATTATAGATATTCAATTTTTATAGGGTAACCAAATACAAAAATTAATTTTCTTTTTTTACAAACATTTTCTTAGTTAAAAAAAAAGAAACAAATTAACTTTTTGCTTTATCTTTTCTATCTTTTTCTTTTTCTTCTACAAATTTAATATTCAAACATAATTTAACTGTAACTCTTTGTAAAAAAAAATTCTCCTAAAATTAACATATCACCTGTTAATTGCACTTGGAGGTAGTTTTGTTATAGGCTGCCTAGCTCACTCTCTTGCTGCACATTTTCCGTTACTGTTACAAGAATCTAGTGTTTTGCGTATTTCATACTCTTTCCATTTTTTTTAAAAAAAAAAAAAAAATTTGAACACAGGCTGCAATGCATGAAGTTTATATATACGTGTTTGAGAAAGTATTTAGCTAAATTTTTTTATAAAAAACAAATACTAACATATGTCTTAAGAACACATTTTAACAATGTTTTGTCTGATTATACGTAGTGTTAGTAATTATATTTTTAGTGTTAAAAATTATAAAATATAAATTTTAATATTTTAAATAATCAGACAAAAATATACTTAAAATATACTTTAAAAGTACATATTAACAAGGCTCTCTCTAAAAAGTAAAGAGAAATGCTAATTCCAATCGTGATCAATAGTCAGACTTTGTTAAATTAGCAACACATTAAATGAGCCCTACTACAGCTACCACAGTTACTATTGATGGTCAAGGCGCGACTAAATTAGAAACACATCCTCCACCAGCCAGATTAACAAAATCCAAAAGAAAATAATGATACAAGTCAGCTGATTTGATTTTGACCAGAATAATTATTTCGTACTAACGTGAGTAGTTCAATAAAATGAAAGCCTCAAAAAGGTTGGGAGAAAGAGAGAGAGAGAAAGAAAGTTGTCACTGCGGACTCGTAATTTAAGGCTACTATGGGGGGACCGTGAACTAACAGTAACTGTTAACGCTACTAGGGACCCCAAAAATAGTTATAGCTTCTATCGATTCTGCTGCCATCTAGCTTATTTTGCATGGTATTCTAACGGAATTTTTTTTCAAAATAATTAAATTTAAAAAAATAATTTTCAAAATAATAAAAATCAAAACCTTAATCCTAATTTAAAATAAAACGCAAATGTTTAAGAAAATGCAACTCAAAATTATGTTTTCAAACTAGTAAAAAAAAACAAAAAATCCCCGAGAAAAACGCAGCTCCCAGCTGCGTTTTCCCCTCTTTTCCTGCCCCCCCTCTCTTTCTCTTTATATTGACTTCTCTCTCTCTCTCTCTCTACTCTTTTCCTCCTTCTCTCTCTGTCTCTCTCTCTCTCGACTCCCTTTTCTCTCCTCTCTCTCTCACTACTACCCTCTCTCACTCTCTCTATTTTTTTTATTTTTACTTTATAAAAATTATACATAATAATTTTAATATTTTTAAAAAAATTTAATTGTAAAATTAAAATATATATATATATATATATGAATAGAGTTAAGTAATAATAATTAAAATATTTTAATAGCAAAAATTATGAACGAAGTAAAATAATAATTAAAAAATATTAATAGTAAAAAATATGAACATAATTAAGTAATAATAAAAATATAGACAAAGTGTTATAAAATAATAAAAATTATAATACTTTATTTACTGCAAAACAATTTATTGCAAATTACTTTATAAAATAACTATATATTTAACAATACTTATTTTACTAATAAATATTTTACTTATTTTATCCTTGAAATTATTTTTTGCAAAAATAATAAAGTAATTTGTAAAATAATTTTTGCAGAAAATAATTTCAAGAATAAAGTAAGTAAAATATTTATTAGTAAAATAAGTATTGTTAAATATATAGTTATTTTATGAAGTAATTTGCAGTAAATAAAGTATTATGTATTATAATTTTTGTTATTTTATAACACTTTGTCTATATTTTTATTATTACTTAATTATGTTCATATTTTTTGCTATTAATATTTTTTAATTATTACTTAACTTTGTTCATAATTTTTGCTATTAAAATATTTTAATTATTATTACTTAACTCTATTCATATATATATATTAATTTTAAAATTAAAATTTTTTAAAATATTAAAATTATTATGTATAATTTTTATAAAGTAAAAATAAAAAAATAGAGAGAGTGAGAGAGGGTAGTGGAGAGAGAAGGAGAGAGAGAGGAGAGAGAGAGAGAGAGAGAGAGAGAGAGAGAGAGGAAAAGAGTAGAGAGAGAGAGAGAGTGAGAAGTCAATAGGAAGAGAAAGAGAGGGGGAGGGGGCGGGAAAAGAGGGGAAAACGCAGCTGGGGCTGCGTTTTCTCTAATGGAGGCTGCATTTTCTTGGGGATTTTTTTTTTGTTTTACCAGTTAGAAAACGTAACTTTGGGCTGTGTTTTCTTAAAATGAGGGCTGCATTTTCTTGGAGTTTTTTTTTTTACTAGTTAGAAAATGTAATTTTAGGTTGCGTTTTCTCAAAAAACGCATTCTCTATGTGCGTTTTACTTTAAATTGGAAATAAAATTTTGATTTTTATTATTTTGAGAAGTACTTTTTTAAATTTAATTATTTTGAAGAAAAAACCCTATTCTAACGCTAGTGACTGTCGTGTTCCTCTCCATCAATTTTGACAATGAAGTGTTTGGATCGATAGTTTATAAATATTAAGTTAGGATGTGATTTTAAAAAATTATTTTTTTAAATAATTTTTTTATATAAAATTTAATTAAATATAAACAATTTTTTTAAACCATTATTATTTAGATATAATTTTAAAAAATTATAAATTACTAAATAAATTAAAGTTCAAACACGACTTACATCATACATTTTGAGAGGGTAATAAATCTGCAAACTGACAGACTTAGAGAAGCGCATGATCACTCGAACAGATTTTCTATTGTCATTGACCTAGTGTACTCTTTTACAGGCTGATTCTATGGAAGTAACTTCAGTTAAATAGTAATTTGCTTTTGTCCTCATCAATTCGAACCCAAAAAAAGTAAGAAAGGGCAACGGGTAGCATTCAGTACGCACATTAAAATATTACCTTTCATGCTTGAATTTCAATTTTATCAAAACAAGTGCCTTAAAAAAAATAAATTTTATGTAAATTTTTTTTACATAAATATAAATAAATTTTAATTTTGAATCAAATCACAAAAAAATAAAATATAATTATCTTTAAAAAAAAATTGAACACAACTGCATGAAGCTTATACGTATGACTTCAAAAAATATTAGGCCAAAAGTTTTTGTAAACAAAGAAAAATAATGATAGAAGTCAGCTGATTTGATTTTGATCAGAACAATTACTGCGTACTCATGTGAGTAGCTCAATAAAATGAAAACCTGAAAAAAGTTGGGAGAAAAAGAGAGAAAGAAAGAAAGTTGTCACTGCGGACTCGTACATTAAGGCTACTGGGGTTGGGGGGGACCGTGAAATAACAGTAACGGTTAACGCTACTGGGACCCCAAAAATAGTTATTGATTCTATCGATTCTGCACCATCTGGTGATTCTAACGCTAGTTACCGTCGCGTTCCACTTCAACAATCTTGGCAATCGTAGAAAATTTATAAATTATAAGTTATAAGGTAATTTTAAAATATTAATTTTTTAAATAATATTTTATAAAAATTTAATTAAACATAAATAATATAATTTATAAAAATTATAAATTACAAAATAAGTTGTGCTAAACATTTCGTGTCATACATTTTGAGAGGGTAATAAATCTGGCAACTGACAGACTGAGAGAAGCCCATCATCACTCGAACAGATTTTCTATTGTCATTGACCATCCTGCAGAGCTCGTGTACCCTTTTACAGGCTGATTCTATGGAAGTAACTTCTGTTAAATGGTAACTTGTTTTTGTCCTCATCATTTCGACCGGCAAAAAAAAAAAAAAAGGGGCAACGGGTAACATTCAATATGCACATTAAAATATTACCTTTCATGCTTGAATTTCATTTTTACCAAAACAAGTGCCTAAATATCATTTTCAAGTGTTTTTCTACTTTAATGTTTTTTTCCTCAATATGGTTTGTTTGGTTCTAAGATTTGGCAAATGAGAGGGAAAAAAAAGAAAAAAATACGGAAAGAAAAATAAAGTGAAAGAAGTTAAATTTTTTTGTTTATGTTTGATTGAGCTAAAAATAAGAAAGAAATAAATAGTAGTTCTTCAAAAAAAAAAAAATTTTGTTTACCCATAAAATATAAGAAAACTCTATTTTTACAATTTTTTTATATGTAAAACTCTTCTAGAATGATGTGCCAATCATATTTTGTAATTAAAAGTTAAGAAAACTCTACTTCTACAATTTGCTTTATAATGATGGGACTGTCATACTTTATAATTAAAAATTAACTTATTAAGTACTTATTGGTAAGATGGTAATTTTTATAGCCACATCATTATGCATATAATATTTATATAACCTTTCTAGACTTTAGCTGCAAGTACTACTAATTTCATTTAGATTAATACTATACCGATTGAATTTTTATATCGAATTTCAATAAAAAAAAAATGATGTGGTTTATTGTTGTACTTTTGTTTTGGAAACGAAAGAGTACCATCACTTGAACTTTATAATTTTAAAAATGCATTCCTAACATCATTGTAGATGAACTTTTTGTAATAACAATATTTTTATAACATTTTTCTTTCATTTTTCATTTGCTTTCTCAACAACTCTTTATTCTAAACATAAAAGTAGAGAAATTAGAGAGAGAAAAAGAAAAAGAGAGCCAGAATCCTATTGGAAAAATACGATGAAATATTTTACAATGTTAAGATTCAATCTAAAAAATTAAAGTTGATGAAGCAGAAATTCGGATAGTGCTAGCAGAGGAAAAATATAATATTGTAACAATTTTTTATGTCAATTACTGTAAGGAATAAATATAAGTGTACATAATTTTTATACAAATAGCTCTACTTCTATTTATCATTTATTTATTATTTGTAACTCCCGGAAAAAAGAAAAAACACTAAAATCATCAATCTACATGTACCCAATAAAAAAGAAATAAATCACCAATTCACCAAATGTTTAAAACATTTATGACGTACTCAAACAACTATTCTAAATTTTATTCCTATGCGTGCCATTTTTATTGTGATTTGATTTTTGTGAGACTTGCGGACTCGTAATTTAAGGCTACTAGGGAACCGTGAACTAACAACAATGGGGTAAAATTACTTATTCAGCATGTACATTCAAATATTACAATTTTTCAAATTCCACTTTTAGCAAAACAAGTGCTCAAATAACATTTTGAAAGGTTGCCGGATAGTCGAAGTCTAAGGCTTCAGGTTTGTTCTTTTTAAGGATTTAGATTTAAAATTTTTTAAATGTTATCAATTTTTTAAGGTCACTTTTAAGATTTTTGATTTAATAATTATTTAATTTATGCAAAACAGAAGTTCAATCAGAAATTAGTCGTGATACGTGTAAACTGACCATAACACCCAGTTATTAAAAAAATTTTTTTTCTTCTTTCAATTTTTTTTTGCATAGGCTTTGCTCGGTTCTAAGATTCGGCGAATGAGAGAAAAAAGAAAAAAAGAAATAAAAAAATAAAGTGAAATAAATTAAAATTTTATTTTTGTAAAGAAGAAAAAAAATGAATAGTCATTCTTCAAAAAAAATACTTTTCTTTGGTTACCCATAAAAAAATCAGAAAGAAAATTTTAGTTTTACTAATTTTAATAAAAAAATTATATTAAAATGATGTGACAATCATATTTTGTAACTAAAAGCTAACTTACCAGGTACTTTTTTTTTTTAAAAAAGATAGATTCTATTTTTAGCTCATTGTGGTATTGTGTTAGAAAAATATTACAAAATATATATTTTTACAATGATAAGATTCAATCTAAAAGATTATATTAAATAAAATAAATACATAAATATTAGATCATGCAAAGCAATATTTTATTTGAAAAATAAAAGATGAAAACTTTAACTTGTGAAATTAAGAGTTGCAATATCATTGTCTTAAAATTAATAACTATGCTTCCTAAACTTCAAGATTTAATCAAGGTGCTCACATTCGTTCTTCTCAAAGATTATGATTTTCGGATGAGTTGAACTATGCCAATGGAGTTGCTCGTAAAAGTATAGTATAAAACATGCATAAACACAAAAAAAAAAGAAATAAAAGAAAAAGTGTAAATCAAGTCAAAGAGAGAATAGTATGAATAGATCTCAAATGTAGAATATATATTTTTTGAATAAGATATATATTTCTTAATTTTAAAGTGAAAAACTCTAAAATACATAAATTCTGTGTACATTTTTTTACCCATTTTAAAATTCTATTTAAAATAGTTCCAACAAGTTCCCCCAGTTTTTCCTTGCGGATCCTCCCTTCACGTGATTCTGACGGTGCTTTGCAGTACCCCCGACAGCTGCTCCGCAGCTCAGACGTGCTTTTGTCACGTACTGCTCGCTGTTTCACTTCCCAGTTAACGCATAAGCTTGGAATCAAATGGATGGGTCTTGATGAAGCAGTACAAACGGGTTAACGAGACAGACAACAGAAAAGAGAAAACAAGAGAGAGGGGGAAGAAGAAACAAAGCGCTTAGTTGATCAACAAAACAAATACTTCAGCTGCTCTGCCTACTATTCCTCTTTCCTTTCTATCTCACGACGATGAGAATACGATTACACCTAAATGCTCTTTTTTGGCTGTCTCTCTGCAACTCTGTCGCCGCCGTTTCTCATCCTCCGGCTGCTGATTCCCCTCCCGAGAATTCACTGCTCCCCCGTGACGCTTTAGCTCTGTTAGCATTCAAATCTAAAGCCGATTTGGGTGATAAGCTTCGATTCTCTTCCAACACAAGCTTTGCTTACTGCAAATGGCAAGGAGTGCAATGCGTACAAGGCAGAGTGATCCGAGTCGTCCTCGAAGGGCTGAGTCTTGGGGGCGTTTTCGGTCCGGACACATTGACTCGTCTCGACCAGCTCAGAGTCCTGACTCTGCAGAATAACTCACTCACCGGACCCATCCCTGATCTCTCTGGTTTCTTCAACCTCAAATCCCTCTTTCTCGACCACAACTCTTTCACTGGTTCTATCCCACTGTCAGTCTCGACCCTCTATCGTCTCCGAACTCTGGATCTCTCCTACAACAATCTCACCGGTCCTATAACTCCCTCGATTACAAACCTCGATCGGTTGTACTATCTTCGGCTCGATTCAAACCGGCTCAACGGTTCGATTCCTCCGCTCAATCAGTCTTCTCTCCAACTCCTCAATGTTTCTAGAAACAACTTGACCGGTGCTGTACCAGTAACTCCGACCCTACTCCGCTTCGGCACGTCGTCGTTTTCTTCGAACCCTGGTCTCTGCGGCGAGATTGTAAAGAAAGAATGTAGCCCGCGGGTACCGTTTTTCGGTCCGTCGGCAGCAGCGCCGCCCCCGGTGGCGGCGCTTGGGCAGAACAACCAGGTACAACAAAGCGTTGAGTTGACTCGGCCGAATCCGAAGAAGCACAAAAGAACTGCTGTCATTGTCGGGTTCTCTTCTGGGATGTTTATACTCATTGGTTCAGTTCTCTGCTTTGCAATGGCCATAAAGAAGCAGAGAAACCAAAAGGTCGCGACGCCGACGATGGCTTCGGACTCTACCGCCGCCGCCCACGCCGCCGCGGTGATGATACTCGAGGAAGAGAACGAGCTGGAGGAGAAGGTGAAGAAGGCCCAAGGGATGCAAGTGGCGAAGAGTGGGAATTTAATATTCTGTGCGGGTGAGGCACAGCTTTACACGCTGGAGCACCTGATGAGGGCTTCTGCGGAGCTGTTGGGGAAGGGGACCATCGGAACTACTTATAAAGCCGTGCTTGATAACCGTCTGATCGTCAGCGTGAAGAGACTCGACGCCGGTAAATTGGGCGGAACAAGTAAGGAGGAGTTCGAGCGGCACATGGAATCAGTGGGCAAGCTTCGCCACCCAAATCTGGTCCCACTCAGGGCTTACTTCCAGGCCAAAGAAGAGAGGCTTCTCATCTACGATTACCAGCCCAACGGCAGTCTCTTCTCTCTCATCCACGGTTAGTAGTAAAACTCACTGTGTTAACTCGTCAATCAGCTGCTTTATGCTTTGACAAAAAAAATTTAGGACAACCCACTCAGAAATCGCCACGCAATGAGAAAAAAAAGGTGACGTGTTTAACAGCAAAACAAACTAGATTGTTTCAGTTTGAATCAGATAGATTTGGTGGCGTCCAACTTTTCCACCAACACCGAGAATCTGGCACCGGACCGGTACAGATTGAGAATCGACGTACCAATTGACATAATCCAACATTGGCTTTGTTAGCATTAGGAGAAATTATTGCGACATTAACGCAATAAAGGGCGTGAACGCATATAGTTGATATGATTCTGATTAAAAAGTATAATTCGAAACGTGCATGTGTTGCTTTGTGATCAATAAAATATAAAAAAAAAAATTATATTTCTTACCCACGGAATTTTTGTAGAGAAAATTTCGGTCTATAAAAGGAAAATTATATTCTTTTAAAATCTTCATACATATGAAAGTTTCATCTAGAGATGATATAACTAGAATATTTTTGTAATTAAAAAATATCATGATGTATATTTTATTTTAAATTAAAATATTCTCATTTTATCATAATATTTTTTATAGAAGTTATATGTGAATTTTTTGGATCATATAATGAAATGATTAGATAAAATAAGAGTTATTTATTTTAAATAAAATATTTATTATGATAGTCCTTAATTACAATAGTTCAATTGACATTTTTCTTTGTGAAGTTGCGATGGATTTTTCTTTATGAAAATATAAAGCTCCAAGTATGTTATTCCGAATTAAACTAGTCCAATGCATGCTTGACGAGGATTCTGCCCTCTAATCTTTGGGTCACTTTTTCTTTTTGGTTTTTACTTTGATTATTGAATCAAGGTTGAATGTTTGGGCAGGTTCAAAATCAACGAGGGCAAAGCCACTGCACTGGACATCATGCCTGAAAATAGCAGAGGACGTAGCGCAAGGCCTCTCCTACATCCACCAAGCATGGCGGCTCGTCCACGGCAATCTCAAGTCCTCCAACGTTCTCCTCGGCTCCGACTTCGAGGCTTGCCTCACCGACTACTGCCTCGCCGTCCTCGCCAATTCCAACTCCACCGACGATGACGACCTAAACACGGCCACTTACAAAGCTCCCGAGATCCGAAGGCCGAATCACCAAGCGACGCCCAAGTCCGACGTCTTCTCCTTTGGGGTTCTTTTGTTGGAGCTTCTAACTGGAAAACTTCCATTACAGCATCCATTTCTAGATCTAACGCCCAGTGATCTGATCAATTGGGTCAGGTCCGCTAGGGAAGATCATGGAGAAGAAGACAACCAGCTGGGAATGCTTCTAGATGTGGCCATAGCTTGCAGCGCGGCTTCGCCGGATCAGAGGCCGACGATGTGGCAAGTGTTAAAGATGATACAAGAGATTAAAGAGGCCGTAATAATGGAGGATGAAAATGATCCGGACCCACTTACGGGTACGCACAAGGACAGGACTGCGTAATGCAAAAAGAAAGAATGAAAAACAGAGAAATCAAAGGCAATGAATGTTGCTTCCATAGCTGTTTTACGTTTTGTTCTCTCTACAAGTGGAAGGCAATTGCACACGTTTTGTGTTTGATTAGATTTGGTTTCTGCTTTATTATCATGGTTGGTGTAGGAAGCGAAAATTCTTGAAGAGATCCTAATGGTGGTAGTTGTATTGCATAAATAAGTAATGATAAAGTTGAAAAGACTGGAAGCATATTCATCCTCAAGTGTATGCCTATAGTTCAAAAGATCGGGACCCCATCTTCTTCAATGACATTATTTGAAGGACCAACGAAGAAAAATGATCGAGAATGAGGGGTTGACAATTGTTTGCCGGGCGATTTTGTTCTATTTATTGCTTTCTCCACTGCCCAACAAACTAAAATCAAATCAAACCAAACCAAATCAAACTAAAATCAATTTCAATCAAATCAAATCAAAATCAGTTTCCTCTTTATATACTAGACTAGGAGTAGCTGCACACATTATGTGCGCACTTATAATTGTTGATGCTAACTTCATGCACTTATGTGTGCGCACTTATAACTCTCGAGCTAACTTCGGACACAAAAACATGTGAGTATTTCAAAAAATTATAATTGTGATGAGTTTTAAAAAAATTTTAGTAAACAGGTTTCACTAAATTCACGTATTGACTCTATAATAGTATAGATTTTTAAATTATTCATGACGGAAAAAAATTGTGAAAAAACAAAATGGTCCCACAAACCGATAGTATTTCCTGCTTGGGCTATTTCAAGTGCACTCAAATGCAAAGTGCTGCTATTTTTAACGCTCGAGAATTTGCCATGCAAGTGCATGTTTGTTGTGGAGAAGTGATTAGTTTGAAGTTCGTTTTGTTGCTAGATGGCCGTTCAATACAATAGACCTTAGGTGAAGATAAGATTAACGCAACACTCATTCCGATGGATGCGAGACCGCCGATGATGTGGGAGGTGTGTTTTCTAAAGAAGAGAATACAAGAAAAAGTGATCAACGACTTTTACTTGGCCCACTGCTATACGTTTCGAAAGGCATTGCTTTCGGTGTAGACCAAAAATCCGAGATTTGGACAAAGAAGATAAAACACAAAACTATAGTGACTACTCACAGGAAAGGAATAGAACATTATTTTCCAATAGAGAAAAGACGAGGAGATAACAGTCGAACGATACCCATGACATTAGATTGAGCTTATGTTTATTTGCTCTATTCACAGACACGGCCTGTTGTAAACAATTTGAGAGCTAAAATGACACTTTTAAATGAGGCCTTTTATATTTTTTTAATGTTATTATAAAATTTTTTATTTAATTTTTTTTTTTTTGTAAAGTATTATTTTTTCTTCGAAAGTTAAAGTAGTGCATTCATTTTGGGCCTTCGTTTTTTAATAAGCCTTTTTTCTTTTTAAAAGATGTAGAAATTATATAGGACATTAGTGCTAACATACAAGTTTCTAAAAATTTGAGGCCTTCAAAAATCTTTTTCTTAAATCAATGTGTTTTTTTTTTAAGTTCATTAGTACAGTTGATTTTGGACCTCATTTTTGTAATAGATCATTTTTTATCTTATTTAAACTGGGCCTTTCTTTAAAAAAAAAATTGTAAAAACTATATAAGACATTAATTATTACAAACGAGATTTTAAAAAATTTAGGACGTTCGAAAATTGGAGCCTAAAACGAACACTTCGTTTGCTTCATGGTTGAGTCGGCTCTTTTCACACAGTTTCATACAACGTCACAGTGAATTATTCACGCATGGTGGTAGAACTTACAAAGGAGTACCGTAGATTTAGGCTTCAATTGTTTCCATGCCCGGGAAGGAATACTCATATGAAATTTCAAAGCTTCGTGAAAACTAGGAGGAGATGGAACTCAACATACAATGTTCACTTGATGCATGTGGCTCTTAAAAAAACAAAGTTCAAGAGAATTTACAAGGTAGGACAAGAGAGGTATTTTACCTGGAAGTTTCTTGCTTAGAACATGTCAAATTTTGAATCTCAAAACTTTTCTCAATTATGAGAGAGTTGAAAAAAAATTAACAATTTCTCGTACAACTTCTATAAATATGTATATATACACACATTTTTTTATACAGATGTTTAGGCTTTTACTGACAATTTTTTTTTAAATTCGTGCAGAATTACCATTCACATGAAATATGTAAATTTTATTTATTGTATGAATAATGACCGATCATTGCATGTGAACCACAAAAGCATGCCTAAGCTCTAGCTTAATTGGCAAAAGGATTCTTAGTCATGGATATCATTTCTAAATTAAAGAGAATAAAAAAACCAGATACAATTCTTTGTGTTGGCAGGTGATGCAAGTAATTGTTAGGAAATCGTCATATTTGTGAATCGGTACTACTTTACTAAGAAACTCAATTTGTACTTAGGGTATATTTGGTATAGTTTTTTTTTTAATCTTTTTTTCATTTTGTGTTTTTTGCTTACAAGTAAAAGAGTAAAAAATTTTTTACTTTTTTACTTTTATAAGCTAAGACGAGCAAAAATAACAAGCAAAAAATTGAACAGTTTTAGCTTTTTTTTTTTATTTATAAGAAAAAAAAAACTAGCTCCGAAAAGTTTTAAAAAGTTAGAACCAAACGGGCGCTTATTTTGTTTGTTATTTGTTTAAGTTTGGAATGTAATTAAAGCTCAACTCTTGTTTGATTCATTAAAAGTTTATGTATTAATTATCTAAGCTCAAATTATGCAATTTTAGAATGTATAAAAAAATTTAACTACTAGAATCGAATCAATTAAAGTAAGTTTTAGATGACTCAGCTCGTCAATAACAATAAGAGACATATTTATATATTAAAAATTCCATACTTCCGACTGAATTTAAGAATTGTTTATTTATAAAAAAAAATGTTCACACATTTGGACGAAAATGTCCCTACATACGTACTAGTAGAACTGGGGGACGTACGTGGTCCAGCCCAAAGAAGAATTCTAGGACCAATCCAGGCCCGAAAGTTTGGACTGTGGCCCAAAGGTATTTGGTGTTCAAATGTCCCATTCCTTAACCGCGTAGAAATCCAAATGCCCCTCAAGAGAAGAGATGATGATGGAAGATAGATATACATATACTTAGGAGTTGGGAGGAGTATGTAGGATATACGGACAGGGAAGAGCGGGCTACTGCAGAAATTGCTAGAAAGTTCCAGGTGACCTCTTTTCATTTCATTCATACATGAATACACAAAAACTTATATGAGTCCATATATATATCTATATGTATATGTAACGAGCAGAAAGGAGAAGAGAAGGAAACCTAGGCGGTGAAATGCCAGATGACGCAATGGACAGTAAGGACACTGATATGATGGAGACCGAGACGGCGACGTCGCCGCAGGAGCTGGCGTCGGATTCCGACCAAGGCGGTGGCGGCGACGACGTCGTGAGAGGTTTACTCACATTGGCTCGCCAGCTCATCGATCAGGGCAAGCCTTCCCAGGCTCTCCAAGCGGTACAATTTTAATTTCCCTCTGAAATCAGTTGTTTCCTCTTTCAATTCATGTATATATTTTTACACAATTATCGTCGTTTCTGTGTGGCAAGAGTTCTGTCCACTTACTTGTTGTCACTGTCGTTTTTGTTTTTCTTCATTTCACTTGGTTCAGTTAGTTTATTTTGCTTATGTTGTACGAGCCTTCATTGCATCTTGGATGACAGAAGAAGTGTAGTTATGGTGATTGGAGCGTTTTTCGCTGATTTGATGGACAGATTGGTTCTTGCTTTAGTTTCTTCCTAGTGCACTTAGCCACAGGAATAAGGATGAATCCGCTTTGGCATTAATGATTTTGTGAAAGAGAATTGAATTCCAAAAAAAAAAAAAAAAAAACTGGCTGAGATGTATAAATCTGCAGTTTGATCATTTTTGTTTCTTTTCTTTTCTTTTCTTTTCTTTTTTTTTTTTTGGAATGAGTTCATGACAAATGAGAAGCAACGGACTGAAGGAACTAGAATTTACCGCAAGTCTCGTAAGAATTAGATAATAGGTTCTTCATGGCATGGTCATGCAGTAGGCATAGGCTTTCCATCCATGCCTCTTGGGATGTGATTAAAATCCGATGTCATTTTTGGTGCAAAAGGGGGTTGATTGCAGCTCCTTATAGCCCCTGGATTCACCAAAACACCAATTATGAGCTGTAACCGAAGCAATTGCATCATTTATCCTAGTAGTGACTTTCTTTTTTGGGTTCATTTTTATCTCATCCTTAATCCAGTGACTTAAAGAAGGGGCTGAATTTGTATTTTTTATTTTTAGCTTATTCAAATTTCCAATTTTTTTATTTTATTTTAAGACAAAGTTTAGCTAATTCTAAGAACTAAGTCGGAGTTTGAGGATATCTAAGAATGAAGTCTTTGGTGAGGTATAACATATAACTAGAAAGTACAACTAAACATTGCTATTTGTTTGTTATGAAATCCACCAATGATCAATTTCTCTTTTTATTTAGGATTATTGAATACATCCTTAACCTTGACACGTGAGACAACTTGCAACATGGATAAGGACACGGACATGCCGATACGCTGTTTTTCAAAAAGTATAGGACACGGTATAAATGATATTTTTCTCATTTTTGACTAGAGCTAAAGCCTTTGAATCTAAAGCCATTTGGCCTTCTTCCGATAAGGCACCTCCTAGACTGCAAAAGCAGAACTGTTTGATGTTGCATATCAGAAATTATTGAAGCCCAATTCCTCTCACTATACTTGATAAATGGAATGAGGATCGCTCCTGTCTTGGAAGGGATATATAATGAACTTTTCCTTATGCAGTCGTTAAGAATTTTCTATTTCATCAAGCCGTAATAATTTATTCTTCTGACTATCCTGATTCTACCCAAACAATTTCCTATTGCTACCTTGAATTATTCATCTCTATTTAGTAATAAATAAAGCATCAGTACCTCTTTCTGAATTTTCAGAATTTCACAAACTGAGCTCTCTAGAAACCTATGGTGACCAATCCTTGGATGATTCACTAAGGATCCTAATTGTTTAACAATTATTCCTTAAGATGTTTCCATTCGGCAATTGTCCATTGTGACTGGGATGGTTATCACATATCTGAAACATGCCATTTGATTTGTCAACCGTCCAATGTTCAAATGACCAAATTTTTTTTTTCATGAAGTACTTGTGTCAAACGGATTAATTTTTTTTCATAAATTTATGCTTAATTGCTCCACATATTGTTTCTCAAATGACATTTTCTTAAGAAACCGGTGCCAATCCAAATTGATCTTGTAAAAGAACTGCTAGGGCACAAAAACTACTATCTTCTAAATGATTTATATTGTCAAATGAACCAATTCTTAGGTTGCTTCCAGTCAAACAATCTACAGGTTACGGTTGCCATTGTAGCAAAAATGTATTATTGAATTTCACTTATTACTATGTCAAGCATTTTAAATTTATCCTATTATCTTCTTTTCTTTTTCTTTTTCTTTTTTTGTTTTTATATTGAATCATGCAGATAATCTAGCGATAATGGAATTTATATCTTGTTTATTTAATCACATGAAATTTTCCCTTCCCCCTACATGGAATGTCACTTATTGAGTATGTCTGAACGGATGACTCCAGAGAATTTTCTACTCAAATTGAATTTATAATAGATATAAATGTAGAGGATTTGGTGGAGCAGTTCTAGAATAGAAAATATCCATTTAGGCTGATCCTATGTTACCTAGAACTCAGGGTCGTTCAAGTACGTAAAACGGGAACAGAAATGCAGTACACCACATATTCTAAAATATGGTACGCTAAGTGTAGACTTGTATTAATTATACTATTAGAATTAAGGTACTCCTAGGACAATTTTCTATAACAATTAGACATTTAATAATATATAATCTATAGTTTTTCAAATTAATCATGTGAAAACACATTCTAAGAGTATTATGGCCAAATTTTTGCATATTGTTATGCCAAAATTCTATCTTCCCTATATTTTGGTTCATTATATTTGATTTTTTTTCCTCGTTAGTTCACCTTTAAAGAATTAAATAGAAAAAAAGTTTGAAATCGTATTGGATCGCTAAATTCACCATTTTGGAAGAGTACTATGTTTCGGAACGGCGTTCTGAAAACGTAAATCACTAGGGTAGTAAAGTATTATGGTAACACAAGGCTAATCTTATTATTGGATTTTGGATAACGAGTTAAAATAAATATGATCATATTTCTGCCCTTATTATTGTATTAGATATTAAGGTTCAAGTAACTGATAGCGAAGTCTTTTGGTGTGAAGTAAATTAGTAATGTTGACATGGACTTTCCAGAAGACTATTAGAAGTGTCCACTAAGTTCTTCCCTTATTCCTTCTTAATGGTTTATGTTCCTTCTTTCTGCACAATAACACATAGAGGCTACATATGAATTTTATATTGGTCATTTGCCTGCCATAAGCAATTTGGTGCACACTTTGGTTAGCTAGAGTACCTGCTTTACAAATATTTTCTCAATGGTTAAGCTATATTATTGTTTTGGCGTCCTTTAAATTGAAAAGTAGGGTCCAGTGTTTGTTCTATATGATTCTTCAACCTAGAGGATGATGTTACAGACTTTATAAATTGAATGCTCAAATAAGTTATTAATATTGTTCTAATTGTTTCTGCAATCCTGAAGGTATCATTAAAATTTTCATTTACGTTTTCTTGAACAAGCCTTTTTCACCTTGGTTATTCCACTTTATTCTAGATTTCTATTACAAATTTCAGTTGGTTTTCCAGCACGGATCCCATTCAGAGTCCCAAACAACTGATTAGAAATTTAAATAACAGCTTCGAAGGGACTAAATTTCCCTCACATTCAGCTTGTGAATATCATAAATAATTCTAGACTTCTTAACCTAAAAATCTAAATATTCCTCTGATTGCCTTTCTAGCCTTGTATGGTAAAACCTTTTCCATGACATTGGTCCGTCCGTCGTCTCTTTTTTCTTTTTCTTTTGTCCAGTGATGATGGGCTACAATGGGGACAGGTCTCCCCTTGCACATAACATCCCCCACCTTTCCATATTACAGCAGGTTCGGTTAATGTGGTACTGTTTTGGTTTCAGTTGTTCTATGCTATCCCTTTGCTGGGTATTGACAAAACCAGGGATTTACTGATAATTTTGTAGCCTTTGAGTTCTTCCGTTTGTTGAGTTCAGAGTCTTCAGACAGCTTAAGGATCCTTATAGTAATGCTGGCTATGATTGAATATATGGCCTGAAACGCCTATGAAAAACTTGAAGGTTTAAGAAATGGTGGGAAAATTTATCTGAAGTGTTCTTGATATTAAATTGAATGACAAAAGGGTAGGGAAAGGATTAAAGATCAATGAACTAGGATTTTGGGGTCAATAAGATTTATTACACTAGGACTTTGTTATTATTATGACAAAAACTTCTTGAAAGAATTAAGAAGTTTTAACACACTAGGTTTGGTGTTGCACAACACTTGAAGTATCAAAAATCGACTGAAGCTAAATTAGAAGTTATCTACATAATGTCCAATGTCCCTCAGCATGAAAAGAAAAAAAGAAAAAAAAAAATCGTGTTCAAAGCACCTATATGAATTTCCCATTTGGTCTTCTCTTGTAAACATGGTTTTCAATGCTTGTATATGCTATGTGCAACTTTTATGTTTTGCTATTTCTTTGCTGTATAAGTACTTCGATGTATTTATTTTGGCACAGCAATTGGGATGTCAAAGTACTCCTACAAAAGATGTTAAAATTTACATTTTCAGTAAGTCAGAATGCAAGATAATTTAGAAACAAGAGCCGGAAAAGAGAAAAATAATTGGAACACACTAGATGTGTTCTTAATAGGATTTCTACACTTCTGTCCTTACTTTCCTTGGTAATAGGTGGTGATGGCAATGAAAACCAAAGGTGGAGATGAGGCTGTATTTCAAGCCCTAAACCGTGCACGTGAGCTATACAGAAACAAATTGCAAGCAAGTGCTGCTGCTGCTGATGAGTTGGCTTCTTTATTTGCTGAGTGTGCAATTGCTGAAGCCCTGCCTTTGAAATCTGTACAATCTGAACTTAATATGGTGGGCCCATCTATTGAACAAGATGCTCATGGAACTTCTATCCTGGCAGAGACTGGTAGGAAGCAAATTGTGCTGGATGCCTTCTCAGATGGAAGCAGCTTTGTATGCCTACAGTGTGGGGGTCTAGTTAGTAATCATCGCAAAGACGAACACTATGCATACTGGTGTTGCAAAATCTGACCATGTCTGGTACTTGAAGAGGATGCCAGCTTTGGTTTGATGCACATGTTCCGCTGGAATGATATATTGCACTTGACTGCCTCTTAGCTTTTGATTCTAGCTGTTTCTATCAGTCAAGTCTGGCAGTCTCGGTCATTTACAAGCCGATTTCTTGAATGTGTCATATGGGATTTGAGCATGCATCATGCATCAGATTTAGTGGAGTGATTTGCAAAATTGTTTTCCCATGTATCAGAGAGTCATGTACCCCTGTAATGATTAAACGGTCACCATAGAAAAATATGGGCAAATATTTCTTAGTGAGTACTGCCGTTTCAAACTACGCTTTAGATTTTGTACCTTTTGTTTTATTCTTCGCTCGGTTGTGAGTGTTAATGGAGATTGATGACCTTCATTTCTTGCCTCAGGTGAGATTTCCCTCTTGCCATTAACCAAGTACGATAAAAGTTGGATGTGGTGTAGTGTCATCATTAGCTTGTGCTCAGTGGCATCATTTGTTGTAGATTCATGTTTCTTGTAAGATTATGGTTGATAATTTCATAGGTAATTACATCGAGATAGGCGACGAAACGCAATGTGGATCTTTCTGGTGCATACAATGAATAATCTGTTAGTGATCAAGATGGTTACTTCTGTGCTGCTAACTAGAAATTGTTTTGAGGGAGGCAAGGCAATTTCTGCTACATTTTAACAGGAGTGAGACCATGCCGAGTGGTTTCACTTTCACCAATTCACGGTACCTAAACTTGAAGCTCCTCAGCTCTACCTAAACCTGTATCTGTATGGAGGAATATACTCAAAACTGATGCTGAACTGAGTGCAACTAACCATTGCAAATTTGATGTGCATTCTTTCCGCAAAACCTTGCTGAACTAATCGTATTTGAAGTCAACAATCACATACCTGGTATGCATTCACAGAGATTGAGAGAGAGAGAGAGAGAGAGAGAGAGAGAGAGAGAGAGAGAGAGAGAGAGAGAGAGAGAGAGAGAGAGAGAGAGGTCCTCTGAATTGAATTTTATTTTATCATAATATAGAATCTAGAGAGTGCAACCTCTTTACATTGTAGTCACTCTGATTAATCACATACCAGAAATAAGAACAATCACTATCCACAAACGATTAACTTTTAGATGTAGTGAAAATTGCTGTGGAGTTCAATTCTTTTAAGTTTTTTAACAAAATCAATATTGTGTCTACACAATCAACACCAGACCTAATTTGCCAAAGAAAGGAGCAAAAAAGGAAAAAGAAAAAAAGAAAAGATAACATAAAAAATTAAAAAAAAACAATTTCAAAGAGCTTTCAATACACAAGTATGAGCTGATGAAAGTATTTCTACTGTTACTGGCAGAAATGTATACAAGAACAGTGAGACCACCAGCACAAGCACAATCTCCTTTCATCTCTGTATTGCTATTTGCACCATCTCACTTACTGGCATTTTCCTTGTGACTACTCTGGTGACCCATCGATAGCACCAGACTGCTTTACAAGATGCTCCCGATGCAGTAACCACAGCTCTAGAATTCCGGGAATACACCTACTTTTACCCAAAATCCAATTCATCCACGACAGCTATAGCCGAAACCCCCCACTGTCATCGATTCACAAGACTGCTTTCATAGTAAAGATAACACATGCAAAGAAAACATAAGACAGTTGAGTTTCATGATGTATGGAAGGTTCTTTGCTGCTAAGAAAAGAGCTGAAGTAGCTCCTAAAGGTCACAAGAGCAAGTTGAATTGGTTATAAAACCCAAAATATATTGTTTCCCAGCAGAACATGATGTTTCAATTAGTTACTCTTACAAAGCTTATTTAACTTGTCATAACTCACAATCAAAACTTATTTAAGTTGATAATAGTTTCTGAATGTCATTGATTAAGACCAAGTTGCTAATTTGTCTCTAAGAAATTTCCCAGTGTCACCATAGCTGTGACTTCTAGCAGATAAAATGTTGGTCCTTGAGACTAGGAAATTATTTGGACGTATTTAGATATTGTTGCTTTTGACATTATAAACTAACAGCTCACAAGGAAGACCAATTCATAAGTGTCGAGGAGATTCACCTGTAATTACTTCTATGCTCTTCACTGTATCGTGTGTTGGGACTGCCTGGGTCGTCAAACATGGATACACAGGAGCAACTATTGGCTAATGACTACGATACATCACGTCCGGTAGAGCCTGCGGACGAAGCCTTGCCCTCATGATTGTTTCATCACTGTGCCTAATCCACTCCGAGAGTCTCCAAGGTTTCTGCCACTTCCATTTGAACTGCAACAGCCACTGGTGATGACTTCTCTTCCACCTCCATAGCTTCCCACCTTGCCCTACAAGTGCTAATTTCTTCATTGACAGCTGCCCAATTGGCACCATCTGCACCCACCGGAGATCTCATAAATCACTCAGCCAAAGTGAACAATAGTTAACCAATCTTAAGCAAACACAAGCGGGAAATCAACCTTTCGTGTCTGATCCACGAAGGCAGCTGACTCTCTGACCGAGCCATTAGCAATGCCTGCTGTATATTTGAGCTGTTTCTGTGCCGGCACAGACATCGGAGATAATGGACCACTCATGTCATCAGCGAAGTGTTTCAGCGAATTGTGAGAGTTCCCCTGTTTGAGTCTTAAAAGTTAAAAGCAAACCGAGAGAGAGAGAGAGAGAGAGAGAGAGAGAGAGAGAGAGAGAGAGAGAGAGAGAGAGAGAGAGAGAGCATGGCACAAAAATTCACACAACGGTTTCGTAACCTGTAGAACTTCATTATATGCAACACTTCCAGACTCTGATACTTTACCGGGAAAATCTGGAGCTCCAGAGGTTCCCTTTGAATGAGTTTTAGTTAATTATAGGAAGCGCTAAAAGAAAATAGACATTAGAAGTAATCTCACCGAAACTGAAGTAGCCAATGCAATTGCAACAGCTTGTTCTCTCAGTTTTAGCTCCTTCTCAACTTCTTTTCTTCGTGATTCACTCTGTCCTAGCAGGCCTACAAGTTCTTTCAGTTGTTCTTTCATCTCCATGATTTCAACTTCTTTCTCCCACATTTGGCACCTGTTGCAGCAGAAGGTGATAATTTGAAATTTGGCCATACCACGGAAACTTTACAAACTAAAATGGTTCAGAAGAAATTTTTAATCTGTTACTACAAATTGACGATTGCAGATGACAAGAAGGTCAATTATAATTAAAACACCCAACAAATTTGACGACTTCAAAATTAAGTTGAAAAAACTTACATTTAGTTTTAAAAGATCCAAACATTTTGTATGTTTCACAAGAAAACCACCTACCAAACTGATCTTATAATATGATTGAATGGAGTTTGTAGGTGTAATTATAGCTGTCTACACTAAATTAAGAGAGTATGTGAAAAATGACAGACAACAAGAGGGGAGATTCCCCTCCCCTACCTCTGGATGTCCCTTCTGATTAGGTGGGAATTAATTGCTTCATCCACTTATTATATGAGAGACTTTTGGTAGATGCAACAAAAGGAGTGAAGTTATGGATCTAAGATGGGGCTACCAACACAATGTAGCTAGTTCACTACATATTTGGTCCAAGACAAGAATACGTGTTAGCATCTCAAAACTAACTTGCACACACACCACAACTATAACCGTGAACCTTTTTAAGAGTAACTGACAGTATCACAAGTAGGAGCAAATGGATTGGGATGGTAACACTCATGATTGTTAACTCACCTACATGGTCAACTCCAAAAATTGTGTGAAGTTACTTCATTGTATAATTACCATCTTTATTTCATTCTTTTATTTTTTATTTTTTATATCACTTTCTTTATTGGAAACCTTCTCCATTTCTCAGAGAGTAAAAGGATTTCACCAGATGCAGAAACTTTCTAGACTCTCATCAATCTGAACAAGAAATGTAAGAAGAGACGGAGATCAAATTAAAGTGTCGGTAGACTGAAGGATATACCTTGCATCTGCAAGAGAGTTGAACATATACTGAAGTAAGCTCTTTGCATCTCCCATTGAACGCAACTGGTTCCACCGTCCGCGATTACTGAAGGCACGTTCCCGTTCTTCTGCTTCTGAAAGTTGTGAAGCCATTGCTACAAGTGAATTTGATGAAATGCTAACCATGTTCTCAAGAGAAGATATTCTCGCCATTCTCGCATTAGGTGACAAGGAGGACACCCTGAACAAATCAAAAACCGGTAACAGAAATGCTTATAAAAATAAGAAAATATTCTAGGCTACTTACATTGTTTATGTTCAATGCTTTCTCTCTCAAAATGGTTTCTATCAAATGGAACATACATAAGTAAAAGGTTCACCTGGCAAAACCATTCTTTCCTCTAGGAGGGCTAAGCCCCTTTGCAGCAAATTCATCAACTTGTTTCAACACAGCTAGTTCCTCCGCCAGTGCAGCTCGTCTGGAGATGGTAAAACAATTGTTTAGAAACTTTACCAACTCGCTAATGCAAACCTTATTGACTAAAACAAGTTTGAACCGCGAGCATACACTTGGCTTTGCTTCTCATATTCGTAGCGAACTTCATGAACATTCACCATGACCTCAAGCTCATGATCAAGCCAACGTTGCAAGGATTTCTCATTGCTCTGAGAACAAACATAGGTTAAACTGGTTTTGGAATCAAGTGTGCAGCATGATTAACATGTTGCAAGAAGAGGAAGTGTAGCTGCTTACCTGACCATTTGCTCCATTTCCATTGGTAATTCCTGGAAGTAATCATATTATCAGAAAAACAGGAAAGCAGTAGGGAGGGGCACATCATATCACCCCCCTTGGTTTTCATGAAGAAGATAGCTCTATTGTCTGAAAAGGTCCAAATAAACTACATTGAATAGGTTATGTGGGATATTTGACCTTTCATGCCTTGTTCAAGAAGAGTGGTACATTTGATTAAAAACTGGGGTTCCAAACAAGCAGCTTGTGAAAGGCATTATTATGTATAATTAAAATGCAAATACATACCTGAGTTGTCACGTGATGCAGACTTGCGTGCTTCTAGCAACTCTTTTAGCCTCTTTGTGGCCATTGCAGCCTCTTCAGTTTTTCTTTGAAGCACCTGAAACAAAATTTAGAATGAACAGAGACAACCACTTTGTTAAATATAACGGAAGTCGATAATGCTTCTGATCTCTAATTTTGTTCTTGGCATTAATATACACAAAATAGATATTGACTACATAAATGCAAATATTGTTTCATAGATAAATCATGTTATCTACTTTCAGAAACTTTATTGATTCATCAACTCCAACGTCAAAGAGGTATCAAATATGGGGGCATTTCATACAGATCATGGCTTGTGCAATCAGGAAAAAAAAAAAAAAAAAACCCATAATATAATTGGTTTCTAACTGCTGAAAGTGAAGCATCCTTAGTTTTATTGGCAGCTGCAGGAATGCTAGATAAGTGTAGTCAACAAAGGAATGCTCTCGATTTCAGAGGCTTGTGGCCCAACAGACTGATTGGCATCATAGTCATTTTAGAGTGTGCTTCACAAATGAAGGCAAAAGAACAAATATACAATCAAAAGAGAAATGCTCACCATTTTCTGGCGCTGATTTAGAGCTTGCAATTTATGCCTTTCATACTCATTCCTCCTCCCCTCCTTTCGTAACTGCATTAGTAAATACAAAGTCAACACATGAAAGAACACAATATGAACAACCCATTCAATCAAATTCACAAGTGAATGAAACCGTGTATATGTTCCAAGATAACTCATGGGTCCCAAAGGGAGTCTGATTTAGCAGCATAAAGGAACAAGCTGCTATTATATCACAAGCACACATATATCAATTCACACTGGTATCATCAGATTCTCATTGAGCAGGCATTATAAGACTAGATTGATCACCATATGGCATTTACCAACTATTATGTCTGGACAATTCTCTCCATAATGAGTCTTATAGTTACATGAACCCAAAAAAAATAACATATATAGAAAGAAAGAAGAAGAAAAGAAAAATTACAGTACAATGTGGCAGTAAGCAATCAATATGCAGAGGTAACAATCATGGATGCCTAATTGTTAAATTGAAATGTAGAAGTGCCATGAGTGAAATGGAATAGGTGACATCTGCTGAATGTAATAAACATCCCCAGAAGACCTCCCAGTCTACGACACTTCTCCATAAAGATGTTAGCAAATAATAAATTAAGATTTTGATGCAAGAAAAAGACTCCACATGCAGAATTAGCATACCCTTCTCTAATGATTTTTCTGGCTCAACCACTATGCTTCTTTTTTTTGCAAATTTTGCATGAGACAACTTTGTAATGGTGCCATGAAGGGCATAAGTTGGCGGCACAACATTTCCAATATCATGGTAGCTAAAAATATACAAAACTAAATAACTAATTAATAAGATTTACCTGCAGCAGTTCCTTCTCTCGAGAGGCCTTCCATTGTCGAAATTGTTCTGCCTCTTGTTTAATCTTTTGTTGCAATTGAACCTACAACCTCAGAAAAAATTAGCAGCATACACTAAAAATAACATAAAGTTTATGACGGTGATCAAAGCAAAACATGATCCAACCTTTTGTGCCTTAATGAATTGTATTTCTTCTTGCAACCGTTTTGCTGCTTCATCACTCTTATGTTTTTGCTTTAAAAGCTGAACCTGGTTCTCTTGTTTCTTCTTAAGATCCTGAATCTAAGGTGTAGAAATTTTGGAAAGTATTTTTATTAGTATACATTATGATAAGGGACATGCTTTGAATCTAAAATAACAGCATCTCTGCTAAAATTATCACCTGTGCCTCGAGTGCTTTTAATTTCTGCGCATGGATATCTTGAAATTTCTGTGTTTGTCCATCAGAATTAGCAGCAAGATTTTCAACTTCAGCCAACAAACGATCCCTTTCTTGCTGCATTTATATAACAGCCGAAAAAGTGAACATCAATTTTCAAAGGTGAAGACAACTAAGGATGTAGAAACTTGTATTAACCTGAACAGTTCTCTTCTCATCCTCAAGTTCAGTGATTTTCTTTCCAAAGTGCTGCTTTAGGGCCACTGTATCGTATCCTCCAAAAAGTTTCATCTCCGACTGCACAGATATTAAATTTAATGCATCTAAGAAGAAAGAAGACCAACCATGTACACAACTCACATTAAAGAATGCACAAAATGATGCAATGAAACAGCATATTCGAAATAGAAGAAACACAAAAAAAAAAAAAAAACATTTCTCATCAGCAGTAAGTATACTGGAAATATTCTTAAATGAATAAACATGAACATGGTAAGAATTTGTAGTTATGTACAACTGTTGGTGGGTTGATACAGAATTGTTAAACCTTGAAATATACAATCAGCATGACTCGAAAACAACACTAATGTATGGATAAAAAATGTACAGGTATTCTCAATACCAGTTTTTATTTGGTAACCAGCCAATGCCACTCTGTTTATAGTCCTCCCATTTAGAGTGCTGAGCTCTCAGTAAATATCAATCTCATAAAGTACACTATTTTGTCAACCTTACCAAAAAAAACTATGCTCACTATACTTCTACAAGAATCTGACCTTAGTTCAAGTCTTCCCCTATATACAATTTTGATTTCAATCCATTAGGGCAGCCCATTGGCTTCTTAAATTAACTAGGAGTTTCTTGCTCATGTACAACTTTTCCAATTTCTGGATTTCGGGATTAATTACTTAAAATAAACCTCATGACATCCTGTACTTTGATTTCATAATTTCAACAAAGCAAAACAAGATTTTGAAATCTAATGATTCGTAAATCCCCAATTATCCACAAATCAAAATGCATTTATGAAGCAAAAACTATACCTCTTTCTGCTCTAAGCGTCTATTTAACTCATGCAACTCTTTATCCATAGTGTTTTGCAGAAGTGTATGCTCCCACTCTTTTGCTGCTTCTTCATCAATTTCCCCAGAATCACCTGCAAAAAATAGGATTTGTAATGTAAATGCCTGTCTTTTCTCAAAGAACAGGAAAGAAAAGTATAGCAAGTAATTTCATAAACAAATTTAAACCTCAGCCTTCTTAGTTTTTGAAAGCAAGACCTAGTTAGAGCTCAAGTCATTAATTGAGAAAAAGGATTCTTAACCAAGTTCTGAAGCAGAGTTATCATACCTGTTGTATTTTCACACATTTGATAATCAGATGAGTCGATACTTTGCAAGCCCCTCTTAAGCCCTTCAGTTTTTGCAGAACAGGTGTCACCAACCTTAAAGATGAAGTTCCATATGTAAGTATGAGAGGGTTCAAACATTCATGATAAACTTTTTATAACATCTCCACCACTCCCCATCACCCCCCACCCCAAAAAAAGAGAGAGAAAAAGAATGGAAAATATAAAAATAAAAAAAAAGAAGAGAGGAAGTAGAAGAAATGCATCCAATCCAACTAATATACTTAACCCACTCTCATTTTGAACAAGCCATTTCATAAAATATATATATATATATATATTCTGCAGTACGAAATGGAGTATATTATAAGTCCAGATCTATCCATACTTGCACATCTGTTTCACATTGCTCTGTAACAGCACATCTGCTACGGTATTCATGAAGTTCTCGACAAAGATCCTCGTTAGTAGCCTCAAGCCATGCAATCCTTTCCTTAAGAACCTAAAACGCAAAACAAAAATGACTACTTTCTTTTTCTTTGTCAATAATCCAATTTGAATTATCGGCAGAGAATGACCAAGAGTTTAATATAGCAATCAACAAAAATTTAGGTACAAATAATAAAAGTACATGTATTTCATCAGATGAAGCTCCTCCCCCCCGTGCACAAAGTTCTGCCTGCAAGAATTCCAATTGTTGGCGCATCTTCAACATCTCATTCGATAATGGATCTCTGTTGACCTGCTCGACCATTAGCAAAGTCATTGGTGAGACAACTCTCTACAAGCCAAGGCAAAGGAACTCTGACAAAAAGGGAAATGGAAAGGTAGTGGTGATGGTGGTGGGTGTGGGGGGAAATTTTCTTTCATTAAACTTACAACAGGCTTATTCTGGATGTTTCGAGCACGATTTGCATACTTTAGTGTGTTAAGAGTTTCCTCAGCATTTATGTCAGCAGGACTAATGCAGGCTGGAAAAGAAATATATTTAACAGCTAAGCAAAATCATCAAAAAAGGCTGGAAAAGAAATATATTTAATGGCTAAGCAAAACCATCAAAAAAGTTCCAGGTATTAGTCATAACAACAATATGCATTTAATAATTCTAAGAGGGGGGGGGGGGGGGGGGGGGGGGGGAAGGAGATCATTTTGAGTGCATAAGAAACATGAAACACATAAGAGAACATACAGGTGTTATTCTAAGTATTACATCTCACTGTGCAATTATATCTTTGAGCAAAAGAATTCCACAGATTTCTCCAGATGCAAAATGTGCCTGGATGTGTGCACGTGTGAGGACTGAGGAGACACAATAAAATGCCAGAAGGTTAAATCTTGAACACTAAAATACGAGGTAGTGATTACTTGGGTGTGAACAACGTTAAAGCATGCTAAAAGTGCATGTTTGCTCTGTCACCTGTTAGGAAATGTAGTTAAGAAAATTCTCAGCCAGAAAGACACCATCTGCCAGAGTAGTTGAGTGAAGGACAAGAGTACAAAAAGTGGACAACTACAGAGAGAAGCATACTCAGGCGAGCCCATAGGACATACAGAACACAAATTCTAAATGTCAAAGTTGCACAAGCAGCTTAGAAACTCCATTCATGACTTGAATAATATCAAACTTCTTTAACTTCTCACTTTTGGTACTGTTTATTACACCAAGAAAAGCAATTGTTCATAGCCATGAGGATAGTTCTATGTTCAAACAAGCATTAACAAAGTCAGGACAAAATGTAGAAACAAAGACAAATTTGAAACCCAAGAATGATTTATAAAGGAAACTAGGAAAGCAGGGAAACTTAAGCAGGACAGCTTCACACTATTGCCATGACTATGATCTCATGGTGCAGCACATAAGTTGATTTAAGCTCAAAGAAACAAAAAAAAAAGGTTACCTATCATGACAGTTCGGCTGTTACCGCCAAGGGAATCCTGCCAAAATGCCAACACTTAGACTAAAAATGCAAAAATAAACAAGCAAATAGACAGACAGAGAGAGACAAACAAATACGGAGACAATTAAGAAGGAAAATTAGAGCTTCCTAAGCCATTCGGCTACTTCCTAGAAAAGTAACTGTTATATCCCCTTTGCCAGTAACGACCAATTCATAAAGCAATCACATGTCAATTTCTCCAATCAAGTTTCAGACAACCAGACATAATGGCAACTGTGAATTCGACTGTATTTGTGGCCTGTGAATTCAAGCTCATTTGGTGAGCTTCCATGTCTACTTCAATTATGTAAACAATACCTATTGATCTTGGCTCATATCGACCCCCATGGCATTGAGATTCTAAGTAGTGAATTGTTTAATATTGTGGTTTGCTTGATGAGTGGTTTTTAGTTGCCCCGTCTGAGATACTATAAAGTAACAGGGTCACGGTGAAGACAAGAAGTTGTATTAAAAAAGAAGATGCGTTCACATACATCGCAAGATATATAGCTGAAGAGGTTTAAGTCACTCAACAAACCAATAAGGATATGATTAGTTAACAGTTTAATTAGTAATATATTATCCAAGTAGTCATACAAGATGATAAGTCATTGCCTCCTTTGGTTTTTAGAAGGTCAAATATATTTTCATACTGCATCACAGAAATTTATAAAAGAACATTGAGGGAAGAAATTTACTCCAGTGAAGACTGAAATAGGTCTTGTTTTTACCAAATAGAAGAACAAAATATTTTAAAATAATGCAACCATCAAACAAAAAATGTGTGAAACCTGCAAAAGCCTAGTAAGTTTACTGTCTCGATAAGGAACATGAACACCCTCTTTCCGCTTTTTTTCATCACCAAGTGCGCTGATAACATTACCAAGTGCAAGAAGACCCTTGTTAATATGGACTCCTGTACAAACGAATAGCATGTTACATAACTCTTTTATGACCCATAGTGCCTTTAGATGCAACAACTGGCAAACAAATTCCTCACCTTCCTTAAAACGCAGGCCATCAGAACCTGTTCTTTTGGCTCGCTCAGATCCAGCAAGATCCACTAAATGCAATTTGGCACATAGATATTCTTCGCTCATACTTTCATTAAGACTGCTATCACCAGGAAAAGCTGGATTAAGCTTACGCATTTGCTCTAACGTGATGGTGAAGATGGCATGTGAACGACTGCACAAGCAAACAAACAAGCAACATAAGTTATCATTTTAACCACTTGTAAGTGCTGCAAATTTGACGACAAATTTCAATTATAAAAACTATACTACAAGAGTGCTGCAAATTTGACAACAAATTTCAATTATAAAAACTATACTGCAAGAGAATCCATTGGTAAATGATTATTCCACACCTAGCCAGTTCATTGACACTCCAGGCAGGCCGAAACCATCAACCAATGAGCACAAGACACATAGAACATAACTTTATAATTTGAAACAGTGAAAGAGATAACTGTATATAAAATCTAATTCTCCAAGTTTAAACAGTAGAATTTTATGGTACAACAGCTTCTTCTTCATACACCCATATAATAGAGTATGAAATTCTTACACAGCATCTGTCTTTCTATGAGGTAACATAAAATTAAGAAAGAAATGTGAGGTTAACCTTGACTGATTATTCATGTTTGTACTCCCTGTCGCCCTGTTCAAAGATCCTTGCTCCAGGTAGCTAGCCATTTCTTTTAGCGTTCTGACATTGACTTCAGTAGATCCTGCCAGCGTAATAACACCATTTGATGTCTCACGAATCTGTATTGGTGGTTTTCCAGGAACAGTTACTTTCCCCACGTGCCCATTTGCAGTTTCTGATTTATTCACAGACGTGGGATCCAGCAAGTCCAGTACTTCTTCTTTTAGGATCTTCACATAAAAATTTTCAGTTACACATTTGCTATGGGAATTGATGAGGAGTGCTATATATCAGAAAAGATCTCCAGGCAGTGAAGAGTTGGGGCACAAAAACAGCAACTTGCAGTACTGATTGAAGAAATGTTGTTCTATTAATGCAATAAGAGAGTATGCAGATATCAATGACATTTGTTCACATCAGTTCGAAGTTTTGCACCTTCACTTGGGAAACCTTGTGCTGACAATAACAAATGAGTACACAAAATCTAAAGAAACAATCAACCTCAGACCTAATTAACCAGAAACAAGAAGTATGATACACAAAGTGAAACCTCCTAAGTCAAAAAAGTGGAAAAAAAATCTCTAGACAATCTTGATCTCGTATGAGTTTCTGTAGAAGTTAATAAAAAAAAGTTGAGAAACTTCTTCTATGGATAAAACTCAAATAACCATCCAGTATTCCATCATTATTATTATATTTAGCATAACACATATATGCCACATAATACTTTGTGTTGTCAATAAATGAATTTGTTCATGTATTCCAAAATCCACAAATGTGGTGTGCTTGCTTGGTGCCCCACTGTTATATTATTATTATTATTATTAATATTTAGCATGCACATGGTTTTCCAACCAAAATACTAAATTACCAATAGCTTCGAGAAATATGCCAAGAGTACATATATATAAAGAAACAAGAAGAAACAATTGAATGAACCTCAATGAAGGAAACTTGCAACTGGAATTCAGTTTGATGCTGCAAAGATTCAATTTTGCTGAACAAAGCATTCATAGCTTGAGGAATCAATCCGGTTTGGCCGCCGTCTTTGAAGCTAGTACCCATTGTGTAGGTTTTCCCTGACCCCGTCTGCAGTACATTGAAACGTCAACTATTCCAAACAAGAAACAAAATTTCCATTTGTTTCTACTGAAACGGCCGAAATGTTTCCGTTTCCTAAGGGACCAAAACGAAACACTAGTGGAATAACTTATTACAATCAAAACACATTGAAACATAGAAAAATGCACCAAAACACCATGCTACATACCTAAACAATAAGTTGTATTAACCCGAATTTAAATTTTTTTATAAAAGGTGTACAATTTATATACAAAAAATTGTATTTTATTATTTTAATATTTGTCAATTTTGAAATGTTTCTGAAATATTCCAAAACATTTCTGAAATATTTCCGTTTCCGAGCCAACCAAAACAACCCCTCGAAACGAAATTTTGATCCTTGATTCCAAATTGTAAGGAAATTGAGCTGCAAAACAGAAAAAAGCACTTTCCATGAGTAATAAAAGCTTTTACCTGACCATAAGCGAGAACAGTAGCATTATATCCTTGGAATAAACCATCAACAAGTGGAGCAACACACTCTTCAAACATGGCAGATGGGGGAGAACCAGTACTCCCATAGACATGATCGAAAGTAAACGAATGTGCACCAATTTGCACCTGCAACAACCAACATTAACCCCAAAAAGAATCAAAATGATTCCCTTAAAAAGATATAAAAACAAAATAGGGGTAAGTCAAGGGAGCATTATGTTAATTATGTAAGAAGCACAAATAATTGTATGATGTCTACAATGGATAAGTTGAAAATATAGTTTTAGTATTTTTGTTTGAAAAAAGAGGAAGAGTAAGAACAAAGAGAAATCAATGTTTAATCTATTTAGCTGTTAGTATTGTTGCTTTCCTAGAGTTGTTTTTATTGCTGCTCTGTCATAGTTCTTATTTATAATTTATTTTTGGTCAACAAGAATTCAACACTTTACCTCTCAATACATGGTATGCAAAGTAAATAAATATTCATAATGCTAAGGACTTAGAATAGATATTTGGAAAAGAAAACAAGCTCATCTTGTGTATTACAAGACATGATACTACGATAATTAATGTACATAATAGTCTTCTAATCAGCTTTGACATGAGTTGGGATTGCTAGACAAGTTTGAAAGCAACATACGACTGTTTAAATTGGGACCTAATAGTTATGTTCAATAGTTAAGTTTACTGAACAATTGCAAGCTCTTATTTCCTCAGTAATTGCAAGCTCTTTGACAGCACAACCAATGCAAGTTGACATGCCATTTTAGAATAATAGAACTTTTTTTTTCAATTCATTAATTTTCTCTTTGTGGTTTTAGCAATTTCTGTCTCATGAAGGATGACCTAGCATCCATAAGAAAATTACTAGAATTACGGAAAATCAAATTCTTGTCAGACCAAATAAGGACCAACCTTTTGCTCCCAGGTATCAAAAACTAAATCAGAGTATTTTGTAACAGGGCAACTATAAAGCAAGAACCAATAAGCTGAAGCAAGTAATCTACCTAAAAACGAACAAAGTAGTTGTAAAATTCAATTACAAAGAGGAATAACACAGCCAGAAACAGTGATAATACAGTGAATTTGCTTGGTATTGCCAAATGCAAAATCACACAATTATTCAGCATGTACAATTTCCAAACTGGAAAAGAAGTTTTGGCCAGGTTGGTATACGTATAGGATAGGTGATACTAGAGTGAGAAGAAGAAAAAAATTTGCAAATATCATCCAAATTAAGCAAAGACCATAAAAGACACGACCAAGGCATCATTGTTCGATAGCAATGAGAAACTACGGTTCCTTTATTATATTAAGGACCCCGGTTGGCCTAACCAGTCAAAACTCTTGAACTTAGAAATTCAGCAATCAATTTACAAAAGGAAATCCATAAACCAATTTGATGCTTCAAGCATTTTCCTAAAGAGCATGTACATAGAGACGAACATATAAATAAATAAATAAAATACACATAAATATGTATATAGAAAAGTCAAAAAAAAATTGTAAAATTGGTAGTGATAAAAAGAGAACTGGCCATAGCCCTTTAATTTGAGAGAACTATGCTTCGTATTCCCATAAACTTTTGACAACCCGATAATGGAAGCATAAGAAATTCAGATTAAAAAACAGACAATGAGAACACTACTTGTTCGAGTCAAACATGCATGACTCTCGGATTTCTCAATAAAGAAATAAAATCTAGAAATTCAAAAAAGCATCTTGAGATCCAGATCTCCAAGAACTCGTCAATCTTTACAGAAATGGCGATCATAAAAGTCAATTGTGATTGTGCACCAAAGCGAGCTAGACAAATATCCACAATCCTTGCAGAGACTAAAAACTCTCGCATTCACATTGCGAGAATGTGACTGTTACCTGAGGCTTTCCAGGGACCACAGTGACGCAATCTTTACAACCTTGAAGCCGCTCATCGCCGATAAGTGGCCGGATGTGAACAGCTACCTTTACGCAGCAATCCTCCGTCGCGGACGCTTCCATGGGAAGCAGAAGGAAACGGGAAGAGAGAGAAAACAGTTAATGCTCGCGTAGGTGAAAACAGTTAGTGAGAGAGAAAGACCAATTTTTCACAGAATTATAGAATTTTAGGAGAAGAAAGTGATGCAGTAACAACAGAAGCCAAAGAAAGGAAAGGAGAGAGAGAGAGAGAGACAGAGAGAGAGAGTTCCAGACAATGTTAGAGAGAGAAAGATAAATTATAGAGAGAGAGAAGAGGGTAGTTAGGGGAATAGCTGCTGTAGGGTTGGCACTTGAAGGGGACTGCAATGTAAAAAGTGCTTATTGGTATCTGTAACTGCAAGGACAACCATCGCCATTATCATTTTCCTTCTTCTTCACTGCACACAAAACACACCAGCTCCCCGACACTTTCACGGCTCTCTTACCCAATTTGCCCCCTCCCGTTTGCACGTTATTACGATTTTGCCCCCCTGCGACACTTCCACGTACGTATGTGCGTTCAGTGCTATATGGTATACATGCCCGAGAATATCGTAGAAAAAAGTATAAACGCAGCGCAAAGCCACGTGATGGGGGAATCGCAATCGCATGCGGTTGATTCCACGGGGATTTTTTGGGGTGTTGGGTTGGGGTCTACCATAAGCTAGCTATCGTCCACCATATGCTACAACACTCGATAAAAGCTAACTAATATTTAGGCCTTATTCTTTAAGAAAAAGTACCTTTGATGATAACAAATCTATGTTTATTATTAATTCTACGATCTTTTTCACTTTTTATTTGGCGTCTTTGAATGGACTATGTATTATATATATTTAATATAAAATGAAAAAGTAATCAGTCTTATGACTATATATTCATCTCAACTCTAATTCTTTGTATTACTGTTTTATTAAATATTTATTTAATAAATCACAATTGAGTATTTAAGTGATTACATAGAGCCTAATTAGACAATTACATGAAAATTAGACATTTTACTCAACGAAAATTTACTTCATTTTTAGGCTTAACTACCTGGAGCTAATTAAGCCATTAGATGAAGTTAGACATCTTATCATGAAAAAAATTACATCAATTGCTTCTCTTCTTTTTTTTTTTTTTCCCCCCAAATAAGTTCCATGCATTTGAAGCAACACATATTAGGGTGGGACTAGGACAACATTTACCTCTCCTTTTTTTTTTTTTTTTTTTTTTAATTTCAAGTCTTCATCGGTCACTTTTTTTTGTCTTTGGTGTAATTGTGCAGGCCGAAGCTCAAAATTTATATTTCTCCATCATTCCTTCAAAATCTAAGCCCTTGTTAGGGGTAACATATGGGTTTAGACGTCTTAATCAAAGTGTGATTGTGTATAATTTCAGTGTGAAAACAATGCATAGTCTTAATATATATATATATATAGAGAGAGAGAGAGAGAGAGAGAGAGAGAGAGAGAGAGAGAGAGAGAGAGAGAGAGAGTATAACAAATGATAATTATGTAGAGTTAGGAGGAGAAGAAAGGTTGGGAGGTGAAGAGAGGAAGGAAGGGAGTGCGGGGGGAGCCCAAGGAAAGGGATGTTGGGGTTGGGGGTGAGGTGGTTAGGGTGAAGCACTAAAAGGAGAGGTCAGAAAAGAGACCCACATATTTAGACATAGCCAGCTGGGGGTCTCCTACCTCACATGGCATTTTTAGTCTCTATAATCTTGTGGAGGCCCCAAGCTTCACTCAATCAAGACTCAACACCCAGATGGATGGGTCCTACCTTCTCACAGAATTTGTGGCAGTAGTAAATCAGCTCCTCTCTTTATCTTGCAGACTTTCATAGGATGATGATCTTTGAGTTTTCAGTACTTAAAAACCAGCTCAGCTCAGGTTTGGCTTGTAAAACACAATACAATAATGTTGGATCCAACATCAAATCATGGTCCCTAGAGTTGGCTGACTAGTATGGCCCTCCTTGTGAATGCCTAGACCTTTGGCCTATAGTTGACACGACCCTAGTTCCGAGTCTCAACGCCTGAATTTCTTTCCTTTCGTGTCTATAAAGGGATAAGCCTCAAAACATGCCACTGGAATTGATTGAAAAAGTCTCATAAGGATGGATCATACAAGTATATAAAATGTATATATATATATATAGATATATATCAATTTCTTATAATTGTTACAACATCATTTATCATTTTGGGGGTGGGTTCTAGGTTGAAATTCCAAACACATGTTCAAGGAGCAACCGCCCTTATCATTGCAACAACCCTTTCGATTTCATAGAAGTTTATATCGAATTTAATATCTTCCCATTAAATCCTAACGGCCATATTTATTTTTCTCATTTATCTAATTAATGGAGACTATAGATGTATGTATATTTCACGTTTACATTAAATCGCTAACCCAAAAATCAAGAGATTGGTAATCTTATAATTTGATATCTAATTTAGAATCCTGTTTGATTATTTAACCGTTGTGCAACCAAACACAAAATAAACCGGACATAAGTTTACTAGTTCTGTCACAGAATCTTGTCCTGCAAAACAATAGAGGCCAAAGAGGGTTAGGATGTGTCTTAATGGTAGGAAAGATTTTAGCAACTCTGGCACAGTCTGGATTTGGATGTGCTTCATCTTCTTCTTCTCCTTCACTCTAAATTTTGTTGTTGTGTTTGCTGGTGGCCTGAAAAGGTATTCTGTATTCAAAGTACCATAACGTCTCTGAAACTATATGACTTTATGCATTTCTGTCCTTTTTCTCCTACATCACAGAATGAGGACCACCTCAAGCAAGTCAAGTGGTCCAACCCAATTGATCATCGTAAGTTCAATCAATGTCTGGCTTGTTTAATTTGGTTCTTGGTTTTAATGGGTAACCTAAGACCGTTGTGAAGTGGTTTGAACATCTTATCATGAATCAACCAGCTACGAGAGAGAGATCTGCTTTCAGATCCACTCGAGCACCATGTCTTAAATATTAAATGTTGATTTGACGCACATTTAATACAGCAGACACATGGCGCGCTTTGGCTGAACAAGAGTATGACACCATGGTAGATTGCATATCCAATCACCCGACCGCGGCCTTGACATGGCCTCTCCTGGTCATGATGATGGAGTTTAGGCCTGTCCAGTTGGTGGACCCCACATGTTCATACCATGTTAATCACTACTCACTATAAATACTCTTAGCATAGCTCGATTACATTTATTACATGAACTACTAGCAAGCTCATAAATCTCTCTCTTTCTCTTACCTACCCTTGGTTCTCACCTTCTCCACAACCAGGAGGCTTGAGTGAGTCGCTTCAGTGATTGTCAGGACTCCTAGACGGGCCCATGCCCCGGTCAACCCTAGAATCGTGATCCAACCATACAAACAATACTCCACTAGGGATAATTAGCGCTCACGATACGACGAACTCAGGCCTAAACACAGGCCAGGTCACCGACGTAGCGACGGAACTTGCCCCTGGCATCCGCCCAGAGAACCAAGGCCTCCAAGTCCTTTCCTTTATCCAATCCTAGGGCAAGTAAATCAGGACGCTCAATGACGGTGTCTCTGCCCTTATAAAGTTGCAACAAACCCTGATGGAAGCCATGCATGCCATGCAGAGTGGGCGAGTTGGCCCCAGCACTCCTGCTCCCACAATCCCACTTGATCTATCTGGTGCTGAAGCCACTCAGTGTGCAACTAGGAGCTTGGAACCACCCACTCCCGATCAAACACCCAACCCCAGTACCAGTAACGTAGATCCCCTCCACGGAGCGGCCTGGCGAGCTATGTTCCAATCAGATCCAATCCTTACCACCACTCAGTTATAAGACTAGATGCACGCGATGATTAGACAAGAAAGTAATGTCGCGCCCTTCAATGGCGAGCTTGACTTTCGCCCACCATACGCCAAGTCCATTCAAAAACCGCTATCCCCAGAGGGCTACGTCACACCCAAATTCATCAAGTTTGATGAAAAAAGTGAAAACACCAAAGAACATGTTATTCGGTTCGTAGACTTTCTAGACATCCACGTAGCCAGCCGATCATAACCTCCGGCAGAGAGAATTCTCCAAATCCCTTTTTGACCCAGCATATTCTTGGTATGCCAACCTCCTACCTAATTCCATCATTTCCTAGGATAAGATGGTGCAAAAATTCATCACCAAGTTCTTCTACGTAGATGAACCTCTTTCAGTGTTCAATCTTATGCATGAAGCCCAAGGGAAAATTGAAGGCCTCATATCGTTTGTTAAGAGGTTTCGCGAAAAAGCCCTTGAAGTCCAAGACCTAGTAGCTGAGAAGTAGCTAATCAATACCTGTGTCAAGGGAATATAAAATTGATACAAAATACACATGATTAACCACATATTCATGGATTTTGCTAGCCTCATCACCGCCACGCGAAACATTACTATTGCAGTGAGAGACTCTATGCGAAACAACTTCCACTCTCAGGCTCCTTGCCTCAGTATATGCGGCCTCCCCCGTGACTCACGAAAACCCTAGTGGTAGTAGGAAGCGCCCCTTTGGGGCAGATCCCCCTCCCCTACTTGTATCTACCAAAACAACCGTAGTTCTTCTATAAACTTGGGTCACCGATGACTAGATCATCTTGCCTGAAGTCAAAAAACAACCTACAGGCCGGGATAGGGTGAGTCTTAACTTTTGCATCTACCATCAGACCGCTACCCATTCCACCAAAGATTGTTATGCCCTCAAGCGCATTTTTCTCAAGCGAAAGCAAGAAGACACGCTGCAACTCCCAGAGACCGATGTCCTCAATGATCCCCTCCCCAAACATCGAGATGTCACCTATGTCGTCTTTATGATTTTCCATCACGACGAGTCTAAAGAAATGGCAGTTTGCCACATTTCCGAGCCTGAGCCTCGGGACCCAAATTTTGACCACCACTGAGCTACCATTCTCCAAAACTCCTCAAAGTTCAAACATTTCTTCGATCAGCTCAGTCTGTCATCCGCCACCAAATATGAGGCTACCAAAGCCCTCTTGTGCACAGCCAATGCAAACAGTGAAGCTTGCATGGAAGCCAGCGGCTCGGTCAAGCATTTCTTTAAAGAAAACCACCTCGTCATCACCTTTTCCTAAAGTAGACTGAATGTACCCTTACCCCCATAATAGACCTCTCTACTTGCCAATTTTCATATAAGAAATGGAGTTTTAAAGAGGGTCATAGACGGTAGAGCCTCGGTCAACATTATGCCTTACTCCACATTCCAAGTCGTGGGGTTGCCAAAAGAACGACTAGTCCGAGAGCCGCTCGATATTAGAGGTTTTGGTAGTTACTCTCACAGATCTCTCGGATACACAAGGGTTGACCTTCGAGTTGCCCTATCCACTCTTCTACCAAATTCCATCTCATCGACACATATGCCAATTACCACGTTCTGCTCAGTCGAACGTGGCTTTACCGATACGAAACCATCCCCTCCACTTACCACCAATGCATAACAGCAATTTGGAACAACAAGGTTATCACAATCCCTACATCCTCGCGCCCTTTTTGAGCCGCGGAAGCTCACATGGCAGAGGTTACTCTTTATGATGAGTTTGATGAGTCTGCCTCCCTTGTACCTCTATATAGCACCCCTCTGCCATGATGGTTCGACATCCCCAACGAACCTCAGCGAAACTAGAGCTTGCTTAAAAAAGGAGGGCGCACCGCCTCGCCTGCCTGGGGCTATCAGAAACGTGCCCAAACCTTGCCACCATATGAAACTGGCCCGATTATAACCAAATTTTGCCAAGCCGGTTGCAAAATGGTCTACCGTTTATGACAACGAGTGAGGCCAACCAATCCCTTCACTGGCCCCACCCCAGACACATTCCATGACCAACAAGACCACCCTTTACCCTCTCCAGACTGCTATATCCTTTCCTTACTCTCCTTCACCAAAAAGAAGCATCAGAAACCTAAGCAAAAGAAGTTCACATCTCAGACGACGTCGCTCGTCCTCACTATGGATCCCAAGTCCCAGCTTTAAGAAGTCATCCATGCACCTGAATGTTTCCAAGATGGATCGCGCCCACAAAAACAAGAACTTGAAGAGGTTAATTTAGCATAGCCCTCTAAGCCCGCGCGACCGATCTTCATCCGTAAGGATCTCCCCACGCCACAACGAACGGCCCTCCTCGATTTAATCAGGCGCCACATTGACGTCTTCGATTGGAACTACATTGAGATGCTTGGTCTTGATACCACAGTCACTATGTACCGCCTTAACGTGCTTCCAGCCGCACGTCCCATCAAACAGGGCATTCGCTTCTACAAACCCGAAGTCAAGCTTCAAATTATAGACGAAGTAACCAAGCTCCTTAATGTAAGATTCATTAAACCCATTCAGCACCCCACTTGGCTCCCCAACATCGTGCCCGTCATAAAAAAGAACGGCCAAATCTGAGTCTGTATTGATTTCCGTGACCTCAACAAAGCATGCCCTAAGGATGAGTTCCCACTACCCAGCATCGATACCCTAATCGATGCCACCGCAGGTCATCACATTTTTTCATTTATGGATGGCTTTAGTGCATACAATCAGATCAAGATGACACCTGACGATGCCCCAAAAATAGCCTTTCACAACCCTATTGGCAACTTTTTTATACGATCATGCCTTTCAGCCTCAAGAACGCGAGAGCCACCTATCAGAGTGTCATGACCGAGATTTTCCACAACATGTTCCATAAAGCAGTAGAATGCTATATTGATGATCTAGTAGTCAATTCCAAAGAATAAGCCTCTCACTTGAAGGATCTCCAACGCGTCTTCGAACGGTGCTGCAAATACCACCTTCGTATGAACCCCCTGAAGTGCGCCTTTAGAGTCACCGCATGCAAATTCCTTTGCTACATCGTCCACTAACACGGTATCGACCCTGATCCTACCAAGCTCGCTGCATTCTGTGGCCCACTAACTAGGACGAACTTCGAACCCTCATAGGCTGAGCTTTCTATCTTCGGCGATTCATCCTTACCATAGCTGAAATCACCCAACCCTTCAGCCTTCTTTTGAAAAAGGACACCTCCTTCGTGTGGCTTCCGTGGCACTAAATTGCCTTTCAGGCACTAAAGGATGCATTAATCTCCCCGCTCACCATGATCCCCCGCAACATGGAAAACCTTTACTGCTTTACCTTACTTCCACCCCCTGATCCATAGGAGCCTTGAGGGGATTGAACGACCCGTGTATTACATTAGCCACATGATCCAAAGGGCCGAGGCTCGGTATACCCCAATTAAGCGTCATTGTCTAGCCTTCGTCTTCACCATTAGAAAGTTGTGCCATTATCTACTAGCCTTTCCATCCATCTCATCACCAAATGCGATCTTATCAGGTTCTTACTATCTCGCCCCGTACTCGCAAGCCGCCTCGCGCGCTGGCTTTTATCCTTGGCAAAATATGACATCACATGTAAAACCCCTACATCAGTCAAAAGCCAGGCCCTAGCAGATTTGCTGTCCCACTTTCCAAGCGGCACGCACGAGCCCCCCTCCGAAGAATTACTTGGTGATGATTTCCAAGCTGCCACGGCCTCCGCCGAAGAAGAATGGACCATCACCTTCAATGATTCCTCTGCCTCCGGAAGCGGAGGAGCAAGGATTGTCCTTCTATCTCCTCATGGCTCCAAAATCAACCTCTCTTACAAACTAGCTTTCAAATGCTCCCGCAACGAGGCCAAGTACGAAGCCTTAATTTTAGGCCTCCTTGCGGCTTCCAGCCTTGTAGTCACTCACCTCTGCATTTGCAGAGACTCTAACTTTGTCATCAAATAAACCACTGGTGACTTCACTATTAAAGAGCCATCCCTGGCCTCCTACCAAACCATCAATCAATGCTTCATGAGCAAGTTTACTGTCATTCGCCTAAAACACCCCCCACAATCTCACAATCGTCACCCTGATGCCCTGGTGACCTTGGGCTCCAAAGTAGACGTAGGTAACACCCCCACAAGGATTGAAGTTTTCAAATTTCCCTCCCATGCTAGATCACCAAACTCTGGCCCGAAGAGCCACCAGCAGATGACTGGCGCGATCCCATTTGGGCCACGCTCGTTGAGAAACAACGTTCCCTCCTATTGCAGGATCTGAAACACTTCATCATCTACTAAGGCATCCTTTACTACCAAGGCCCTGGCGACCTCCTTACTCGGTATGTCGACCTCCACGAGGCCAAGCTTAGACTCAATCAAATCCACGAGTGTTCTTGTGGGACCTCCAAGATTAGCCTCTATTGACGGATCCAGCGGTAAGGATACTGTTGGCCCAACATGATTCAAGAAGCCACATCTCTCCAAAATTAGTGCATCAAATGCCAAATATTCCCGTTTAGGGCCGAGTGCCATTTCGTGGAAACCTCTGCAAATTGGCTCAACCCTACGTTGATTTCCCTTGGAGGGATCCTTGCCTGCCCAACGCATGGATGCTTTATCGTTTGAAAACGTGCTAACCATTTTTTCCTGTACCAAGGACAATTGTTCAGACATGGGTTCACAGGCTCCCCTCTTAGATGCATCCCCAGCACAAAGGTGCCCCAGTTCCTCCACCTTGCCCATAAGGACGAGCACCATGACGGTCACAAACTTTTCCAACATCTACTACACTACTGGCCCACTATGGAAGCAGATGCCCTCACTTACACTCGTCACTGCCAAAACTGCCAACGCCACGCAAACCTCATCCACACACCAACAGTGGACCTTCGCACCTTGGGCACCCCATGGCCGTTTCACACCTGGGCAATGAACCTCATTGGCCCTATTAATCCACCCTCTCGGGGCCACATCTAGATTTTAGCCTCCACAAAGCTCTAACCAAATGGGTAGAAGTTATCCCCCTCAAGCGTGCCACAGGTTTTGCAGTTGCTAACTTCATCCACGAATGTATCATTTGTTGCTTCAAACTTCCCAAAGTGATCCTTTCAAACAACGAGACCCCTTTTTGTCAACCGCAATATGGGACAACTATTAGCATCAAATAACATTATTCACTACAAATCAACACCCTACTACCCAAAAGGAAATGGGCAAGCTAAGGCTACCAACAAGAACCTCATCAAAAGATTCAGTTGAACGCTCGAAGATCACTAAACATAATAGGCCTACGTCCTACCCATGGCACTTTGGGCATACAGAACCTTCAATCGGCGCTCCACTAAGATGACACCCTTTTTTCTTGTTTACAAAGCCGAGGCTATCCTCCCAGTTGAAATTGCCATCCTATCAGCTCGAATCGCCCTAACCAGCGGGGTGCTCCATGATCATCGACCACAACAGCTCGAATCTCTTGACGAGCATCGAGACAAGGTACAGGCCAACTGACGAACCTACCAATAACGCATTACTCAAGCTTACGACGCACTTGCATGACCACAACAATTCCAGCGAGGGGACCTAATCCTCCGCGCTATGCCCCTAGTTATGAAGGGAACCTCTAATACCAAATTTGCACCAAATGGGAAGGCCCTTTTTAGATACGAGAAGCTAATGCGAGCGAGTACTACAGGATAGCCAAACCTGGCTCCACTGCCACACCCTCGCCCATTAATGCCAAATGGCTTAAAGCTTATTATCTTTAATAGCCATGGTTTTGTCATTTTCATTTTGAAATCCCATGCTCAGTGTAATTGTTAGTTATGAGTCTTGGTTTTGGCCTTTATCATGGCGTGACACCTACGTTTTGTACACCCCATTACCAAACAAGAATATTAAGCATTCATGATCATAGCCCTTTATTTCAAAGCCTCGCTTTTAAATTACATAAAGATTACAATTTGGCTCTTTTGAGCTTATCACATATCATAAAAAGCCCTACCACTACTGGTCTACAAACTTGGTGGGTCTCGTTTGAAAGCCTTCATACCTTAAGCAACTTTGGAGCGCCCTCGCGAGCCATGAGCCACTCCTCATTCCCGACTCCTCTCATTCCAAATATGCTAAGAGGATAAGATAACAGCCCCTACGGCCAAATAAACAGCTCCGAGGCTGCCTTCATTCTCAGAGGCACCGCCTGCGCTGCTAGCCTCCCCCTTGGCTTCGTTAGCAAGCATCCATGGTCGGGCCTAAACCCACAAACACAGTGTATAGCCAAACCATCGTCAAAGTTGGGCGAGCCCCCCCTATGCAGATTTCCTCTTAGATGCCACAGAACCTCTTTAAGAAGAGGCTCATCAACTCAAACGCCCCCTGGGTGAGGCTTGTGCATGCCATACACAGAGGGAACTTTCACCTGGGTAGTCTCTGGTTGTCCAGGTGCCCCCCTCTCCTAATCCTCCCGATATTTCCCTCAACAACAGGGAACAAAAGACACCGCAGATGAGAAACTTTCAGCCTTGCGGAACTCTTTTCCCCCTTGTAAACGGTGGAGTTCAACACATAAATTGTTCCTAAACCACCCATACCCGTATTGCTTCCCCCAAATACCCTCACTATAGGTGACTCTCATTGAGAATTGATTGATTTATTCTCCTCATCACCCTCTATTTATAGACTGCTTGACTCGAACCCCAAAGCATATATCACCTCTCCTGTTCTCTTTTTAGAGATTCTTGACACCTCCTGCCAAAAGCTAGCCCGTCAGGACATGACCACAAGCACGCTGACAAGACTCCTCCCTGAACCCCCTTTGCTCGAGCAGTCCAATCGATATCAGACCTTCAGCCCCCTTAACCTTATCTAGAATATAATCCCATCGCCTACCCCCCCCCCCCCCCCCCCCAATTTTTTTATCCACAAAGCACAACCCTACCTCGCGAGCCCACTTCTCACGCCCCTCGCCCAACTCACACCTCACCAAACCCACCTATTGCCCAGTCACAACCAATAATTTCATACAAGTTTAAATATTCACCCAAAATCGGGCTCTTCTCTCATTTTATATATATAAACATCTTGATTACAAAAAGGGGGTATTACAGAAGAAATTGGGAGCCAATGCTATTACAGATACATTACAATGCTTGAAACATGCTTATCCTTACCCCCGCCAAAAGCCCCTCGGTGCGAACCTCTCCCATAGCACTTCTAGCGAGCGCTAGCAGAGCAGTCGCGGGATAAGCGCTCACTCCATCTCAAGCCCCGTTGAATGCACGCTCACCATTGAGTCTCATGCCACAACCACCGCATTTAACAAAGGCACTGGTGAAGTTCACCATACCTTCAGCACGCATCCGCCACCCTCAGGGCCATGACCCCCTTCTAAAAAGAGGCTCGCCAGATCTGGCACGCCCAAAGCTAGTTATATGTGCTTCATGAATACTCGGATTTTTCCTATACCACCTATCCTTATACTGATGCTCTCCTATCAAATCCTTCCTCTAAACGACTCTCATTGGCAGCAGACCTTATTGGAACTACCCACCCCATCCACCTTATTTATAGCAAAAGGTGGCTCACACCTCAAGATTTCACTGCCCCCCAATCCCATCTTTTCAAAGATTCTTAACTCCCCTACCCCCAAGGTCAGCTCATAAAAACATGACTGCACAACGCTCGATAAGATAACACCTTGCCACTAACAGCCCTTAAGGTCTACTCACTCAGACCTTGTCAGCCACTATCATACAAAACTAACCCACGACAGCCGCGGGCACCCCACCTGGCGCATCTTCTTGCCCTCTATTCGCACCTATGACTCTCTTGTTGCAATCATCAAAACATGTCCTGCCCTGCCCCATTCATTACTCTGGCACTTATTTCCAAACTAAAATTAACAAGGAAGACAACGAAGAATAAGGCAAACCATAGACCATTATTAAAAAAGAAATATCTGTTTTCATTTTATTTTTTTCCAACTATGACAAAGGCATGCCCAATTTGTGGCAGCCAACACTCAAAACACAATTTAGACTACAAGGTCCCAAAGAGGCTTATAGTACCAAGGCTCTTCAAAAGTATCCCCTAACACCGCTCCAACTTGGTTTTATCAATAGATACGGCCTCCCGTTATTGCTTTAGCCTTTCCAACCAAGCCTACTGCCTCTAGACTTCATCTTTCTATTCCGATATGGCTTGATCTAGCTCGGCCACGTGGCTTCCCAAGCTCACTATCCTCCCACCAGCCACCGTCATCTCATTGGCCTGCTCCAGCTGCTACTTCAGCCAAACAACATCGAACCTCATCTGTTGCATTTCATCCAGACTTGTGTCCACTGAGCCCTAATCCCTTGTATCCAAACTTGTCATCGGCTAGCTATCCAACTGCTCCAAGAACGAGCCAAACATCTCCATGATCTCCCGCCTCATGAAGGGACCCCACTCGTGATGACGAGCAAAGGTCTCAGGAGTGTCGGCAAAGATCTTATACAACCTGGGCAGATAGGCCTCCTTGACTCCAGTAAAAAGGGTAGCAGGATTGAGCATCACCTCCTCTTCGTCGACAATACTGGCTAAAATCCTGACAATACCATTGGCCTCTCTAACCAGTTGCCTCCCTCCAACGCCAGACGTCCCAACACTTGGGTTTCCCACGCCATTAGTCACCACTTCCCTCAATTCCACTTCGCCCTGCCCCTCATCCTCGAAAGCACTGGAGCCCCTCCAGCTTTCTTTACCTTTATCCTCCCCAGCGGCTCTCAAACTGCCAAAATCCAGCTTTAACACCCCCCCCTCCCTGACCCAGACTTGGGGGTCTTAATTATAATGTTTGCTTCAGCCCGCGCGGGCGTCATATTACTAACCTTGCATTCAATTATCACTTTAGTAGCAGGTGTGGGGGCCCCTTCGTACCACCCCAAGAGTAGCACGGGCGCCCTAACTTCAGCCTCAGCCACTGCCTCATTCCCAGCAGGCTCATTCACCACCAGCTCGTCCCCTTGCCCTTCCCCTGGCTCTTCGGCCAAGTTGATCACCACTTAGGCAATATTCACCCCATGCTCATCCACTAGCTCTACGCTCGATACGTCTGCACGAGGAGATAGTGCACCAGCCTTACCCCTCACCACAGGATGGATTTTAGGCTTAATATTAACTATTAGTGATGAAGGGGTCCTAGGAACAGACTCTTTATTCTTATGTATAAGGGATATTAGCCCCTCTGCCGACATGCTCTGCCCCTCAGATCTTTTGCGGGCCCCTTGGGTGCTAGAACCCTTTTCTGAGGAATGCACCACTGATTTGAATCCTCGCCTAAACCCCCTACCAGCAAGTGCTTTCCGTAGGTGCCTAATATTTCCCGGCCCCCAGTAGGCGCGGAACGCAGGCCCTTAACATCAAGCCCAATGCTCATAGCTGCTTCAGCCCCAGTCTCGTCACTTAAGATGTCCCCCAGATCGCCTAACAAATATGTGGGAATGGGCAAACCCCCGCCATCTATGGGTTCGCTCCCTCGAAGACCTTGCGCCTTGGCAGCCTACAAAATAACAGATCAACCATTATAGCCTTTCCATATTATATAGTTCTATATATCACCAAGTAGTCCAATAAGTATACCTTCTGCCTTTTATCGGATGCCTTCACTTTAGTCGGGCCAACGCTTGTTGGCTCGTAAATCACCACCTCGAGGCCTACAAACAAGGAATACTTAGAAACATTTTCATGAACTACCAATAACCTAGAAATTCTATAAACCACATCATACCTTCTGTTTCTACCCAACAACGGCAGAAGGCGGTTCGGGGCCACTACCATTTATGAGCTTGACTGTCTTTGCGGACGCCATGTACAAGACTTTCAGGAGTATCAGCACCTTGTCACACCCCAGTTTTTGGGGTGTCCAAGGTCCTTTCGGCTTAGAGACCCTAAAGCACGAAACTCTGTCATTAGAACTCGTCCCCTTAGAAGGACAAGTGCGACTAGGTTTGAAAATTGATTTGACTAAGGGCTTTTTAGAAAAATAGGAGTCGTCATCTAACTTGATAAAGGTGAGTTAGGGCACCTAAAACTAAGCGTTAATCCGAAGATTAAACTTAGAGTTTTTGAAAAAGATTTTTTAAAACTCCCTCGAGAGAGGGTTTCTAGGAAAATAGGTTGTTTGACAACCTTTTGAAATGTTTAAGCCCTTTTTGAAAATAACTCCATTTTGGTCTTTCGAAAGCAGAAATCTAAAGTTCGGGGGTTGGTTACGTGTGGGGAAGATATCCTAAGATCATCACCCTACCCTGCCCTTTCGGTACCTACATGTCTAATCAACCTTTGTTCACTCACTAAAATAACTGGTTACCATTGTCCACTTAATATCCACTTTAGAACTTTGAAAAAGGGATTTTAGTCATCACTTTTTGGATGAATGATGCATGATACAAGTTTTGAACGAAGTTTGAAAATAATGGAGGTTTTGAAAGAGTTTGGAATAGAAATTTTGAATTGATTGAAATTTTTGAAAAAGGGATTGGGGTTGAAATAAAAGTTATAACCACACCATTTTAGGTTGCCTACGTATCTCATTTGGCGAGAATCAGGTCAATCGTAGTTCGGGCAAGAGCCCGATGGAAAATAGGCACGATAGGGCCTTTGGAAGGTTTGAAGACACATTGAGGTCTTTAAGAAAGTTTAAGACACTTCGAGGTCTTTGGAAGTTGGAGACTCTTTGTGATTTTGAAAGTTTTGGCTTGAAATTGAATGGTGGTGTGCTTTGAAAATTTTTGGATCAATGTGAGAGAGTTTTGGAAAATGTTTTTGAATAACTCAAGAGAGTTTGAGAGTGTTTTTGAAAACCTTGGAGGTATGATTTTGGAATGTTTTGATGAATTTGTTTTTGAAAGTGGAGTTTGGAATCCCAATATGGACAATTCTAAGGATTGTTCTTGATTTGTCACTTGTCCTTGGATTCCCTAACCATGAGAGAGTTATGGACATCTTAAGTTTGTGACCTTTAGAAAACATTTTTGGAAATGTCTTAAAGATGGAGTGTAGGGGCATTCGAACAGTGTATGGAGTTGGTTTTTTGAAATCAAGAGAGTAAGAAGTTTTGGAAAAATGAGAATGGTTTTCAATTGAAACATCACTTAGAAAAGGATTCAAGAGTTGGAACCTTGAAGGGTACTAACCTAGGTTGGGCAACTAGGGTCAAGTTAACCTTGGGTTAGATAACTAGGGTCAAGTTAACCTAGGGTTTGTCAACTAGGGTCAAGTTAACCTAGGGTTAAGTAGCTAGGATCAAGTTAGCCTAGGGTTGGTCAACTAGGATCAAGTTAACCTAGGGTTGGCCAACTAGGGTCAAGTTAACCTAGGGTTGGTCAACTAGGGTCAAGTCAACCTAGGGTTTGGTAACTAGGGTCAAGTTAACCTAGGGTTGGATTTGAAAATGGTTTTGAAAGTTGGTTTAATCCATTCTTGGAAAGAGTTTTGAAAACAAAACATGATATGTAATGGACTTTGGTTGACAATCTTTATGAAGATCATTTTCATGAAAATTTTGACTCTAGTCAAGAGTGGGGTTTGCATGGTTGGTGATTGGAAACCATTCCAAGGAAGGTTTCCTCATGGCCATTATAACCACCATCTTGACAAGAATACAAGGGTTCAAAAATCAACATAATGATGGTAATTTTTAGAGCATCATTTTTATGCAAAGGTGGAGAGAATGCATTTTTGAAATCATCTTTAGGGGAGGATTTTGAAAACCATTTTTCAAGAGAACCATTCCATCAAGAGAGGGTTCATATGGCCCATAAAAAGGGAGACCACTCAAGAGAGGGTTCCATAGGGCCATTCCAACCACTAACTTAGAGAGAATGGAAACCTTGAAAATTAGAGGGTTGGAAAGCAACTTTTATGCAAGTTGAAATACAATGGTGCAAAAGTATGGATCAGGGGGTTGTGAGGGATTTTCTAAGGTATGACTCCTAAGGTCTCACCTTAAACTTCAAGGGACCAACTCTTGGAAGAATTGTTGAAGGACATGTAGAACTTGGAAATATCATGAAACTAAGAGCAATGCAAGCATTGTGGAATATGGCAATAAACATAAAATGAAGCCAAGTATACAAGACATGATCAACATAATAATATGCAAGGAGTCATGATTCACATACAAGGTTTTTAGGTTTCACCATACAAACAAGGGGCTCTTAGGCCATACCATCTTAAAGTAGGCTAGTGAGAGATCCCTCTACACAGTGGCTCTCACTTGCTTTCCTCTAGGCATGATCTAGGAGCCCTCTTGGCTCAAGCATGCAAGAAAGGGGGGTTGAAGATGGGGATTAAAATTGAGAATAGCCTAAGTAGGCTAGGAGGGAGAAGAGAAGAGTGGGGGAGAGCACAAATATAAAAGGGATACCACGTTTTGCCTTCAACACTCTTGTAATCTTCAATGGATGTCTTGATTGGAGCTTGAGTGACTTTAAGAAGGCTTGAGAGGCTTGAGTGGAGTGTATAAGTGTGTATGAGGCTTTATGTATGGAGTGTATAGGCTTAAGGGAGGTAGAATCTAACTTAAGTGTTGGAGGGGAGGAATATATGTAGAGATTCGAGTTTCTGGAGTGATTTCAGCAGAGTTTCGTATCAATTTCGGACCTGGAATATGCAAGGGGGGAGGCCTTTATTTATAGGCAATCTGGAATAGACCGTGCGCATGTGCTACATGCACATGGCCAAACTTTGGCCGTGCGCATGTAGGACATGCGCAGGTACTGTTCCATTGCCACAATAACACGTGGCACCCTATGTACTGGTTAAATCTCGACCGTTGATCAAAAGTCGGTCGATCTGAAAAAAATTTGAGCACATGTATCATACGCTCCATCATCGAGAAGATTCGCCCAAACTTTGCCTCGACAATTAGGTCAACCGGGATGGTTCCAGGGAAATCGGTCACACTGGTGATGTTTTCCTAGTGTTTCCGATGAACTTTCATGTTTTCAAAAAGTTCGAATTATGTTTGGAGGTGAGTGATATCGCCTTGGGAAGCGTGCCAAAAAGGACACTTTTGTGGAGCGTCTGTGATACACTCCGTGTGTGTTCGAAAGTAGCTGTTTTCATTTGATGTGATCGAGGCCTTCGAGAAGCGATCTGTTCGATCAGACCGTATCGATGGAAAGTACTCTAGAAATACTTTCTGAAATTCCCAAATTTACGCATTTCTTAAGTTGTTTGACGGTGCGTTTTGATTAGGGAATCGGGGAAAAAGTCAACCTTGGCGGAGCGTCTGCGAGACGCTCCAAGGGTTGCTGAAAGTCATAGTTTGCACACCGTACGATGGAGGGCTTTGGGGAGCGATCTATTTGATCGAACCGTATTGATGGAAAGATCTATGGACGAGTGTTTGAGAATTCCCTGATGTACGCATTTCTCAAGTCGGTTGACGGTGCGTTATAACCAAGGAATTGGGGGAAAAAACAATTTAGGCGGAGCATCTGCGAGACGCTCCAGGGAACTTTTGTCGAGTCATGTGAGTTTAGCGTCGTATGGTGTTCCTTGGGTTAAACAGAGGCGTATGGTGAAACCTCCGCTCGAAATCCCAAAGCCGGTGCTGTTTCGGGGCATATTTGGGTTTCCAGGGGCAAAATGGTCATTTTGACCGGAGTTGGCTGGAAATGGTCAGGAATGGTTTGGTATATTGTGTCAGGCGTGTAGGGCTATCTAGGGATGGTTTTGAGAGAGTCTGTCGCTGTTCAGCGGGGTTCGTGTCTTGCTGAGTCGTTCAGGGGCAAAATGGACATTTTGACTAGAGTGAGCCGGAATAGGACTGGATTTGGACCAAATGGCGTACGGGGGACGCCTGATGGTTTGACAATATTGTGAAAGGATGGACTTATCGTTTTGAGGGATTTTGAACTTTCTCAAAACGTGCCTGGAAGCCCAAGGGGTAGATTTGGTCATTTTTCACCGAGTCGGGCTAGCAGGCGCCGATGTTGACCTAGGTGTTGGTTCCCGTGACCGCACGGTCTCGGAAAACTACCTGTGCGGTGTTGGTCTCTAAGAACGCCTGGTCTTAGAGAGCTACCTGTAGGGTGGTGTTGGTTCCTGAGAATGCCTGGTCCTAGAAAACTACCTGGAAGGGTGGTGTTGGTCCCCGATAACGCCTAGTCCCAGAGAACTACCGAATGACAGACATTCTACATTGGCGGGCTAGCAGGGGCCAAAAGTGAACCGTCTGGAATTCGATGAAGTGTTGGTCCCCGAGATCGCCCAATCTCAGGAAGCTACCTGGATGGCGTTGGTTTCCAGGACCGCCCGGCCTGGAAAACTGCTTGGAATAATGGTGCTTAAGGCTCCAGCGGATCCTTGTGGACCCGAGAAGCGACCAGTTGACTAGATTGGAGATTGAAAGGCTCGTCTTGAGCCTGCATGCGTTGTGATGTTGGAAACCGAATTCGGTCGGGCCGGAGATTGCCGAGCAGGCAAAAATAGGGTGCTTACACACCCCGTCCACCATTTCTGGCATGAAAAGCTCATCTTTGCAACGTGGCTTCACCACTACGATCTTCAAACGGCGAGCTGTTCGCTCAAATCCCCCTAGTTGCCCAAAACGCGAGCTTTGGGCAATGCACACAAACCATGCTCCTCTTGGACTACGTTTTCCAATGCCGAGGCCGAGGGCTCCATGAGCGTATACTTATCAAAGGACTCCAAGTTATTTTTCCAATAAGTCATCCAAGCGCGTGTCCCTTTGCCTTTGCAACCCTGACACACCCTCAACCCATTAAAAAGCTACATGACAGCCTTGACATCTGCCATAATGAACAGCTCCATGCACTCCCGCACCAAGCTAGGCTTGGTAGCAAAGTAAGGAGCTTCTTGATCGTAACCCAATTGGCAGGCACTCGCTGAGGATTATAAGATACCGTCTCGAAGGTTGCGGCAATAGTAAGGGAGTGGATGCCCCCAGGGATGGCCCAGAGCACGCACTCAGCCATAGCCTCAATAAAGTTATCATCCTCCCTCACTAACACTTCCTAATCCTTGTCCTTGTATATGTTAAAGCCCATTACACCATTCAAGGGCTCCACATAAGGGCGTGCAATGGATTCAGCAGGCTCGTCAATCACCCCCTTCAAACTGGCATGAGGCATTACACCTGCCCACCTTAGTGCGTGGCAGTAGACGCCCACCTCGTCTGTGTCTTCCTCGGCCTCGTCACTGTGAACCTCATGGGCAATTTGCACTTTTGAACCTCTCAAAGAGGAACATTTGAAGGAAGTTCATGCAGATATAGCTGCATACGTCGTAGTGTCCCACTGACTTCACCACGTTTGCTTTTATCTGATCTAGACGAGCATAGATTGTCCCCAAAAATAAAGGCCCCAGGGCCAAACGCCTCCCATTCGGCAACACAACTGCCATGGGATAGAGGGAGTAATTCACTCCATCAGACGGGGGCCCCTCGAAGACATGACGGGATAGCCACGTGGTCAGAAACGTGACCAAGTGAAAAGGGCTATGAAGCCTTACCCCCTCTATGCCACGATGACGATCCTCCTTGGTATGCTCCCCAGACTTTGCCAACTTCTTAGGTAGCCCTCTCAGATCGCAGTACCAGTAGATGGTCCACCCTTTGAAGGTATTCTTTAAAATAGCCACAAACGCGACGTTATCCAGAACGCAACGTTATCCAGAACCTCCTCAGTCCAAAATTCTAAGCCCTCCCTAGACGCGCAATAGCTATCCTAAGCAAAGAACGAATATAGACACTACCCCCGCTTAACCATGAAACGCAAGCATGATTAGGTATGATAAAAGTCTCGTGCGTGGACCTGGCCTCTTCACGAACCAGGAACAGAGGAGCGGTAGCCACAGGCCTCTCCACATCGAAGTAAGGAAGTTTCATCCACAACGCGTCCTCGCCCTCCAAAAAAGGGACTTGGCACCAATAATCCGCGTCGAGGACGCCCCTTCCCCCTTCTTCAAATTCTTCTTCTCATTCGGCCCCAAACCTCTTAGTAAACTAGCCAACGAAGTTGATGCCCGCGATATCCTTAGTCTTAGCAAATGATCAAAGCGCATAAAACTTCAAAGTTTGGATGCTCAAAAAACCTCTTGACACACACAGACAGAACTTAAAGAATCTCGAAGAACAATTGAAAAGGACAATAAGTACAGAATCATGAGCGCTCAAGCCAAAGGTTAAAAGTTTGAAAGTATGGAACTGAAGCCAAGGACCCTTTTTATACCTCCCAACCGGTGCCTTGAAAACAAAGAGTAGCGAGCAATGATGACTATCATTAATCATCGTGTCCTTCAATCGTCAAACGGTCGCCTCGATCGGCTCGTAACGGTTAAAAATCATTAACGGTAGTCGTCCGCATTAATGACAGACATAACAACCTTGGACATGTGGCTGCCCATAAATGGTTTCGAATAGCCAAGCATTTCAACCATCACTTCCAACGGTCACACTGGCTTCCAACCAGGGGCTCATGCCCAACCGGTACTAGCAACAATCATATCATTTGCCCCACCACGTGATATACACGTACGCACCCATTGGCTAAAAAGCCGCACCCGTATAGGGGGGCTAATGTAAGTACCCCCATCAGCGGACACCATGAGGCACCCCCACCTGTCCACCTGGCAAACTGCGTGAGTCCCATGGGCACCTCAAAATTAAACATTGGTCAAGCAATGCTTAGACAGACCAGCTTGGTGCCCTTACCCCCGTGGCAGGCTCAGCGCCCCCATCATTAGCCTCGTACAAACAGCTCCAAGAGCTTCACTTAAGCCAGGTCCCGTGCCTACATAGCTTCGGCCAAAATGAGCATTTGTGAGAGACAAGCTTCATGCCTAGCACCCCACAAGGTCCTGTGCCGTAGCATCTAATAGGCTCAGGCCCTTAATCTCCTAACTCAGTTCACTCTCGCTTAGGACCCCTCTCCATGGGCAGTGGAATGGAGGCTAGAACCAAAGGGATCGTTGAGCCGCAAGCCCCATGAGCACGCGAGAGACCAGTCTCATCAACCAGCTAAGAGACAAAGATCCGCTCTCAGATCCACTCGAGCACCATATCTTAAGTATTAAATGCTAATTTGACTCACATTTAATACAATGGACACGTAGTATGCTTTGGCTGGACAAGAGTCTAACACTATGGCAGATTGCATATCCAATCACCCGGCCACAGCCCTGCCATGGTTTCTCTGGGTTATGATGGTGGGGTTTAGGCCTGTCTAGTCGGTAAATGTTACGTGTCCACATTATGTCAATCACTACCTACTATAAATACTCTTAGCTCATTTATGACAGAACAAGATAGCTTGATTACATGTATTACATGAACCACCAGCAAGCTCGTAAATCTCTCTCGCTCTCTTGCCTGTCCTTAGTTCTCGCCCTCTCCATAATCAGGAGGCCCAAGTGAGTCACTTTAGTAATTGCTAGGACTCTTAGACGAGCTCACACCCTAGTTAAACCTAGGCTCGCGGTCCAACCATACAAACACCTAGAAAGGCCTTAATGTAGAAAATTTGAAGCCATTGTTCAGCTACTCATAAAACCCTTTGATGGCTTTATACTGTGGAGTATATGCGACTCCATGGTAGGTCATGCAACATAACTAGCAAACTTTCAGATTGAAACTCATCATATATATGTATATATAGACATATATCTAACCACTAGAACTGTTATTTGATGCATTGCATTTTCTCTTGTTGTGGTAGACTGCAAGCTAAGCAAGCTGCCGACATGCACCAACATTTTTCTGTTCTTCCCACTGCTTGATTCACAAGGAAGAAATGGGGAAGGGATGAAAGCTGACAAGAAAATTATTTTAACCTCAAGTTTCCTTTTCCAAACCTAACTCTCTTTTTCATTGGATTTTCCCACTAATCCTACCGTTAGCTTGGAAATGCAAAACCCTGTATCTACAGCCCGCAAGGGGAGCCCCCCCCCCTCAGTTTTCTTTATTTGGTTTGTCGTGACAATCTAGCATTGTTCAAGGTTAGTAATCGCCATTACTTTCTATATTTGAATGAAAACAACTTACCAACCTACAAAAAAGGAGAGCTCCAAGTAAAGAGATAATGAGTTTTTAACTACAATACTGTAATGATGTAGCAATTTTGAGATAATACTACTTGTCTTGTATTTCCTCCTCTCAACTGACCAACTAATACAATAAAGAACGAATGGGATTGATTGACTAAATACAATACAATACAATACAATAAGTTGCTGATTAACTGGCGTTGTCGTTGAATCCGTGGCGTTGCATGGATAATTAATTAATTAATTACACAATGAGTTGTAGACACATTAAAAATTAAATGGCCCTCGAAAGAACAGCTAAATTCTACTCTCATTGGCAGACACAGTGATTGATCCATTTTTTTTTTTTTCCCCCTAAATCGCAGGAAGGTACCTTCAATACTTAAGCTCCAATATATGCTGCCACATTATTATTTTTTTTTTTTTGGTGTCCCCTTTCTAGTTGGCCACGAGGCATTTACAGCTTTCGGCCATCTAAATGCATGCTCATAGATTATAATTACTGTAAAAAATCAACACAACATTCTGATTAGTCCATGAGGACAAGCCACATGATTGGTGAAAGAAAAAAGTATTTTTAACCAAGAATGCCGTAGCTTTTTTTCCTCTCAAGTTTCAGAGAGGGATAGCTACTTGTGCTGCAGTTGCGCATATACTTTATTTCCACCCCCACCACCCTTTTTTTCCATTATACCCCATGTGGAGCTTCAGATCACATGCTCTCTCACCTTCTTTACATCACAACCATTATTCCTATCTTTCTTTTTCAGCCCAATGCTCATATTTCTGTCCCCTTTCGTTGGATCATTTCCACTAGCAAACCCTTCCTTTATCTACGAGAGTTATTAATGCCATAATCAAAAACTAACTTGGATTGTCATCAATGCACTTATTTCAAGTACAATATTAAACCATATATATAGATATATGATTCCTGCAGCGTAATCATCTTTATGTGGCCCTCTTGTCATCGCAAAGCGCACATAAGCAATCCAATTTTGCTTCTTTTTACTTTTGTCTTCCATCATACATTGTCTTGGATCAAAACTGCGCGCAAAGCTTTTGTTTTGGGCTCTCTAAAGCATGAAAAGCAGTGGAGACACATCATGTGCAACACTGCAAGTGCTCATTCGTGGCATCCCCTCAAGATTTTCCATGAGTACTGGAGGTACACCTATTGATTATTCTGCGTAGCATTTCTTTTTTTTTTTTTTTAAAAAGAGAAAGGAAAAAAGAATAAATTCTGTAGATGGATTTTGGATAATGAGTAGTAAAAGGGGGTTTGGCTCATTGGATGATTATCTTCTCAGTAATTATACTTTATCCTTCTGTAGTTTAAGCAAAAATCACATAATTTCTATGTGAATTAAAAGTAAATACATAACTCTCTGTGATATGAACTTAACTATAAGATGAAAGCAAACCGATAGAATCAACTGCAATTATGTTATAAAACTATTTTCGTCTTTTCATCTATTTAAAACAGAATGATTTTATCTTTTTATATCAAAATAAATGATTCTTTAGAGCATTTATGTTATTTTACCAATTCTATCATGATTTCTTCCATTCTTATGGGGGTTATATGTTCACTTTTGAATCACATGAGGTCACCTTATTATTATTTAAATTATAAGGGAGTAAAGTATAATTAACTTTTTTATATATCTTCTTGCATAGATTTTTTCAGGATCAATATTTAGAAATCCATATTAATTAATCTCATTGGATAAGAAAATGGAGGTCAAGGTTCGTCTCCAATGATGTCTTATGGATCATGCAGATATATAGCATCGATCCATTGAAATTACAGGTCTCCCTTCTCAGGATGGTTCCAATGGCTACAATTGTTAAACTTAATTGATTTTTGGAACCACTGATCTACAGAATTACAACATAAAACTAACAGCTCCATATTGTTTCTTAACTATAAATTCATACTTCTTGTTGAAGGATTGAAGTAGAACTAGAGAGATAGATATCGCCGAGGTTGCTACGTACGGGTAAAGCACAAATTAAGCTAAAAAAAATCAAATCGGGAAGAGATTGTGGTTAGGGTAACAAGATGACGTCATGACTAGCTAGACTATAAAAAATTGACATGAATCTCAAACTTGATTGAGCTTTTTTCTTTTTTCGAGAATGGATGAGCTAGCTATTTACAATAATATACTTCTAATATACATAGATGTCAAGCAAGCAAGATGGAGATAGTATGTTCAGTAGATGCTAAGATTCTCTCTCCTAAACTGTTAGGACGAGATAGAGACATGCCTATACGGTATAGCTCTACCGGGTTGAGGCAAAGGTATTGTCGTCACCTCAACATCCCTTGGTACTTAGCCACCAAGTCACAACTATGATCATAACACAATACCTTCAAACAAAACCAGCTAAATTTTGAGGGAAAGTGGTTTGCCCTTTGTCGATGGGGCAGGGCTTGATCTGGGCCAAAAGTGAAATTGGGGCAGTGGTTTTTCGGATCAATCAAACTTTCTTTTAACTTCATTGCAGGTTGGGGTCATACAGGCCCAACATACCTAAAGAACGTGCAAACCGCCCATGGCTTCAAGATTTCTTTCTTTTTTAAACATCTCCATGTAAATGTTGTGTTCATTTTTGTTGATGACTACTTAATTTAATTCGACTAAGCTTTTTTTTGTTTTCAACTATTTCGGGTGGACTACATAAATCATATTTTGTCAGTCTGTTTTATTTGGTATCGCCGTTGCATTGATGGCTAGCTTCTTAAAATTAGAAATTAGAAGAAGATGCCTTTATTTTTTCTGTGTATATGAAAATACTATGTAAGTTGTCACCCCACTCACCCCATATTAATTAATTGATGTAACACATGGAGAGTCTAATTTCTTAAAAACAAATATTGGACATCCCCAGAAACAAATAAGTTTGCTTTTCATGCAACTAGTGCAACCTTAAAAATTGAAACTAATACAACAATTGATATTTCTTGAATGAAGGAACTTGTCTTGTCCTGCCTTTTTCCTTTTCAATAGTTGTCATATCTATTTTTTATATTTTTTTTCTTTTGAATTCAAATAAAGGAAGGTGGTTTTCTTTCTAATTTCCCTTGTTTTTTTTCCAAAATCAGTACCACTTGATGGAGCAGTAAATTTGTGTGGTTTACTCCTAAGTTTCGGTGAGGTGCTTCGGTTGATTAGGAAACATCAGTATAGTATCTGTCAAAAATCGTCCGATGCCAAAATTAGATTTGAGAAGATAACTTTACAAAGTTTCTTGCTAGGGTTTCTTGTGTTATGCATACCTTGGAGAGGTCCCCATAGTGTCTAGAGACGGTTTGTGGGAGAATGGGTATCTTTTAACATGGCTATTCATCATTAGACAGTCAGGTCTTTGGTAAGGTAGTTACGGGAGTGGTTATCTCCCACACGTGATGTCTTTTGAAACACCTGTCAGGTTGACGTTAGCGTGTAGCAAGAAAGGTGATTATCCCACTACGCGTCTTGTCCTTTTGGTAGAACACAATCGGGCTTAGTGTCAAGAGTGGTCCTCATAGACCAGTAGAGAGAGATGGTTGGAGTGTTCTAGTTCAGCATGGTCGGTCAAACTAGTCGACCCTAGTGTGCTCGCCCATATCCTGCTCAGTACTACCGAAGCACCAAGTCATCTGTGATCTCCTCATCAACCTTTCATAGGGTCACAGTCGGCCTCTTTTTAGGGTCTTGGCCAGCAATCGCTCGATCGGTCCCTATCACCACTTTTTTCTACAATTCTCTCTTGTGACGCCATTTTTTTATAACACTTTTTGTTTTCATTTTTAAAATAAAACATAAAATAGTGTATGGTAACTGTTTTCATTTTTTGTTTTCAAAATTTTTGAAAACAAAAAAACAAACATTTGGAACAAATTTGAAAATTAAAGTGTTTGTTTGTTTGCTTGTTTTTTTTCAAGTGTTCCCCTTCTTCTGCCCCACCACCTATTATTACCACTCACCAGCAACACCACACTGGCCATCGTTACCAGCCACCTGTCACTACCTTTGGCCGTTGCGGACCACCACCGCCGCCTACTACTAATTGAATATTTTAATATAAAATAATAAAAGACAAATAACAATTTTTAAGTTGCCAAATATGTTTTATGTTTTTCTTTTTACAAAAAAATAATACAGAGCACAAAAAGCTAACAACAAAACCGGACAAATTAAATAAAAATTAACAATATTACCAAACAGTTCATTTTATTTATTTATTTTTCTTTCTTTATAAAAGATCCAAACAAGTTCTAACAACCTGTTCGCAACTTGTGGAGAGGAAGGAAAAACATTTATTTTCCTTCTTTCACTTATTTGATTCTATCTAATACCTAGGAGAGAAAAGAAAGAAAAAGAAAAAGAAAAAGTAAGAGAGAAAAAATAATTACACTATTTTTCTTTACTCTTTTCTCTAAATATCTAACAAGAAAAGTATTTTTCTTCTATTTTCTTACCATATTTTTTCTTTCTTTCTTATGCCCTTTAGTTATTAATCCCTTCAGGCCATGTTTTTTTTGGGCTATTGGAGAACTAATCTCGCGGGACCGTATATCTTATATTTAGCAAAAAAAAAAAATAGTGGAATCCTCCAAAATAGGAGATGAGTAATAACTCATGGGAGGTGATATTACTTATCTTTTCCCTTGAATAAGATACAAAATTATTTTTTTCCCTCTCTCCTATTATTATATAAATTTAACACATATATTACACCATTGTATTAAATATTATAGTTGTTTTATAATATATAATGTAGTCATATATTTTTATTTAATATTTTTTTATATATCGCACTCCTTATCGTACCTTAACTAAATTAATCTCCAGCATTACATATCCTCTTCGTTTCATTTTTAATCCCATAACATTACGTATTCCCTACAATCATATTCCGCAAACAAACGTGGCCTCATTGTGCGAGCTGTAAAAGTATGGACGCAGTAGTGGACTCGCGTGAAAGAGAAAAGCAGCAGAGACTAGCCATTAGGAAACTGGAAAGCTATAAACTGGGCTTGTGCAATTTCGTCCTTTGAAAAATCAGCATTCACAGAGAGAGAGAGAGTCCAGAAGAGAAGAAGACGGAAACAACATGTCGGGAGGGATCGCGCGTGGTCGGCTTGCGGAGGAACGGAAAGCCTGGCGTAAGAATCATCCACATGTCAGCTTCCACACACTCAATTCTCTTCCATTTGACGATATACATATATACTGTCTCTCAATCTGTGGAGAAGTTTGTTCAATATTCTCTGCAACAGTCCTCCTATGGTTTCCCTGTCCTTACTTTTCACTTTTCTAGGGTTTCGTCGCCAAGCCGGAGACCGGTTCAGATGGGTCGGTCAATTTGATGGTGTGGCATTGCACCATCCCTGGCAAGCCTGGGGTGAGTATTCTTTTTCCCCTTCTAGTTTTTCTTGGATTTTCTTGAGAAAAAGAAAATTAACTTAAGAAAAGACTTGGAATTTTAATAAGGTTTATTTGGCACGTTTGTGTCCTCTTTCTCTGCTTTGCAGGTTGATTTCAGTATTTTTAGTGCTGAGTATCTTCTCCATGATGACCAGAAAAAGAAAATAAAATTGTGATTCATGCTTCATGTCTTTAGTGAATCTGATTGTTGTCACTTAGATTTTATTATGACGATGACCTGTGACATGTGAATTACATTACAGTCCTTACGAAGAGCATGCTTTCTACTATTTTAAGTAACGATTTAAGGCTCAGGTATCAACGAAATAAAAGAAAAAATCCTCGCATTTTTTTTTCCCTTAAAGTTTGTCATGGGTTTCTGCTTCAAAAATGAAAATACAGATGTGGTTGGCAAATTATGGTTTAAGGTGTTATTTCTCGTTACAGACACAGGCCGATGATTGTATAATTAGATTGCAGTCTGGGTGAAACCGTATAGTTTAATGTTAACAGCCTGTTTGGAATGCGGGGGAGGGAAGGGAAAATTTTACCTCCCCTTCTCTTTCCTTCTCTACCCCAAGTTTCAAACAGGCTGTAACTGTTTATCATTTTTTTTTATTAAAAAAAATATTCCTTTAAACTTGTGTCATTTCTTCTTTCCAAAATGTTCATTTTCCTTCCCTTCCCTTCCCTTCCCTTCCCTCCCCCAAGTTCCGAGCAGGCTGTAACTGTTTATCATTTTTTTTTATAAAAAAAAAATGTTCCTTTAAACTTGTTCTTTACTTTGATGTTGAATTATTGTGTTCTTCTCGTCTTTTGGACCATTAGGTGTTGGTAATTTCCCTCGTAGTATTTGAGGCTTCTGAAATTGCAAAAAGCACATTCCTTTTCTAGCTTATGTCATGTGCAATGTGACTGTCCTTCTGCGTTGACTAGTTGCATTCAGTTTCTCATTGGAGCAATTTAACCAATTGAGTGTGCAGTTTTTGTTTACCAGCATGAGTGCATGCTTTGAAGTGGATCAGTTTCTCTGTAATGAGGGCAGATGGCTTAACTTGGCTTTATTAAGGTGCCCCCATTTATTCTTTTATGATCGCTTCAGTAAAGATGTCACTCACATTGATTGTTTATTCAACTTACCTCAACTGTTGTATTCGCTCCTACTGTATATTTGATACTTTCAATTCATCCCATGCAATCATCTTTCTTGAGGCCTCTTATATGGTATAGATTGAAGTACAGCAACAAACCACTCTCAACTCCATATAAATGCAAGTTAAAAGCTTACCACCCCTATCTAGATGTTCCATGGAAGAACCTTTTTGGAGAAATTCCATAATCATTTCCTGAAAACCAGCATTACCCTGTTATGTGCATTGCTGGCTTTAATGGTCAACTCATTCTTCCTGGATTTGTTTGATATGGGTTGCGAAGGTGCTGGCATTTTTACTGGACTTGACATTTGAGGTTATCGATGAAACTAGATTGAGTATGTCTTGCCGCTTCTCTTACACACAAGTTCAGTTAGTTTTTTTCTTAATAAAACGGTCATAAAGAATCTGTTTGCGGTGATTGTGTCCCAAGATCCTCGAATATTGAGGTATGATTCATCTTATTGGATTTGTGGGCTTATTAGCAACTCAGGTTTTCATTCTCTTGCAATTGATATGAATTAGAATATCACAAGTATAAATTATTCAATGCTGGGTTTAACACAAAAATAATGTTTCCAGACCTATTGTTTGCATGAAAGAAGATCACTTTAGGAAAACATCTTGCATAAAGAAATCAACCAGCACCTATCACCTGCATGTTTACATGGTTTGTCATGGCACCTTAGAGTACACAATATCAATCCCTATAATAGAGCCACAGCCTCTCAAGTGCTTTGGCATCTAGGTTCTTTTGCTAGAGAGAGCTTCTATACATTTAACACTTAGTTACAAAGAGTATCTCTTTGACTTCTAGAGATAAATTGTGGCCTCATTAGCACAAGCCAATGCATGTGATCGATTTGTGTGTTACTTTCCCTGCATCTTCACCTGCTAATGCTGAGTATCTGTATCACAAAATTACATTGTGCCGTGATAGATGTACATGAGAGCCAAATTCTGCAAAATCACTTAGGTTTGTTTCTCAATGATGCAGCTTTCTTGTTACAACCTAATGCTTGGTCAACACCGTTAATGTCTTTTATTTCCAAAAAATAGAATATTACAAAGAAGCTCAGGACGCCGCCACAAAGGCACACAAACTCTCGAAGAGAGGAGACAGTAAGACATGTATTTTAGTGGTGGCAGCCATAGTCACTGTACTCAGCAGAGGAAGCAGAAGAGGAACTGTCAAAAATTTTGGTGCCTGGGAGTTAGTAGTGGAGTTGGTTGGGTTAGTGAGAGTTGAAGTCACTGGTAGGGTTTTGCTATTGGTGGTGGACCAGTAGTGGCAAGATCTGTCCCTTCTCTCCCTTTTGAGCTGCTGGAAGGGTGGCAACAAAACCTTGGCTATGCTGTTACTTTATTTTGTATCATTCCAAATATATATGCATGAGCAGTAACAGTCATCTCTGGAGATTGCCAGTGTTGTGTCAATGCATTTTTAAAAGTTTGCACCTTTTGTTTTGTTTGAGTTACCTGTCAAGAATTATTGAGTTTGAATGAGTGAAAAATCATCTGAGGACTTTAATATTTTACTTATTAAAAAAAAATCATCAAAGGACCATCCAAAATACATGGATACTGCTGACGTAGGTGACAATTTAGTAAATTAATTAATATACTCTCTGAAAAATGTAAGTCATGTCCACCATTGCAGGAATGGCTATTGTGGGTTTAATATTCTGTGATGTACTGAGCTTAGGATGACTACGATGAATGTTTTCCTTCTGTCAACCATGAAAATGATTGAACGGGAACTGAAAATGAAAAGTGAGTAATAACCCTTTTAATGTTGCAGACTGACTGGGAGGGCGGCTTCTATCCGCTGACACTCCACTTCAGTGAGGACTACCCTAGCAAACCTCCAAAGTGCAAGTTCCCTCAAGGTTTCTTCCATCCAAATATCTACCCTTCTGGGACTGTATGTCTGTCTATCCTCAATGAAGACAGTGTAAGTGCTTGTCTCGTGCCTATTTTTATTGATCTTGCTTCTGGGTGCATATAGCTACAAATGAAAGCTACTGGTACTCATCTTGTTCAGTGTTCTGTCTAGGGATGGAGACCTGCCATAACTGTGAAACAAATTTTGGTAGGCATTCATGATTTGCTGGACCAGCCCAATCCTGCTGATCCAGCACAAACTGATGGGTATCAGCTCTACATGCAGGTATTTTGCTCCCTCAAAATCTCAAGCTGATTCTTTGTATGATTTAGGGTAAATGATATTTGCACTCCAAAAAAGTCTCTAGCACTTAGGGTGGAGTGCAGGAGGGCTTTTTTTGGAGCTCCAACATCATCCTTTTCATTTAGAATTGTTTCTGAAGGTGGAATATACTTCTATTCCCAAATGACGTGCTCTGACATTTGCAGGAACCTGTTGAGTACAAGAGAAGGGTGAGGCAGCAGGCTAAGCAGTACCCACCTGTTGTGTAATGCCATGCCTGCTTTTGCTTGGTAGTTACTATTCACTGATACTTATCTTTTGTTCTATTTGACACCTGATAGCTTAGGGCCACTCAAAACCTGGTATCTATGTTAATTATGGAGATATATGATTTGTCATGGTAAGCTTTGTATTGCTATCTGTTATTTTCTATTGCTGGATAAAATTGCGCTAATATTTGGTTTACCAAATTAAACTGATTCAGAGATAGTGCTGGCTGGCTATATACATGTCATAAAATGTGTTGGTATTCTGCCATGTTTGTCATTCATTATGGTAGAGAATGTAGTTTGTTTACTAAAAGAACTGGTAAGACGGAATCCTGAAGCCGCCGTCCTAACTTCTTAATATGTATCTTTGAATAATGACCAGAACGGAATGATAGCTGAGAGTTGTGATTACGTGGCTGAAATTAGAGAAAACCATTTCCTGGAAATTTTGCTGTATTTCTACTCAGACAGAACTCGTAAGGCATAGTTATATATTTCTGTGATAGTCAATGTGGTGTCATTGGTGCCGTTAGGTGTTTTGTATTCTGATCTACTTTAAATTTATATCTGGCAACTGTCTTGGCCTGTGTTCCCTCTCCGCTAGTGATTTGCAAGCAGTGTAGACCCCAAGTAGTGAAACAATCTGTTTCGGAATTAGAGTAGCAGCTTCTCCAAGCTTTTGATACAGTTTTGTTGGAGGCTTACGGTTCAGCCATTGCGGTGGTTGTGGGAAGAACCCTCTACTTCGACATCATTTCAGGGGTTGGGCTGTTGCTTAAATTTTTACAGCCTTTAGGGAGGCCGGCTTCGACAGAAGGAATTGGGTGGATCTGGAGTGTGATGAGCTTGCCGGCTTCAATGTCAAACAAATGACTGCCCACAACAAAAAAGAGGATGTTTTGAAAATCAGTAAATTGGTTTTTTCAATGCTCTTGTAGGGGCCACTATCACTCTACAAAATCGGTTTACGACAAATATACCTTCCATAAAAAAGGATTTTGCTGATGGAATCTAAAGATTTCAAACCAATTAAAAAGAAAAACGAATAAAAAAAACTTCTTGATATGTCACGATGAAGTGATAGATTATCGGAAACTTCGGTATACAAACAATTTCTTTCGGTTTTTCTTTTTTTTTTTTTTTTCCTGTAGCCGACGGACATTTTTATTTATTTATTGGAGACGGGTGTAAGTGAACATTGACAATTAACTTTTATTGAACTTTATGGAAGCATATCAAAGGACGATGGATATAGAGTGTTCCAACAATTGTACCCTGTGATGAAATTGTTGAAAACGGGAATAACATAATCACCTGCCCTATCGTTTGTGATTGCTTGTCTTCAGTTCTGAGATGCATAACCTTTGATCCCCTCAATCAAAGCGTCCAAATCAGAGTAAGCGGACCCACCTTCTTCCACTGACCTCTTAATCATCACACTCATCTCCTTCGCTCGCCGTCTGATCTCCTGGACTTCCTCCGAACTACCCATTAAGCTAGTTACAGCATTCGCTATCTTATCTTTTCCCACCACAGGACTCTTGATCTCAAACCCGGAGTTCCATACATCCGACCCGACTTCAACTCCAACCTTTAGAACCCGAGTGATGAGCTGCTCATTGTAAAATTGTTCTGAGAATAAGGGCCACGTGATCAACGGTACGCCGGCGGTGATGCCTTCGAGGAGAGAGTTCCAACCGCAGTGAGTCATGAACCCTCCGACCGCCGGGTGGCCCAAGATCAATACCTGTGGAGCCCACTCTCTTATTATCAGACCCTTGTTAGTTTCCTTTACACTTTCTTCGAACCCTTCCGGCAGCCAACTTTCCTCTTCTTGTTCTTCAGTTTTCCCTCCCTTTCTCACCACCCAAACAAAGGGGTGAGGTGAAGCTGCGAGAGCTAATGCAATTTCAGTGAGTTGGGTGTCTGGAAATCGTACCATGCTGCCGAAACAAACGAAGAGGACTGTGTTGGGTTTCTGATTGTCGAGCCAATTCAAACAACTGTGTTGCTCTGTAATGGAGGAGCTGTTGTTTTCTTTGTCGAAGGAGTGGGAGGGGAGGCCCACGTGCCAACACTTCCTTCCCAGGACCTTCTTAAAGTGGTCAACGTAAGCGTGTTCTAGCTCATAGTAACTGGTAAAAATAATGCCGTAGCTTCGAAGCTCTGACTTTTTGATCTCATCTATCAACTCTCCATACCTGGTTTTGGTTTTAAGATGGTCCTGTAACTTAGACCTCGTCATCTCAATCTTGTCTGGAAGACCAGGAATCACAAAAGTCTCCGTATCGGACTCTACCTTCTCATGAGGAGCGTAAAGCTTCAAGACATGAAAGACACAGTTATAGAAACAGTTGGACGCAGGCACGATGAGCCTCGGTATTTTGAGCTCTTCAGCGATGTCGACGGTCCAAGGGTAAAACATGTCGGAAACGATGCAATCGGGGAGACAATCCCGAATCAATTGCTCCATCGGTTGTCGAAGCAGTGCGATACCTTGGTAGAGTTTTGTAGTCATTTCAATCGAAGTGACAGAGCCGAAATTTTCAATACCTTCAGGCAAGCCCACTTCAGCCGACGGAAATTTTAGCTTGTGGATTGTTATTTGTCGGCCGGAGGCAATGTCGCGATCTACCGAGGCTTCGAAAATCAGGGCGTTACAGGGGGTGGTGACGATCGTGACATTAACACCGCGAGCGGCGAATAGCCTGGCAGTATGTACCATGGGAATCAGGTGGCTTGTTGCGATATATGGAAGGAAGAACACATTAAGCTTCCGGTTTTGCATCGCCATGAATTTATTGCAGAGAGAGTCTGAAGAAAAGTATTAGGCGAACTGATAAACAGAGGAGAATGGTTGTTGCAGCAGCATATAGTATGTGTAGTTGAAATTTCAAGCTTATTTCTTGTGGATTTATAGATCGATGATTCTATAAGGATTGTTTATGGTTCCGCCATCACCGAGGTGTGAAAAGAGAAAATCTACCAAGAATAACGTGGCAGTAGTATAATCGTAATTAAGAGTCATTTGTGTTTTGTTTTAGGGTATGTTAACATCTCTTCTAAGGGTGCATGTTAAAAATTAATTAATGTAAGAAAAATGTTATTCTTTTAGAATTTTTATACAGAATTTTAAACTAGAATGATGTGGCAATGATAGTTTTGTAATTAAAATGCATTTTGGTAGGTTCTTTATTTTAAATTGATAGGTCCATAATTCAACCACATCATTTTAATTATATTTTCTGATTATATATTCTGGTTGTATGACATTAATGAATTTCATATAAAATAATGAGATACAATATGACATAATACTTTTCTTTTTTAATACAATTATCAAATTGATGAAGTGATTTGAAATTCAAACTTTTATAATTTGTTAAAAGTACCCTTGTCACATCAATTACATTAACGAATAAAACACTTAAAATTCAAGTTTTATATGACAAATTTAATAATAAATTTAAAAATTATACATTTTAGAATACAACTCTGTCTTTATTCAAAAAAAAAAAATATTTATGTATATATATACATATACATATATGATGCATGACTTTTAATTTTTTTATTTACCTATTTGTTTTACTATACCATATTTTTTTTGTCTTTTTTATTCCCATTAAAATTTTTAGAAATTTGTAAGGCAATGGTGATATGTAACAGTATAAATTTTATTTAGTAATCTAAAATTTAATTTTATTAAATAAAATTTTATTATTAACTAAAACAATTAAAAAGATATGTAAACTTAATAAGAGTATATTTGGTACATAAAATACACAAGATAATATAAATAGTAAAAAGATATCAACTTTATTAATTACCCTCTTTAAAATTTTATTAAAACTGAAAAGTCCATACTTCGTTTTTCAAGAAAAGATTAACGCATTAATTCTCTCCTTAACGTATGCCTTTGGGGCATATGTTAATATTTGCTTTTGTTTTAAAATGCATGACTTTTATCCAATCACATTATTCTAATGATAAATTCTATACGAATTTTTTCGTTTGTATAGCATTACCCTAATTAAAATCACTCACCTCATTTCTTGTGGATTTACAAATCTATTAGGATTGTTTATGGTTTTGCCATTACCGAGGTGCAAAAATATTAGTTAAAATCATCCTCGAGGAATCAAGTTGATGATGTTGACTTTACACCTTGATTTTGATGGTAACTAAATCTTGTGTCAGTTCACTAATGCATTCAATTAGTGTGCAGATTAATAAGGATTATAATTTAGACTTAAAGTTTAGTTTATATCGAAATGGAAGCACAACATTTATAAGTTCAAGCAATGCACCAAAAGTCAAGCCATGCACCAAAAATAGAGTAATTGCAACCACTCAAACTTCAAATAGATGATTTGCATTTGAATAGATTGAAATTGCTTAAAGGAAGACTTCATTAAGTGTAAAAAGACTAAATAAAGATGACTTGAATTCGAACAGATTGAAGGTGTTCAAGAAGAGGATTCATCGTGTTTGCAAAATTTCTATAAAGAATTCAAATAAGAACTACATCAGAGCTGTGAGTATTCAAGAAAGATGATATGTATTGAAAGTACTTAAAAGTAGACTTCATCAAGCCTCTAATGAAGTGATCTGAAAAAAGAAGAAATTGACATCATGTATATGAAGATCTACATGGGTGAAAAGAACATTAGCGGCAAATGAAAAGAGTTAGAAAATGAAAAAGAGGAACTCGGCTTCAATGAAAAGGAATTTGGCAACTAGACAACGAAGATAATATGATCATTAAAAGAAAAATTCAATTCAAATTAAATGGAAGACACTTTAAAGGATTGAAGATTTTGATCTACCATCATACTCCAAACAGAAGACTCCTTGAAAATCTCAAGTGTTTTTGGAGAAAATCATACCTTAAAGAGAAGATCCATTGAAGAATATCTCCAGATTATTTGAAACTAAACTGATCAAGAAAAGCATGAAGGATAATTTCTAGGTGATGTGTCGATACATGGGTTTGATGTGTTCACACATGAAGACAGTGGACACACTCTGAGAAATGCAAACTTGACGTGTTGACACATGGGGTTGATGTGTCAATACATGAAGATAGTGGATAAAATCGGGAGAATGCAAATTTGATGTGTTAACACATGGAAGGCAAGTGTCGACACCTAGGAATTAATGACTATATTTTTAAACGTTATATTGAAGTGGACGCGCATTTAATAAAACTCTAACAACCTCTAACGGATGAAATTAATTCAGAGTTTTATATATAAGTCTTCAAATGTATTTATGGACAAGAGATACAATATTCACTGATTGATTGAGCTAAAAATCTGAAAATTCTCTTTGTCTTCACAGTGGTAGTTAGTGAGCTATTCAATTTCCATTTATTATTGACATAGAGTTTATATTTCATTTGTATATCCTTCATACACTTATAAGTAAGAGTTTAAGTGTACTTTTGTAAAAAAAAAAAACACTTGTAAGTTAAAGTGAATTTTGGACAAAACTACTTGGTGGTCAAAAGAACTCGAGAAAAAGTTCTTGTATAAAAGTAAGCTGAACACTTTGGAAATCAGTATCAACTTTGTAATTAGAGATTACATAGTGTAAGAAAACTTCAAAGGGATTTTGGGGTGAGGATGTAGACTATAAATTGTGGCTAAATCTCGGCAGTTTTTAGTGTGCCTTCTTGTGTTCTGTTTTTTATTTCATTGTTGTTTACTTTGCATTAGATACATCTTGAACTACTGTTCTATTAATTAGATTATTTTTAATTAATTTTAATTACTTTAATTTATAAAAAACTCAATTCACCCCTCTTAAATTGCCATTTGGACCAACATATGACTCTTGTAATTATTAATTAAGATTGTTTTTGGTGGCAACATCATTTGTTTATAAAATATGGGTTGTGTTAACGTCTCTCCTTGGAACATATTTCAAGAATTTTATTTTCAAACACTATTCAAACAATTTAATAATGCTGTCAAATCTTCTATCAAAATGACAAAAATAACCTTTTAAAGAAATAATTCAAAACTTGCCAACTTTATGAACGTAAATAAATTTATATGCACTAAAACCGACACTCCTGCTTTTATGAACGTAAGTAAATTTATATGCACTAAAACCGACACTCCTGCTTTGGTTCGGACTAGTCACCTTCCATTCACTAACGAATATGAATGGAAATTGTATCCGGATGAAATCATAATTTATAAAACAAAGATATAATATTTTTACATTTTGCTATGAGATAAAAAGTATTAATTATGAAAAATAATACTTTAATTTGTATACAATGTCATAAAAAGAGTGAAGAAATAATTAAAATGAGTTGAGAGAGCCCTTCAACAGAAGTAATGTAGTTGAAAGACAACGATATATTCGTTTTAAAATAAAACCACCAATAAAGATGACTCATAACTATAAAAGTACTTATAATAACATTTTTTATTGAGAAAATCTTATTTTTGCTCTTTATATTTCAAGTGTATTTATTTTTGCCCTCTTAGCTTTAACCCTGCTCATTATTGTCCTTTATCTCTTATGTATGCCTTTATTTCAAATATACCATTTCATATATATTTCTTAATGTGTTCGTATACCACTTGTTATAACTCTTTATAATTTTTTTTTAATCTATTTTACATTTTTTTAGGTAAGGAATTTTTTTATTTTCTTGAAAGACTATTTGATGCTCTATCACAAAGCAATAGTTTATGCCATGCAAATATATATATATATATATATGTATATATGTGCATACAAGTATATGTACCAATTTTTTTTAGGAGATTCAACCCAATTAATGTGATGAATTAATTAATTACTTAAATTGATCTCTAAAGAACATAAAGAAAACGAATTATGTCCAACCAGTTTGCTAAATGTTCTGATTATCTTTTAGGATTCTGTTTTAGAGCTTAACTTTTTCCTCTTTGTCTAAATATTAGAAAAAAAATTATAATCAGCCAAAAAATATATAAACAAAACGTCATTGTGTCAATTGGTTTATTTTGAGTTATCGGTACTAATCTGTATCTAGATTCTCAGTTAGGTCAAGTAAATAAAAATATTTTTGATAAGTATTTAATACTTATAGTGATAATTCAATACGGTGGCAATGCGTCCAATACGTAACACACCAATTACAAAAAGGGTACGTTGATCTAGAATGATAACCACGTTTAGTGCAAAAATCCCTTACAAAAAACAATATCTATATAGCATTACATTTAAACATTTGTTGAAAAGTGCCACGGTCAAATTTCAAAGAGTCTCGTTGTGTGGATGGGTGATGCAGCCCAATGAGAAAATACATGAAACATAGATAAGATTGATAATGAAAATACATGAAACATAGCATAAGAAAATTGTAAAGAGTTATAATTGATGGAATAAGAGCACGTTAAAAAATATGTAAGAAATGATTTGCTTGAAATAAGGACATAAATGAAAGAGAATAAACAATAATAAGGAGGGTTGAACATAAGAGGGTAAAAACAAGACTTTTCATTTTTTTATTTTATAGACCGACCGATGAGGATTTTTTTTTTTAAGAGGATCAAATACAAGTATAGTTAGCAAGTGGGAGAAGTTAATATATTACTAAATTAAATCCTACTAGGAGTAAGCATCAAAAGCATAAGATATTATCTCTCTCAAACTCGACATTACTACCGCAACTCGAACTCATATCCTCGCCAAAATTGAGGTGAGTTCATAACCAGTTAACTAAAGCCTTGATCAGACCGATCAATGAGTTGAGAGGAGCAAGGCAGCCTCCCTCGTGGCCCTCGTGGCTGTCTCCCAATCCCGTGTGACTCGGATGGCTAACGTGACAAACAACATTTGGTAGTGGTTGTCACTCCTCAATTGGGCATTAGATAAGGACGTATTTTTATTTATTTTTTTTATTTCATGTTTTAGAACGTATTCAGGATAGGTAAAATGTTACTAGCAGTGTCACTTTTTATTTTATATTTTTGTATACAAAATGCGATGTATGACAAATCATATATATATATATATATATAAAAGTTTTGTTTATCCTTATATTTTGCCTCTCTAAATATTTAGATACTTTTAAAATGCCATGTCACAGTGGTAATTGATTAGATAACTATTGAATTTATTCTTTTATTAAACTTGTTGTATTAGTTTTGTAAGATATATATATATATAATATATATATAAGATAAGATAAGATTAGATTAGTTTTGTTATATAGATAAAATACATATATATAATATCATATTATCAGGACTTTTTCTGAATTTAATATCTATAAAAAAAAAGTAATTATAATTAAATAAAATATCATATATATATCAATATCTATTTATATTTTAGAGATACGATATGATGTATTAGTTTTGTAATATATATATATATATATAAGATAAGATTAGTTTTGCAAGATAGATAAGAGATATATACAATATCAAATTTTCAGAACTTTTTCTGAACTTAATATCTAAAAATGTAATTATAATTAAATAAAATACCATATATATCAATATCTATTTATATTTTAAACATACAATATGATTGTATAATTAATTATTGTAAATTTTAAATTAATTATTTATGATTTGAACAACTCTTACTTCCGTGCATTACACGGGTAGACATCTAGTTTATACATGAAGCGATGTTATCAACAATACTTTCTTTAAAAGCACACTTATTAATAGCTTTTTATGTGAATTGTGAAATAAGTTAAGAATCAGCAATGTGACAGTACTCACTTTAAAAACTACCTTCTACCGTAAATAAGCCGCATTGTTTTGAGTCATCAATACTAATTTGTACGTAGATTCTCAGTTAGGTCAAGTAAATAAAAATATTTTTGATAAATATTTAATACTTACAGTGATAATTCAATACGGTGGCAATGCGTCCAATACGTAACACACCAATTACAAAAAGGGTACATTGATCTAGAATGATAACCACGTTTAGTGCAAAAATCCCTTACAAAAAACAATATCTATATAGCATTACATTTAAACATTTGTTGAAAACTGCCACGGTCAAATTTCAAAGAGTCTCGTTGTGTGGATGGGTGATGCAGCCCAATGAGAAAATACATGAAACATAGATAAGAATGGTAATGAAAACACATGAAACATAGTATAAAGAAATTGTAAAGAGTTATAATTGATGGAATAAGAGCACGTTAGAAAATATGTAAGAATTGATTTGCTTGAAATGAGGACATAAATGAAAGAAAATAAACAATAATAAGGAGGGTTGAACATAAGAGGGTAAAAACAGGACTTTTCATTTTTTTATTTTGTAGACCAACCGATGAGGATTTTTTTTTTTAAAGAGGATTAAAAACAAGTATAGTTAGCAAGTGGGAGAAGTTAACTTCTTAGTAAACTAAATCCTACTAGAAGTAAGCATCAAAAGCATAAGATATTATGTCTTTCAAGCTCCACATTTCTGCCGCAACTCGAACTCGTATCCTCACCAAAATTGAGGTGAGTTCATAACCATTTAACTAAAGCCTTGATCAGACCGATCAATGAGTTGAGAGGAGCAAAGTAGTCTCCCTCGTGGCCCTCGTGGCTGTCTCCCAATCCCGTGCGACTCGTGGATGGCTAACGTGACAAACAACATTTGGTAGTGGTTGTCACTCCTCAATTGGGCATTAGATAAGGACGTATTTTTTATTTTATTTCATGTTTTAGAACTTATTCAGGATCACAAGTAAAATGTTATTAGCAGTGTCACTTTTTATCTTATATTTTTGTATACAAAATGTGATGTATGACAAATGTATACAAAAAACGATGTTATCAACAATGCTTTCTTTAAAAGCACACTTATTGATAGCTTTTTACGTGAATTGTGAAATAAGTTAAGAAGTACTAACTTTAAAAATTACCTTCTACCGTAAATAAGTCGCATTATTTCAGTTCAGAGCATATAAGCTCAAGTACAAAAGCTAGTACATCTGGATTAATTTTTTTTAAAAGTAAAGTAGGAACTTTAAAATAAAGATGTGAAGTCAGCAAAATTCCGTTTATGTGTTTAAGGACAACTTAACTAGAAGAGGAATTTGCAATTAAAAACAAAAAGTAAAGAAGATAAATGTAATTTTTAGAACCACAAAAAGTGAAAGTAAAGAAGATAAATGTAATTTTTAGAACCTCAAAAAGTATAGTTATAAGTAGAGGATCACATTATTTTTCTCATAATTGACCATTGTGACCAATTCTTAAAACCTAGTAAACTGGACTTTGGGCCTCGAAAGAGGCCAGTAATTTGTTACTTGAGAAGGGGAATTTTTTTTTTTTTTGGTCTGAACTTGAGAAGGGAATTGATTCATGTAATAGTAGAGCTAGCTCACACGGCCGCTTCAGCCCAGCCATTTCTACCTTACTTCCGAGCTGTTAAGGGTGGAAATTGGTCGGGGCAGGCCATTCCCAAGCAAGTCTGTTTGAGTCCGTCTATTTAATTTAATATTTTTTTTAAAAAAATAATATTAAATTACATAAAATCTAATTATATATATATATATATATTAAAATACATAAATATTTTATTTTTTTATATTTTTTGTCGGGCCGGACTTCAAACAAAATTTTCAAGCTCGCCTATTAACATAATCAGACTTAAAAATATCCCAAGTCTTATAAATGATGAACGGATTGGGTAAGTTTGGACCGGCCCATAGCGAACTATCGAACCCATTGTCACCCCTATTCCCAATGCTATGGGCAAGGAAATTACTAAGAAAAGAGAAGTAACTTGTATAGATATATGAGCCAAAAAACTAACCCTTCTTTCTTCTTCATCTTCTCTGTCTCCAAATGACCAATCTCCGAAAGTTATAAACTTGTATTCAAGCTTATTCCCTTCATTACATTTGTCATTACGTGTACATATAATGCCTGCATCATATAGCCTCTCCTAACCAATCGTTGGTAGACACTGATAAGAAGTGAGATTCAACCCAAAACAAGAATTGCTATGGTGTGAGTGTTGTACTGTAGAAGAATACTGATGTATGAACGTGTAAATTATGAACAAATAAATTATATTTATAAATAAATTATTACAAATTATATAATAGACCTCAATCCTAACAAATAAATTGATCCTATAGATCGAGTTAAAGATTGAGGTCTATCGTATTATTGACCTGCCACAATAGTTGAGTATAGGGGTGTTTACGGCAAAATGGGTTTCACAAATATTTGAACCGATTTTGACTCGGTTTGTAGCCGGGTTGGTTTGAGTTAGATTATAAATTTGTCTATTATTGTAAAAAAAATTTTTTAAAATTTTTTTTTATTATTAATTAAAACAATTAAAAAGATATGTTAACTTAATAAGAGTATATTTGGTACATAAAATACACAAGATAATATAAATGCTAAAATGATTTCAACTTCATTAATTACTCTTTTTAAAATTTTATTAAAGCTGAAAAGTTAATAATTTTTTTTTTAAGAAAAGACTAATGCATCAACTCTCTTCTTAACATATGTCATTAAGACACATGTTAATATTTACCTTTGTTTTAAAGTGTATGACTTTTATTCAATTATATTATTTTGATAATAAATTTTATAAGAATTTTTTTGTTGGTATAACATTACCCTAATAAAAATCACCCTTGCGTCATTTCTCGTGGATTTACATATATATGAGGATTGTTTATGGTTCTGCCATTACTGAGGTGCAAAAATATTAATTTAAATCTTCCTTGCGGAAATCGAGTTGATGACTCTTGTAATTATTAATTAAGATTGTTTTTGGTCGCGGCATCATCTATATAATAAAGGGAGATTAGATTTTTGAAAATGTATGTGAGATACATTTCAATCCAACGGTTGAGTTTTCATTTTGAAATCTTTTAATGGTTGAGATTAGTTTTTAATTCACTTCTTACTTATAATCTCCCTCTCAAATATGTCTCTGTCATGCTTTTTGCAATTACCAAGAAAGAGTCGTTGGTCTCTTTAGAAGGCTATTCGTGTAGCTGTCCATTAGAGTATTGTAGAGTAGAAAGTTTGAAAGGAGAGCATTAAATGTCCATGAGATTTATACGTTGATCCAGTGGTGAATAACGTTTTTATTTGGAATTTAATGGATGAGATTCTTTTGTCAATCTTCTCTTACCTTTCAAATCTGTCAAATGTATATGTATTTCAAAACCGAGCACTAGATTACCTGCATTTCTCTCTCTCACCAAGATGGTATGGCAACACAGCTCCATGAATTCATTGTTTGTTCTCCTCCTCCATTTCAACTTCACTCTGCCTTTGTCTATCGACTGCTCCCTCTCTCTCTCTCTCAAAAACCCCAAACACCTCACCACCATAGCCACCAACCCATACCCGAAGCACGCACAACCCCATAGCCGACTCATTGTGTAAGCCACAACCATCTCCGTTGGTGACCTAACTACCATCACACTAGTGGCCTCCCAGTGTTACCGACAATCAGCCATCTCTCTCTCTCTCAGTACTCTAGAACCCATAGTGAACCTCCCATCCTCTTCTCTCTCTTAAAGACCCCTATCTCTTTAGAGACCCAGAACTCTTATGTGAAACCATTACCATCACATTTGTTTTAATATTTTGCACAACATTTGTATACAAGAGCAGAATTTCAAGGTTAGAGAGAAGATTCCCTGTTCTATTTGCTCCACTCGATCTCTTGGCTTTCTAGCCCCACCTGCATAGAGACTCCATTATGTTTATCTTACGTATATATTATGTCTATGTATATGCATAGATGCTTTTGTAACTGCTATACAGGTTTCTCACATTAGAAATTGGTCCTCAAGCTGTGGATGAGTCTCCAAAGTTTGAAATAAGGCGATAATTTCAAAGGTTGTGCTCTTGGGGGAAGTGATTGTGTACACGACTAGTTTGATAGTGTTATAAAGTGGTTCAACTAGATGCTATGTATACACATCTATAAATAATGGGTTTCAAACTGATTTGTTAGATATCTCGGTGTAAGGAAAAAAAATAAAAAGAGAACATTTGTATTCGGGTATAGCAATGCACGTGGCACATGAGGCATCCCCATAAGCAAAAGTGAAGGAAAAAGAGGTGGTGCAGGTTTCATTATAATTTTTGCTTTAGTCATATATATATATATATATATTTTTGGTTCGAAAGGAATTGCAAGCAAGTTAGAAAGAGGATATGGGAAGGAGGGTTTGAACCTTTTGACCTCCCTAATGGATTGCAGTCTTCAGGAAAAAAAAATAATAAATGCAGAAAAAGCAAAGAAAATGACAAAATTGGGGTTGTTTATTTCTCTCCCCAATTTCTTTCCAAGTTTTATGTAATTAATACAAACAAAATTGCGATTGATGTGTAGCCATTAGAAACATTTATTTTTCTGCTCATCTATATTACAAGAGATTTGTCTGTGCAAATGCTTTTATTAAATGTATTGTTTCTAATCTCGATATGCTTTCCTTTTTTATACCTGATTGGCATCAGGGCTTTGTGAATTTATGCTATAATGTTAGGCTATTAGCTGATATTAGAAAGTGTAATATGGTCTAATGAAAAATAGAAATATTTAAAAATGATATTTTTTGAAATTAAAAACTTTGTTTATATTAGAAAGTGTTTATTATGTTTTATATGTTCTTTCCAAACAAGAGACTCTTTCAAAATTGCACGGTTTAGATTAGGCCTTTTGACTATTCATATTAATTTTGTTTTTAATCTTATGGTTGTAATTGATTTTTCACTTTTAATTTTCTATCCAAAGTATCAAAGTTGTTGGGAGGAGTAATGTTAGCCTAATGGTAGTGACACTTTCACTTAGGCCAAGAGGTTATGGTTTGACTCACTTTTTTCCTTTCAAGGGCTTTAACCGTCCAATGTACCAGAAAAAAAATTTGTAGAGAGTGTCATAGGCACGTGTCATGACTAGTTTGTTTTGTTTATAAAATTTGAGTTGTGCTAACCTGTATATTTTAAGAATTTTTTTTTTCAAACGCTCTTCAAAACATTATAATAATGCTGTCAATTCTTGTATCAAAATGACAAAAATAACCTTCTAAAGAAATAATTCAAAACTTACCAACTTTATGACCGTAAGTAAATCCATATGCATTAAAACCGACACTCCTGCTTTGGTTCGGACCATTCACCTTACATTCACTAACGAATATAAATGGAAATTGTATCCGGATAAAATCATAATTTATAAAACAACGATATAATACTTTTATATTTCACTTACGTGGGAAAATAAAGTATTAATTTTGGAAAATAATACTTCAATTTGTATGCAATGTCATAAAAAGAGTGAAGAAATAATTAATATTTTTTCCTTGCTACAAAATTCAATTAAATTACATTTTTTCAACCACAAGTTCAACACAATAAACATACTACACTACAGGAAAAGGGTGATATACCGATGCTTTTTTGGTGGCGTTTCCTTAAACGCTACAAATCTATAGTTTAAGAGTTGCTTGCTTTTATATCTATACCTCTTTTTCCTTCTGTTTTTGAGATTTCTTTTTGCTTGTTTTTTCTTTTTCCCATAAAAAATGTACCTTAGAATTGTTGTTGAAGGATTAAGCTAATGATCTTGACTTTGATTGCTGCAGGCATCTTTCATTATTGAATTATGATAATGCACATTAAACTCAGAATGTTTGGTGAGATGTCTGAGATGATTTAAAATTTGACACGATAGTGAATATCTCACGGTGAAGTTGGTTGTCTATAAAGATTAATACCGAGATGCTGCTGAAGTAGTTCAGCAAAATAGTGATTCACTTTCTTGGTATGCACAAAATGTCAAATTCGAATATAATTGATGCTGAAACTGAAAGTTGAGAGCTTGTTTATATTACTGCGTGTGCATGTGCAGTATTTTTGCTATGTTATGTCTTGTACCTTTGCACAAGTAGTTTCTTTTAGCTTGTTTGATTATCGATTTAAACTCAACTCTTTTGAAGGTTTCAGACTACCATGTGATGGGGACCGATCAGGACCCTCAACAATGGGCTGATCGGCGGTTGTATCGAGGATAGAGTGCTTAGAGTATAGGGCACGATCATGGCCAACCACGACTGAGTAGATCATGGCCGACCATGACCGAGTAGCCTGGCCGATCACGATTGAGCAAACCATGGCCAACCATGATTGAGCAGATCATGGGCGACCACGACCATGGCCGACCGTGACAGAGCAGTCATGGCCGACCACGACCGAGCAACCATGGCTGACTACGACCGAGCAGCCTAGCCGACCACGGCCGAGCAAACCATGGCCAACCATGATTGAGCAGATCATGGGCGACCACGACCATGGCCGACCGCGACAAAGCAGTCATGGCCGACCACGACCGAGCAACCATGGCCGACCACGACCGAGCAACCATGGCTGACTACGACCGAGCAGCCTAGCCAACCACGGCCGAGCAAACCATAGTTGAGCAACACCGAGCATGAGCTACCAAGTACGATAGTGCCGAGTATGACCGACCGGGCCATACCTCGAGCAGACCTTGTGGGATGGTGCAGATCATTCCCCCTCACCTGCCACGTTAGTGGGGGCCACCACTGACAACTTAATCATGATAACGTGCTCCCAACTCCAGGACCTTGGGTATAGCAGGAGGTGACTACCTTCTCCGCTCCGACACAAGTCTAAAGGAGCGCCACGCGTGGGGTTGGACAACCACTCTTCCTACTATCTTGCCACCGGTTTGGCCCTCCAATACAATGCTATCACGTGGAGAGACAACCATCTCCCACTATTGCTGTTTATGCAACGCCCTCCTAGGGCTATTGGGGATCAACCCATTTAAAAGGAAAACTTATCTTCTCCAACAAGGTACCAAAAACACACAACCCCTAAGACATCTCTCTCCCTCTCCAACACTTGAATCCCCCTGAATCTAACTTGAATACCGGAGGGCCTTTGGCTCCCACCACACCAGTAGGTTTTGTGCAGGAGATCACTGGCCGGCTGGAAGGAAGTTCATCTTAGACCTGGGGGCAAGCCACCACGAGTTCGTTGCATCATCACCGTGCAACCTTGAGGATTGACTACATACCCCAAGAGGATAAAATGTCTTTTGACTTTATTCAAATCATCTGCACCACATATTTACTGATTCTAAAAATGCCAACACATTGAATGTATACCTTTCTTGATCTAATTAACAGGAACAATATTCCTCCTGCTTTGAGGGTGAAGGTCTCTTGAGTCTGTAGAAGTGACTTTTGCTGACAAATCTTGTGCGCAGTTACTTTATTCTTTGTTATTTTTAGCATCTGCAATTTTCTGCATACATCATTTTGCGCAAAGTGGACGACTCCGTACTGGTTATTTAGTGGTAAAAAGTCTTTGACTTGGCTTAGTTTTGAATCTGCCATTGCTGCTTTCGTGAGAATTGAACTGTCGGGCTTGTGGACTTAATATGGGCTATTTAGATAATGACCCAATTGTGTTTCCTTTGCTTCTTGCAGCAAATTCTTTAGTGGTGGCTCTGGTTTTATCTGACTCGCCACATCTTAAAGGATGATGTCATTGGCGTGGTGAATTCAAGAAACAACATTAAGAAACGATGCTCCTGATTTGAGCTGGTTGGTCTTGTCTATTAGAAACTGCCGAGGAGAACAATTCCATCCTTTAAAGTACTCTTGAGAACCATTTCCCTTCAGCTTGCAGAAAGATACCAAGGGAAAGGGTCTGTGTAACTGTAACTTGTGTGCTAGTTCTCAGTTTTTGTAGACTTGCGCTTATGCTATTAACTTTTGGAATTTATGCTTATATTGAATTTTGGAGAATTTACTTTGCTCTATTTGTGCTTTCATAATTCTCAATTCCCCGTTGGTGATACCAAAAGAAAGAATTCTAGTTTTGTCTATTTGGGGAAAGGAAATTATACTCAAAAAATGCCAAAAATATATATATATATATATATATATATTTGCTGCAAAAGGACCCCCAAAAACGCTACTAAAAGGCAGCCCACAAAAAAAACGCACATATGGCGCCGTTTTAAAAACGCCATAAAAGTCTTTGTCGTCGGCGGGGACTTTCCGGTGACCTTTTCACATCGTTTAACTGAAACGTCGGCTTAAAAAGTGCTGCAAACTTAAGACTACTCCAGTATCTTCGGGTCGTTGGAAAGAATCATTGCCTCCACTTGTAGTGACGCTTTTGTAAGTTTTAGTGGCGTTTTCTAAATGCCGCTATTCCGCTATTTCCTTTAGTACTAGCTCAATATACCATATAGTAATTATTCTACATTTACAATTCATTGACATCAAATTTTTTAAAATAAAATTTAATATCCAAACATATAATGCCTCTATACATTCCATTAACATGATTCATCGAAGTAGTTGGTGTGGGCATGGTTAAAACTAATATTTTGAAACTTGGACAGTTGAATAAACCAAAAAAAAAGAGTAAATAAAGGGTTATTGGTTCAATCGTTGGTTCAACTAAAATCGACTCAGTGTTGAACCTGATGTAGTAATTGTACCATAAATATAAAATTATAAAAAATAAACACTAGAAGGGTGTAAAAATAAACATTTGTTTTGCATTATTTTCATTTTAACTTTTTCTTTGAACTAAGGACAAAATTTTTTAAAATACATAATTAGGGTAACTAGACTGTTATATTAGTCACACACCTCACCCACTTACACACGGTTCCATACAAGTTTTGGGACATCAAACTTTCATCTATTTTTCCTATTTACTCTCTCTCTCTCTCATGATTTCATACAACTTTTGGGATATCAAAGTGGTATCTCATATTTTGAGCAATAAGTCTTGCTTAGCGGTTAAACCTTATGGACCTGTTCATTTGAGCGGAGGTTCATACCCCGCCGGTCTCATCCCTTCCCCCTTTGTCTTGTATAAAAAAAAAAAAATTTATCTCCTTTTCCCAATTTACTATCTCTCTCTCTGTTACTTCTTTGTCTCTTCTTCACCGAATATGAAGCACAGAGAACAAGATCATACGTTGTGGTCTGAGATCATCAGGTCTCTCTCCCTAAAATCCTTTTTCATCCTTTAGATTACCAAACTTTTTCATCCTTTTTTTTTTAATCTTTTCTAGTTGTTACAAATTTGAGAGTTCAAATTACTACAAATCTTTTTGAAATTACTCTAGATCTTGATTTGAGGAGTGAATCAGAGAAGACCAAAGACATAACTTTTGCCTTCTCTTACAGATTTTCAAAACCGGCCGGTCCTAGCAAATCGTGACCAGTTAAAACGGGCTACTGATTCAACCACGATTATTCAGGTTCTAACTATTTAGAGTCAATCAGACCGTTTTATGGACCAATTGAACCAACTGGTACGGTATAATTTTCAAAACATTGGTTTAAAGCATGCAAAATACCAAGCTAGCTCGGTTGTGACAGCCACTAATATTCTAATTTTTCAATTACTTGGGCATTACATAAGTGGGTTCACTTATTGTTTTTTAATTAAGTGTATGTAAGTCTAATAGTTTTAGAAGGTCAATTTTGTCATTTAAATTAATTGACATAATTAAGTTTTGATTGTTAATACTCTCATAAAAAGTACATAAAAAAACATGAGTGGAAGTGAAAATCAAAAAAATAAATGCTCCGTTAGCGTTTGCCATAAAATATTGAGGATTGATTTTGGTGCCGGCGTTATTGTGGTGTGAATATTATCATCATCGTTGTGCTAATCGTGATCATGCTGTGTGAAAAATTAAGCTATGTTTTCGTCTCAAACTTTCAATGAATACTTATTGCTTCTTTTTTTTTTTGTGTTTAAAACACAATTTTCAACACAAAAATAAAAGTTAACGTACTGCGGGGGTTGGGTAAAAGAATTCGTACCAAATTTTTAGTTACATCCTTGCTGGCAAATATGATATCAATTTGTGAAAAGAGTTTGTAGAGTTTCTTTTTTTTTTTTTTTGGACATTCCAAGACACACAAAACAAGCAGCCAGAAAAAAAAAAAAAAAAAAAAACAAGAGAAAGAAGAGAATTGACAGATAAGGAAGAATAAAAATAAATCTGATGGTGTGTGATTCAATTGTTTTGCGGTTCTTAATAGAATGATTAGAGTGATAATGTGGCCAAATACAATTAGCAGAGTAAAAACCATTGTTACCAAAATGAAAAGCAGAAGCGGGAAGCGTTAGAGAAAACGAAAGCGGAAAATACAGTCAAAAAATATAAGGGGATACGAAAAGTGAGAAACGATTGAAAAATGTATAGGAATTTTATTAAGAAGTTTTTACGAAATTCAAAAGAAACTTTTAAGAGACTTAGTAAAAACAATTAAGAAGCTTAATGGAGACTTTTGAAAAACTTAGTGAAACCTTATATGAATAATTTTATAGATACCTACTCAGAACTTAAGGGAAAAAAAAATGTTTGAAATTAACATTTTACATTTCCTAAGAGTTTCTCCTAAGTTTTTCAAGAGTTTTCGTCAAGTATCACAAGAGTTTTCTAAACATTTCGTAAAAGTTTTCAAAGCGTTTTTCAAAGGTTTCTTAAAAAATTTTCCCACATTCCGAAACGTTTTTTTAAAAATTTGAAGCGAGTTTTGTACCAATCCCCAAATAAATTTTTCAACAGCTATGGTAAAAACACACATATATATATATATATATATATTTTTTTTTTTTTAACTTTTGTAATTTCTAGAGTAACCGTTTTATTGTATCAATGGCAAAATTATCATATAAAAAACTTAAGACGGTGGCATAAGCATTTTCCACCGATATCATATTACAAATCATAGATTGTGGCAAATGTAGAAAATTTACATCAATGTACAAATAAAAAGCTTAATAGAGTTTCAAGCAGGTGTAGCATATTTCCTAACACATTCAATGTCTAGAGAAACGACTAAATTAACATAAATACGATTTAGCCTCTAGCTAATCATGAATCATGAACGTCTACAACCAAAACAATGATAACATATGTTAAAGCGTATGACAATTAATCAAAATATTGTTTTTTAGATATTATTATAAAAATCCCAAAAGCAATATGGTAACAAACAAAACATAAATCCGTCTATCTATTTGTTTGTTTTTTTTTTCTTTTTTTCTTTCCTCCCTCAAATGAAGCGAACAGAGAAAACGAACATAAAAATAAAAGGAAAATAAAAATAATAAAACCCCGAAGAACGCTGCTACATGCATAGTCCAATTTCTATTGAGAAATCAGCCAGCAAGTGGCAATGTATAACATTATTGATAGTCGAGTTCCCCTTATGTGGGAGCTTGAGTCATCTCCACAGCTTCCTTAGAGTCACACTCAATCAAGACTTTGCCAAATCCCTCAGTCCACGCCAAATCTAATCTTAGCCAAATGGATTCGGCTCCCTTCTAAATCACCCAAATCCAACGTTTTTCCAGATTTGTAGCCATCGTATCAAAACACTTATTATTTTCCTCACAATTTTTTTTTAAAATATTATTCTTTTAAAAAATTTGTATATAAAATTTCACCAATATATTTTGACAATTACATTTTATAATTAAAAGGCATCATGATAGATATTTTATTTTAAAATAAAAGACTCTTACACAACCTTATCATTCTATATACACAAATTTTATATAAAGTTTTTAATTGTATAGCATTACTCTTTTAAAATATCAATGCCACATTTGGTTGAATTTTTTGTATACAAACTTTGGAAGAATTAATGATGATGATTCGTTCTCGCACATCGGGGCTCCGCCTTGAGGTATTGTCCGTTTTGGGCACTCTGGGTTATAGCCCCACTCTCCCTCACGGTTTTGTCTCCAAAAGGGCCCTCAAGGAGGAGAGAGGGGGCCTAGCACTTATAAGCAACCAAGCCCTCTCTTTCTCACCCGATGTGGGATATGGTATCATCAGTACCCCCCAGTGAGGGATTGGGAAGCGCTCTGGCACATGGCACACTCTCTTCCCACAGACGGCGCCAACTGATGATGATCCGTTCTTGCACACCGGGGCTCCGCCTTGAGGTATTGTCCGCTTTGGACACTCTGGGCCGTAGCCCTACTCTCCCTCACGGTTTTGTCCCCAAAAGGGCCCTCAAGGAGGAGAGAGGGGGCCTAGCACTTATAAGCAACCAATCCCTCTCTTTCTCACCCGATGTGGGATATGGTATCATCAGTACCCCCCAGTGAGGGGTTGGGAAGCGCTCTGGCACATGGCCTACTCTCTTCCCACATGATGATGATCCGTTCTCGCACACCGGGGCTCCGCCTTGAGGTATTGTCCGCTTTGGGCACTCTGGGCCGTATCTCCCTCACGGTTTTGTCCCCAAAAGGGCCCTCAAGGAGGAGAGAGGGGGCTTAGCACTTATAAGCAACCAAGCCCTCTCTTTCTCACCCGATGTGGGATATGGTATCATCAGTACCCCCCAGTGAGGGGTTGGGAAGCGCTCTGGCACATGGCCCACTCTCTTCCCACAGACGGCGCCAACTAATGATGATCTGTTCTCGCACACCGGGGCTCCGCCTTGAGGTATTGTCCGCTTTGGGCACTCTAGGCCGTAGCCGCACTCTCCCTCACAGTTTTGTCCCCAAAAGGGCCCTCAAGGAGGAGAGAGGGGGCTTAGCACTTATAAGCAATCAAGCCCTCTCTTTCTCACCCGATGTAGGATATGGTATCATCAGTACCCCCCAGTGAGGGGTTGGGAAGCGCTCTGGCACATGGCCCACTCTCTTTCCACAGACGGCGCCAACTGATGATGATCCGTTCTCGCACACCGGGGCTCCGTCTTGAGGTATTGTCCGCTTTGGGCACTCTGAGCTGTAGCCCCACTCTCCCTCACGGTTTTGTCCCCGAAAGGGCCCTCAAGGAGGAGAGAGGGGGCCTAGCACTTGTAAGCAATCAAGCCCTCTCTTTCTCACCCGATGTGGGATATGGTATCATCAATTAATATTTTCAAAGTTCAATGATGCAATCCAATCTTGACCACTTGATTTGTTTATATGAGTGATAAAGTTTTGCTGCAAATAGAGGCTTTAAATATAAAAATACCATTCCAGAATAGCATGCAACACGAATTCTGTGTCTATGCAACTGAAAGTATAGCAACCAAACTAGGGTTAGTAGGTAGTTTTAGAATATTGTTAAGTACAAAATATTATTAAAATTATTTTCTTATTTGATCCATTTGGAATGGGTTACACAATCATCCATCACTCCTCAGAAAGAAGTTGAGGATTTATTTAATTTTCAAGTTCAGAGACTCTTCACCATAACATTGCTCATTTTCTGAAAAGCACAGGCTTTGATTTCCTCAATCAAAGCGTCCAAATCAGAGTAAGCGGACCCACCTTCTTCCACCGACCTCTTAACCATCACACTACTCTCCTTCGCCCGCCGTCTGATCTCGGGGACTTCCTCTGAACTACCCATCAAGTAATTTATAGCCTTCACTATTTTATCTTTTCCCACCACAGGACTCCTGATCTCAAACCCGTGGTTCCACACATCCGACCCGACTTCAACTCCAATCTTCAGGATCCGAGTGAGGAGTTGCTCATTGTAAAATTGTTCTGCGAATAAGGGCCACGTGATCACCGGTACACCGGCGGTGATGCCTTCGAGGAGCGAGTTCCAACCGCAGTGAGTCATGAACCCTCCGGTCGCCGGGTGTTCCAAGATTAGCACCTGTGGAGCCCATTCTCTTAGTATTAAACCCTTGTTAGTTTCCTTTACGCTTTCTTCGAACCCTTCCGGCAACCAACTTTCCTCTTCGTTTGCTTCAGTTTTCCCCCCGTTTCTCACCACCCAAACAAACGGGTGAGGTGAAGCTGCGAGAGCTAATGCAATTTCAGTGAGTTGGGTGTCGGAAAATAGTATCATGCTGCCGAAACAAACGTAGAGGACCGTGTTGGGTTTCTGATTGTCGAGCCAACTCAAACAACTGTGTTGCTCCGTAATGGACTTTTTCTCTTTCCCAACCTCGTCTCTGTCGATGAAGTGAGAGGGGAGGCCCAAGTGCCAGCACTTCTTTCCCACGACCTTCTTGAAGTAGTCAACGTAAGCGGGTTCGAGAACAGAGTAACTCGTAAAAATTATGCCATAGCTTCGAAGCTCTGATTCTTTGATCACATCTATCAATTCTCCAAAAGTGGTTTTGGTCTTAACATAGTCTTGTAATTGAGACCTTGTCATCTCTATCTTGTCTGGAAGATCCGGAATCACGAAAGCCTCTGTATCGGACTGCACCTTTTCATGAGGAGCGTGAAGCTTCAAGACATGAGAGGCACAGTGATAGAAACAGTTGGAAGCATGCAACATGAGCCTCGGTATATTAAGCTCGTTGGCGATGTCGACAGTCCAAGGGTAAAACATGTCGGAGACAATGCAATCCGGGCGGCCATCGCGAATCAATTGCTCCATCGGTTTCTGGAGCAGTGGGATGCCGCTGGCAAGCTTCGCAGCCATTTCAATTGAAGTAACGGAGCCGAAATTTTCGACACCTTCGGGCAAGCCCACTTCGGCCGAAGGAAATTTGAGCGTGTGGATGGTAATTTGGTGGCCTGAGGAGATTCCGCGATTGACCGAGGGTTGAAACAGGAGCGCGTTGCTTGGGGTGGTGATGATCGTGATGTTAACACCGCGGGCGGCGAGCAGCCTAGCGGTATCTACCAGTGGAATCAAATGGCTTGTAGTGAAATATGGAAGGAAGAACACGTTGAGTTTCCGATCTTCCGCGGCCATGGATTTGTCCCACAAAGTAACCAGGAAGAAAAATCTCTGAAAGTAACGAGGCGAAGAAGTAGATGACAGAACGGAAATGAAAATGAAAACGGAAACGGCCGTAGAAGCAAAGAACGTCGCTTAATTTGTGGATTGATGAAGCTCTTATGGAACATTCTGTGCCGGCGTTTATCGTCTTGTACTATTAAAATGCAAACACTAGATTCCACCGTGTCCACATCCTAATATTCAGCTGGCCTGCAAGTTAGAAATTAACTATTTGGAGTTAGCCTATGAGAGAATTGTCTCTTATAAATTTGTTCTGTACATGGTCGGCTTTTAATCAAATTAAAAAAATTTATATAATATTTTGCAAAGTAAAACACTAACCGTTTCATATTGACCGGCATATACCGTTTCGTAGATAAAACGAAATAACAGATGTAAAGTTCTGTTCCGGTTATGTTTCTTGCGTTTTATTAGCTTTTTTCGGCGTTTTCCTACCGTTTCTTTTGTCCCGGAGTATCGTCCCATCTCGCAAAGTATGTTTTAAAATTCAAAACGTCAATAACGTTTATTGCTACAGCAAAGCATTGATTGTTACATAGCAAACTGTTAAAGAGTCGTACAAACTATAAGGTAAAGTCCCTTTTTTTTTTTTTTTTTTTGGTTGTGGACACCTCACTTTTGTTGGGTAATGTTTATAAAAATAAAAAATTCATATAAAATTTAGTATCAAAATAATATAGTTGACTGAGAGTAATTCACTTAAAAACATAATTTTCATTATGGTGGCTCTTATTTATAAAAATGTTAATGCCACATTATTCTAGTATAATTTTTTATACAAATTTTTTGAAAAAAATAGTATTTTCCTTAATTTATATATATGTATATCATATATCTACTATTTAGTTTTTTTTAAATTTTTTATTGATAAGCAATTTTAAATTTTAATTTCTGTAAATAATATCATATTAATTGTCATGTTTATTTATTATTTACAATAAAATGATTTATTGTTGGACAATGTTTGACATAAGTAATGTCATATTATGAACATTGAAATTTATAAATATATATATTTATAACTAAATCCAAAACGGTATACCGAAATTTATCAGTACCGGTATGTTCCAAACTAATAACAAAAATAATACGTTGATCGATATGAAATTGATAGCTATAATCTTGACTAATCGAAGAGGGAAGGGTAGGTGGGCGGATTAGTCGAATTGCGCTAACACCCTAAATCGTAATACCCAAAAAAACCAATTATAATGATTTATAATTGTAAAAATATCATCACTAGATTATTTTAATATAATTTTATATAATTTGTAAAAAGAATAATATGTTCCATGGTACAACCTAAAAAATAATTAAATTGTCCAACGATAATCCTACACAACCAAACCAAAAACACTTTTATACAAATTTTTGTAAAGAATGATTGAGCAAAATGAGTGTTTCACTTCAAAACAAAAACACTCTTGACTTGATTAGAGAGGAGGGGAGTGGAGCATAAAAGTCGAGTTGTGCAAACACCTTAACGGTAATTAAAAAATAAAAAAAATACCTATTATAATGACTCGAAATTATAAAAATATTATCACCAAATCATTTGTCCAGTCCTTTTTTCGTTGTTTGTAACCTACTCACTCTTCTCTCTCTTTTAACCTATGGAGACACCTCACTTTTGTTTAATTTATATATATGTATATATTATATCGACTATAAGTGGGATTTTTTGAGAAAGTTAGGCCGAACTCTCAAGCTTACATGAATAAGTCCAAACTCTCTGTAAGAAAAGAAGGTTAGAATGGGTCGATCCTTGGTAGGCCGATCACATTTCGACGATTAAGTTAGCAAGCTTAATCGAGATTAGAATGAATAAAAGTTGTGTATATTTGGAGTCAGTTGTTGTAGCGCCCAGATTTTTCGCACTCGAGGAATACTCACCAAAGCGGGAAAAACACTGCACTTTCTCGTTAGAACTCACCCTCCTAGAAGAATGAGTGTGACTAGGTTTGAATTGAAAAATTGATTTGAATAAAGGGCTTTTGGAAAAAGATTTGGAGTCGCCACCTAACTTGGTTAAGGTGAGTTAGGTCACCTAAAAACTAAGCATAATTTGAAAACTACACTTAGGGTTTTGAAAAACGATTTTGAAAATATCTCCTCAAGAGAGGGTTTTTAAGAAAACAGGTTGTTTGGCAACCTTTGAAAAACATTTAGCCCTTTTTTGAAAAATAACTCCTTTTTGGTCTTTGAAATCAGTGATCTAGGTTCGGAGGTTGGTTACGTGTAGGGAAGACGCACTAAGCTATCACCCTATCCCGCCCTTTCGGTACTTATATGTCAATCTACCCTAGATTCACCTATGAGAGTCTTTAACTAACATGTGTTCAACCCTATTCATTTTAGAAAAATAATGTTTGAAAAATATGATGCATGATATGCAAGTGCAACAGAAGAGAATTGAAAAATAAATTTGGAAACTGATTGATTTGAAAATAGATTTGAAGAGATGGAATTGAAATTGGAAAGTTTGAAAATTTGAAAATAGAAATTTGAAATTGGAAGTTTGGAAGTAGAGTGGAATTTGAGATTTGAAAAGATTTTGAAAACCACACCCATGAGGGTGGAATTGAAAGTTTGAAAAGTATTGTGACCGCACCTATGAAGGTTGCCTACGTATTCCTTTGGGGGAATCAGTTCAGTCGTAGTTCGGACCCAAGTCCGATTGAAAATAGATTGATATGAAGAGAGAAATTGGATTGGAAGAAAGAGATTGAATTGAAAATTGGATTTGATTTGAGATTAGAAGAGGATATTGGAAATTGAAATTGAGAAGATTGGACTTTGATTTGAAAAGATTGATTTTGGAAAAACTTGGTTTTGGAAAAATGGAGGTTTAGGAAACCTAGACTTAAGAAAGGTAGGGGACCTAGGAAAGACTTGAGATTAAGAAAGATTGGATTGGAATATTGGACTTGGAAGATTTGAAAAGATTGGATTTTAGGAAATGTTCGAATTAATAAAAAGTCTGATTTAAGAAAGTTTCGAATTAGGAAAGTTTCATTTTTGGAAAGTTTTGAATTAAGAAAGTTTTAGGTTTAAGAAAAGTTTTCAACTTTAGGAAAGTTTTGAAATTTGAATTAAGAAAGTTTTAGAAAGTATTGAAAGTTTTGAATTTAGAAATGTTTTGAATTAAGAAAAGTTTAGTTTGGGAAAGGTTTAGAATCTGGAAAGTTTCAAATTAAGAAAGTTTTGAATTTTGGAATGTTTGAAAAAGGGAAGTTTTGAATTTGGAAAGTTTTGAAAACAAGGAAGTTTTTGAAAAATAAAAAAGTTTTGTTTTGAGAAAGGTTTGAAAAAGGAAAGTCTTCAGTTTAGGAAATGTTTGAATTAAGAAAGTTTTGAGTTTAGAAAAGTCTTAGATTTGAAAAGATATTGAAATTTTGAAAAGTTTAGAATTTTGGAGAGATTTAGGTTTAGAAAGATTTAACTTGAGAAAGTTTCAAATTTAGAAAGTTTTGAATTTGGAAAGATTTGAAATTTGGAAAGTTTAAAATTTAGAAAGCCTTAAAGTTTTTTAGAAAATCTTGAGATTAGGAAAGGTTTGAGGTTAGGAAAAGTTTGAAAGCTTAGATTTAAAAAGTTAAGATTTGAAAAGAGGGTAGAATTAGGAAAGGGTTGAATTCGGAAAGATTTGAGAGTTGAGTTTTAAAACTTAAGAAAGATTTTTATGTTTAAGTTTTGGAAACCTAAGGTTTAGGAAAGTGAAAGATTAGGAAGGAGTTGAATTATGAAAGAGTTGGATTGGGAAGGGTTTGGATTTTGTTTCGAAAAGAGAAGGTTTGATTTTGTTTCCAAAAACGGAGGATAGGATCTAGTTTCCTAAACGGGGAGATTTGATTTGATTTCCTAAAGGGAAGATTGAATTTGGCAAGAATTTGGAAAGGGAGATTCTGGAAACCCCAGTTTTAAAAAATTATAGTTTTGACATAGAAAATAAGTTTTGCAAACATGTATGGTTTTGATATAGAAAACAAGAGGTTTTGAAAACCTAGGTTTGGGGGCAAAGTTTGAAAACCATGTTTTTGGAAAGAAAATTAGGGTTTCCTAATTATGGGTTCTAGGGCTTAACTTGGGCTCCAAGGAAGGGGTTTTTGGAAAGCACGTTTTTGGAAACGAAGGTTTTCTAGAAGGGAATCCTAGGGAGGAATTTCTAGAGGAAAGATTTTGGAAAGAGAGTTTTTAGAAAGATTTTTGGAAAGAGTTTTTGGAAACATAGATTTTGAGAGGAAAAATCCTAAAGGGGAGTTCCTAGAAGATTTTGGAAAGAGATTTTTTGGAAAAGATTTTTGAAGAGAGAATTTCTTGGAAAGTATGAAAACGTCTCACTTTCCTAAAGCGATTCTAACCATAAGAGGGCTAGAACCACTTTAAGAAAGTGGTTTTGGAAAACAACAAGATTTGAAAATATAGACCAAAAAAAGGTTATTTTTAATGTAACACTTTCCTAAAGCAACCCTAGCCATGGAAAGGCTATAATCAACCTAGAATTGTGGTTTTGAAAATAAGTTTTTGAAAAGGAGATTTTGATGCAATTTTGAAAACATGTTTGAAAACGGTTTTGAAAACGAGTTTAAAAACGAATTTTGAAAGATGCAAGATTATGATATGCACAATGCAATTTAGTGTCGTGAACATACAAGGCTAAGGCTTCATCACATAATCAAGGGGGCCGGACCCACGTGGTCTCTGGTTAGACTAGAAGAAAGCCCCCGACACGGTGACTCTCCAATAGCCCAATCCTACACATGGGCCGGGAATCCCCTTATTTCAAGCATGCAAAGAAAGGGGGGAAAAGAGATGGGGGATTAAAATAGAGAAAACCCAAGTGGGTTAGGAGAGAGAAGAGAGAGGGGGGAAGTGCAGAAATTTAAATGGAGAACCTACCTTGTATCTTGTTTATTTTGCGCGCCGTGCTATCTTCGGTCTTCGATCTTTGTCTTGATCTTCACCTTCAGTCTTCAAGAGTTGTTTTCAAGCCTTGGATTGCAGCTCTTCAAGTCTTCAAAGGATGGTTAAAGGCTAGTATATGAGTGTATGGGGGTGTGTATGAGTGTATAGGAGGCTAGGGTTCCCTAAGGTGGCTAGGATTTTTGAGGTGCTCGAGCTTTGTATATCGAGTTATATGATTTTTAGGTTGAGTTTGCGGATCCTTTTCACGTTGAATGAGGCTTTGTATTTATAGAGGTTGGACAACACTGGCCCCTGTTGCAGTGGCGCCAGGCCAAATTTTACACTGAGTGGCGCCAGCCATTTAGGAAATATTAAAGGTCGGCAAGCAACGTATCTTTGACTAGATTTGGGCGCCTGTACTAGTGATTACCATACAATTTTTAGCCTTGCTTCACTAGGAGTGACTCCGGAAAGTCCCAGAATGATTTTAAGAGACCGGGAATGGCCCGGAAGGCTGGAAAAGAGCAGAAACACTTAAAATAGTGTCCTGAAGGTATTTGACTTGAAAAATGAGGATAAGATGGGTCGGAAAAATTAGTCGGGCCTTTAGGGGTAAAACGGTCAATCGGATCGAAAAACTGCCGGGACAGACTCGGACTGTCTCGGAAGAAGACTTGGGATCTGGAAACATTATTTAGAATGTTCCCAAAGGTTGCCGGTTTGATACCCAGAGCGTCATCGGAAAAAAAAGACCGGCCCACCAGGGGCCGGTCATTTAGCTTTAAGTGGGCCCTATGGGCGCGACCAAATTCAAGTTTAAACAGCTTCTAAATATGATGTATATAAGATTGCCGAAGAGTTGATGACCCTTGAGGGTTCGGATATTTATAGTGTGATCGATGGAGTGTTTCGCTCCTTGCCTACTAGCAGGTCATCATACCGCCAACTGACTGCGTGCATGGCCTACCTTACCACTTGTTGAGGAATCCGGCTGATCGGACGTGCACATCGACGTTACGTGAAGAGCTGCTGACCCATTTAATGCGTGTAACTCCGCATTTAATGCTTGAAGACCGCTAGCAGTTTGGGCTCGCCTTTCACAGTTTGGGCCAAGGTGGGCATGAGGTCGACAGCTTGGGCCGGACGCCTTGTCTCCGCCAAGCACCAACCATAATTCTGATAAGTGTTTTCAAGCCCACACCCCCTCTTTTGTCATTTTGACTTCCCAAAATATGTAATGGTTACCCGGCCACACAGACGGTGGAAATTTTAAAAGATCTCTTTGACGGCTGTGCTTTTCGACAATTGATTGTTGTCCTGATGGCACCAACGGACGGTTTCGATGTATATAAAAGAGTGATGCCCTATTCGGTGGAAGGTACTTGATTTTTCTTTGTCTTTGTCTAAGAATGCTAGATGTCGACACCTACCACTGGTGTTTTCAAGCCATCTTTCGCTCTTCTCTTTGTTTCTTTTCTGAGCTGGGTTCGACATCCCTTTAAAGATGAGATCGGCTCGCTGCTTTTAGAGCTAGTCGATCCCAAGGACCACCGTATGGGTGAGACTGAAAAGGGGGTGCCATTTTTGATAATTGCTCTCATAGAAGGGGGGCTTAGGTTTCCCCTTCATCCTCTTCTTCATAAGTTTATAATAAAAAATAAGGTATCGCCCTCCCAGTTGTCGTCGAACATTTATAAGATCATCTTTGGCATACTTGAAATTAATCGGCGCCTGGGTGTAAACCTAGGGCTTGCCAAACTGGATTATTGCTATTCGTTTTGTAAGGTCGGGGGGAGTTCCAAAGTTTACCTTCGGGCTGTAGACAAGTCCAAAGAGTTAGTGAAGTGTCTGCCTTCCTCCGGGAAGGGCATTGATGACGTTAGGGTTTGGGTAACCAGGCCCTGGGAGTTCGGCAACGTTCCTGAGAAGGAAAGGCCGGCGTTTCGATGCTCTAGAGTTCCCCTTGTAATAGGTTTGATGCCTACCTCTTATTCTGTATGTCGTTTAATTTCTAATATGGATCCGAATCTAACTGTAGCATTTTGCAAAAAAGAAGGAGAAGGATAAGGTTTTGGACTTTTTTGGTAAGGGCAGACTAAGGCACGTTGCCCAGACCGCACACATTTTGCTCGACTATCCACTTCGGTATTCAACTTTCACCGCCAATACAGGTGTCCCACAGAGTGTCCTCGCGAGATTGGCGAAGGAAGATGCTGAAGGAGATTTCGAAGAGATTCCTCTCGGCGTTGCTGTTGAAAGGGCTCGTGCCCCTATTGGGGTGACAATTGCAGCTGCTCCTCTATCGGAGCCCATTGTCAAAGAACTACGTGAAGCCTGATCGAAGTCAAACAGTTCGGCCTCGAGTTCATCACCACTAACGGTTCTAGACCACTGAGTTAGAATTCCAGTCAAAACCCAAGAGTCCCTCCCATCCCCCGACGAAGAAGACAGTATGAGTTTGAGGGAGAAGATGTTTGCTACTGCTGGCAAGCCACTGAAGACGACTGCTATAACTTCTGCAGTTCCTCCATCTGCTGAATTGGTGACTGCACTTGTGGAGGAAGCCGCTCTTATCCAAAAGAGGCCGGAGACTCTGCAGCAAAAGAAAAGGGCCCCTGAGGTTATGGCACCATCCCCGGCTCCCAAGAAACCAAGGGGGAAAAGGCCGGTGGAGGAAGGCGGCGAGGTTGTCACAGTCACGCCGAATATTCTGGGGTGCCCTATGACGACGGCCAACTCAATAATCGACCATGCCGAAGTTGCTTTCGGCGTCATGAAGAGTGTTCTTCTAAGGAAGGACGTTACCAAGATGGGCGCAGTGAGCAACACAGACGTCTTTATGGGGGCATTCCATGATTCCCTACTTGTAAGTCGGTATTTCTTTTAAATCCATTTGGAGATTTTACCCATACTTGTTTTAGAACAAACTTTTGTTTTTTGGAACAGGGTTGTTTGAATTCTCTGGAAGCGATGACCCACCACCAGAAACTTGCTGAAGAGCACCACGAACTGATAGAGGAGCATGACCGTTTAAAGGTGGAGTGGATTGATGCCAATAAGGAATGGACCACCTTCAAGAAACAAGCCGAACAAGCTTCCGCTGAACTCAAGATGGTGTAGGCGGACTATGAGAAGAGAGATAAGGAGGTGACCGACCTCCAAAAGAAATTTAATGTGCAGTCCGCGGATCTGTACAAGGTAAAATTGGAGATCGAGGCACTCCAAGCCGAAGTGGCCAAACTAAAGGCAGACGAGGAGGCCATAATGATGAGAGGCAAAGAAAGGGGGGCCAATCGTCTGGCCATTGAGATGACTGATCTGAGTCGTGTCATCTTTCGACAGGGCTAGAATGGCACCCTTCATGTTGCTGAGGTGGACAAGTCCGCCGATATTTGGGGCTTGTGCCCAGATTACTTTGATACTACTGAAGGCGGTGTTGTAGACCCAAAGAAGGTGATGGCCAACGTTCAGTATCAAAGACAACTCGCTCTGAAGGCTGCAGCTGAAAGGGAGAAGGCTGAGAAGGAGATAGCTGCTGCCGAACAGTCCAAGATTGCCGAAGAGACTGCAGATTGCTCAATGGAGAAATCTGTGCAGCCAGGGGAGAAGTCGGCATAATGATTGTAGTTTTTTCCTTTTTTTGAACACATGTTTGTAACCAACACTGCTATCTTTAATGAAAAGCTTGTTTTGTCTCTTATCTTGATACTACTCGCTCCTGACTTTGCTTGATTTATTTCTTATCTGTAAGATTTTTCTTTTTTGGTCGACCTGTCCAACTTGGGCAGGACAAGTTTTTACACTTTGATTTTGTGACCTTCTTTGACTGACCTATCCAACTTGGACACGACTAAGTTTTTACACTTAGATTTTGTGGCCTTCTTTGGCCGACCTGTCCAACTTGGACAGGACCAAGTTTTTACACTTGGTTTTTGTGGAGTCCTAGAGTGCTCAGAGTAGATTTGTTTGAACAACTTCATTTTCCACTGAACTCATAAAAGCTTTACATATTTGTTGAGTTGTTACATCAGATGGGACTCTGCACTACTAGTAGAATTTCTTCAGGTTGTTCGCATTCCAGGGTTGAGGCAACTATCTTCCCTCTTCAACAGTCTCCAACCGGTATGCACCAAGGTCGACCTAGGATGTCACTCTGTAGGGGCCCTCCCAATTGGGGCCAAGTTTCCCATCTGCTGCATTCTTAGTTACCCCCAGTATTTTTCGCAAGACTAGGTCACCTGGAGCAAAGTTTCTCGGATGAACCCGTTTGTTGTAGGAGCGCCTTAACTGTCGCTGATATTCAATAAATCTAATCAAGGCAGCTTCCCTTTTTTCATCAGGGAGATCCAGATCCCTTGCCAGCGTCTAGCCATTGAGCCCTGTGTTGAAGGCTGCCGATCTGATATTTGGTAGCCTTACCTCCAAAGGTATGGCTACTTCCACCCCGTATGCGAGAGAGAATGGGGTTTGGCCGGTAGACCTCCTTGGGGTTGTTCTATAGGACCACAGAACGTTGGGTAGCTCTTCCGTCCATCTCCCTTTAGCCCTTTCTAGTCGCTTTTTAATTCCGTTAAGCATAGTTTTGTTTGAAATCTCAACCTGCCCATTGCATTGAGGATAGGCTGGTGTTGAGTAATAGTTTCTGATCCTAAGCCCTTCACAGAATGATCTGAACATGTTGCCATCGAACTAGGTGTCGTTATTTGAAACGATGGCACGAGGGACCCCGAACCTTGTCACTATGCTTTTCTATGCGAACCTTTTAGCGTCAACCTCTCCGATGGTTGACAAAGGCTCCGCCTCTACCCATTTAGTGAAGTAATCAGTCACCACAATGAGGAACCTCTGATTGCCCAGAGCTAGGGGCAAAGGCCCGACTATGTCCAATCCCCATTAAGCAAAAGGCCACAGACTAGTAATGGTTGCAAGATCTTCAGCTGGTTGATGAATGATGGGAGAGTACCTCTGACACTTGTCACACTTTAGGACGTACCGGCATGTAGGGCCACCAGTATCCTTGTGAGATAGCTCAGTGCGTTACCGATCTTCCGCCGACATGGCTTCCACATATTCCTTCATGGATTTCGAATAGGACGCCTTGCACTTTATCTGGATGAATGCAGTGCAAGTATGGACCCATGAAGGAATGCCTGTAAAGTCCCTTGCTTGGTGACAGCCAATACCTGAGAGCTGCGTGTTTGATTCGCCGAGCTTCGTTCTTGTCCTTTGGCAGTTCGTCTTTGTCTAAGTAGGAGATAATTGGGTCCATCCAGGATGATCCAAACTGTTCTACAGCCAGGGCTTGTTCTTCTTCCTGAAAGATACTTGGCCTGGCCAGAGTTTCCACGTTGATTGTCCTTTTTGACCCCGGCTTCAGGGCCGTTTCTAATGTTGCTAGAGCATTCGCATGTGAGTTATTGTCCCGGCTGATCTGTCGAAGCTTGTAACTGTTGAATTTGCCGAGCAGTTCCTTGGCTTTAGCTATGTACTGCATCATTCTATCATTATTTGCTACGTATTCTCCCGTAATCTGGTTGACAACAAGTAGGCAGTCCAAATAAATGACGATCTTAGGAATTTTGAGTTCGATGGCTTGGCATAGTCTGTCGAGCAAGGCCTCGTATTCAGACTCGTTATTGGAGGTAGCGAACTCGAGCTTGATAACTTGTTCGATGGTCAGACCGTCTGGTGTAATGAGTACTATGTCCGATCCTGCCCCCTGGTCATTGGAAGCTCCGTCGACGTAAAGTTGCCAACGATCAGTTTTTTCCTAAAGATCCAGAGGGAGGTTGTCGTGCAGTTGGGCAGGCATTGGTGCTTGGTCGGCATCTGGTGGCAATTCAACGGAGAATTCGGCAACGAAATCTGCAAGGACCTGCCCTTTCACGGCCGATCTGGGTTGGAACTTAATATCAAACTCCCCTAATTTCACGGCCCATTTTGCCAATCTTCCAGAGAAGTCGGCCCTTCTGAGAAGAGGTTTGAGCTGGTGGTCCGTGAGAACGTTGATGGTGTGAGCTCTAAAGTAGTGCACCAACTTACGGGATGTTACTACTAGTGCGAGTGCCAATTTTTCGAGGGGTAAGTATCTACTCTCTACCTCGAGAAGTGTCTTGCTGATAGTAAACGAGTAACTGCTACTGATCTTGTTGCCTGAGTAGTACGACGCTGAATGCATGCTCCGACACCGCGAGGTAGAGGAAGAGTTCCTCATGTTGGAGTGGGGTGGAAAGCAAGGGTGGTTGGGTCAAGTATTTCTTTAGATCACTGAGGGCTAGGTCACATTCGGGAGTCCATTTGAACTATTCTCGTTTTTTGAGAAGCTAGAAGAATGGTCGGCACCTGTCTAATGATCGGCTGATGAACCTGTTGAATGTTGCGGCCATTCCAGTTAGCTTTTGTACCTTCTTGGCATTCTTCGGGGCCTGAACGCTTTGGATCACACTGATTTGTCGCGGATCTACCTCAATGCCTCGATGTGTAACCAAGAACCTCAGAAATTTGTCCGAGTTGACTCCGAAGACACACTTTGAAGTATTTAGCCTCATTTTGTACTCCTTTAGAATGCAGAGTACCACTTTTAGATCCTCTTGATAAGAGTTGTTGAGTTTGCTTTTCACTACCATATCGTCGATGTAGACCTCGACGGTACTGTCGAGCTGCTTCTTGAACATCTTTGTGACCAACTGCTGGTATGTGGCCCCGGTGTTCTTCAGACCAAAGGGCATAACCTTGTAGCAAAAGATACCCCTTAGAGTGACAAAGGTTGTCTTCTCTTGATCATCAATGTGGAGGGGAATCTGGTGGTACCCCCGATAAACATCCAAGAAACTCATCCTCCCAAAGCCAGCTGTTACATCCACGAGCTGGTCGATTTTGGGGAGGGGGAATGCTTTGCTGAGATTAGTGAAGTCTACGTAGACCCTCCATTTACCGTCCTTCTTTTTTACCACCACTGTGTTTGAAAGCCAGCTCAGGTAGTTGATTTTTTGAATTGCCCCAGCTTCTAAAAGCCTCTACGTTTCTTCAATAACAGTGTCCACATGTTGGGTTACCGCCCTTCTCCCTTTTTGGACCACAGGTTGGCATTTTGGGTTAACATTTAGCCGATGACAAGAAACATTGGCATCAATCCCCAGCATGTCATAAGGGGTCCAGGCAAACACTTCCAAGTATCTTGTCAATAACTCGATCAAAGATTGTTCCTCCCTTTTGGACAAAGAGGTGCCGATGACGAAGTACTTATCTTCCTGCCGATCAATGTATATCTTCTTTAGATCCTCCACGACTTTGTTCTTAGGCAATTGTCCCACATCGTCGATGGTTGGGGTGTCTTTGCGCAGCTCCATCATCTGCACATTCTCAGCCTTTGTCTTGGTTGTGCACGCTGTCAGGAAACACTGTTTGGCAGTCACTTGATCTCCCCTTATCTCCCTCACTCCACCAGGGGTCAGAAATCTGATCAGTTGCTGGTAGGACGAAGGAATGGCCTTTATGAGATGTAACTAGGTTCGTCCCATGATGGCATTGTAGGGGGAGGGCACGTTGACTACCAAGAATTCTGTTTGCAATGTAATTCCTTTGGTAGTTACTGGAACCGTTATCTTCCCCATGGGCCAAACTAGATCTGAGCTGAATCCGACCAGTGGGTTGAGTGATGGCTGGAGGTCCGACTCATTGAGTTCTAGTTTCTTGAACAAGCTGTAGTATATGACTTCAGATGAACTTCCTTAGTCAATGAGCAATCACTTCACGTCACAGTTCGCCATTCTCAGTATTACAACCAAGGCGTTATTGTGGTGGCATCTGCACCCCCACGAGATCTTCATCGGTGAAGGTAATGGACTTATGACATTCATCAACCTTGACTTTCTTGCTCGATGGTTGTATATGCATTACTTCCCTTAAGTGTGCAGCCTTCTGTATCTCGGTCTAGTATCTATGTGGGTCGACAGTCCTTGATTCAGCCGAACCGTGCAGCACATTAATTACCCGGACCGGTCTCACTTCTATCTCCTTCTGGGGTGTGTCTTCCACCCACGGTTGCTCGACTTCATTTTTCCTGTTGTCCCGATCAATGAATTGGTCGAGATGGCTAGCCTTGGCCAAATCTTTTAAATGGGTTTTGAGATGTCGACATTGTTCCGTTTTGTGTCCTTTCTCGTGGTGGTAGGAACAGAATCTCTTCTGATCTCGGGTCGCTGGGTCCCCTCCTTACTTTGGTGGCCATTTGAAAAATGGCTTGTCACGGATCTGGGGTAAGATTTTGTAGATGGGGTCTTTAAAGACTATGTAGACCCCCTCATTCACCCTCTTTCCCCTGTTGTTGTCCTCTGGTCGGGGTTTCTTGGCATCCTTCTTGTTTGTTTTGTCAGCAACGGTGCCAACCCTTGCCGAACTTGGCTGGGGCATATCTTCATCTAATCGTGCATAGCGCTCGATTCTCAGCATCAACTCTTGTATGGTGAGGGCTAGTTTCTTCATCAAGGACTGCCGCAAACGATGCTCTCTGGGAAGGCTGATTTTGAACTGAGTCATAGCCAGTTGCTCACTGCACTCGTCAATTTCGTTATAAGCCTCCCATCAGCGTTGTGCGTATGCCCGCAATTCTTCCTCATCTTCTTTCTGCAAGGTTAGTAAGAAATCAACCTCCTTTGGATGCAGGCTGTTTGCTATGAAACGAGTGGTGAATAGCTTGACAAGTTGCCTCCAATTTGACATGGATTTAGACGGCAGCTTGTTGAACCATCGTAAGGCCACGCTTCCTAGACTGGAGGGGAAGATTCGCCACATCAACATTTGGTCACCGTACCACACTACCATTAGCTACTTGTAATGCCGAACATGGTTAACCGGGTCGGCCTTCCCGTCGTATAGAGTGAACTTGGGTGGGGTGAATTTTCGAGGAATTGGATGGGACTCAATCTCCTCTATGAATGGCGAGGATGTGATTTGGTCTAAGGCCTTCTTGACCAGGTCGTGGGTCGTGCACTCCTTAGTTTGTTGCTTCCTATCTTCCTGTTTTTCGTTATACCATTTATCCCAGTCTTTTTTCTACCGATCGCCCTCCATATGCTCGTCATTTGGCAGGGTCTCACTCCTTCCCCTCTGCAGATCTTTTTGCCTATTGTCACAACGCCTGGTACTAGAGGTATAATTCCCTCTTACTCGCAGTGCTGGATTGTCCCTGCTTCCAGCAATCCGCTCATGGTTGGGGGACCTTTCTCTCCCACGCCCATCTTTTCCGGAGATTGACTTCCTCATGACTCGAACTTAGGAGGTGAGGTAGGCAATCTCTTCGCCGCGCCGCTAAATTTCCCTTCTACCGCACGGAGTGTGTCTTCACTTGGGACTCGCCCACTGGAGGGTGATGGGGCAAGGTCCCGGTGGTGGTTTCTGCAGAAGTTCCTGTCCCTGACATAGTCCGTATTCCTCTGCAGTTTGTCTGGTGCTTCTTGGTGGCTTTTAGCAGGGGTCCGTATTTCTAACCTTAGTGTTCTTCCTCGGTGCCAATCTACTGGTGTAGATTGGCAGTGCGCCGAGTTAGTCTGATCTTTGCTGGAGGAGGCTCTGCTACCTCTCCCATCGTGGTTATCTCTTTTTCCTCTTCGGTCGTTCAGACTTATGGTTTTGCTAAACCTTCCCACAAACGACGCCAATTGTAAGTGGAATTTTTTTGGGAAGGCTGGGCCAAACTCTTAAGCCCACGTGGATGAGTCCAAACTCTCTGTAAGAAAAAAAGGTTAGAATGGGTTAACCTTTGGTGCGCTGATCACACTTCAACGATTAAGTTAGCAAGCTTAATCGAGATTAGAATGGATAAAAGTTGTGCATATTTGGAGTCAGTTGTCCATACCTGGCTCTTGAGGGTTCGGATATTTATAGTGTGAGCGATGAAGTGTTTCGCTCTTTGCTTACTAGCAGGTCATCATGGTCTGCTGGGTAGGCATCATTGCATACCGCCGACTAACCGCGTGTAGGGCCTGCCTTACTGCCTGTTGAGGAATTCGGTTGACCGGACGTGCACGTCAACATCGCATGGGGAGCTGTTGGCGTATTTAATGCGGGTTAACTCTGCATTTAATGCTCGAAGACCGCTAGCGGTTTGGGCCAAAGTGGGCATGAGGTCGGCGGCTTGGGCCGGACCGTCCCTTGGTTCTGAATTTGGGCCGCTAGGCAGCCCAACTATAATTCGTGTAAATTAGGTCTCACGCACTGGGTTGGGCCGTGTGCTATTCCCCCACATCGACTATTTAGTTTTTTTATTTTTTATTGATAAGTAATTTAAAATTTAATTTATTTGTTAAAATAAAGTATTTTGTTTTATCTTGTTAAAATAATATCATCAAAAGCTTTATTTGTAAATAATATCATATTATTTGTCATGCATATTTATTATTTACATTAAAATGGTTTATTGTTTAATAATGTTTGACATAAGTAATGTCATATTATGTACATTGAAATTTATAAATATAAATATTTATAATGGTAAATTCGAAAGAGTACGCCGAAACGCATCGATATCGATACGTATTAAACTAATGACAAAAATGGGATGCTAATCGGTCCGAATTAGTTGAGTTGCACGAACACCATGTTGGTCCAAAAGGCAACCCAAGAGAGGGGTGAATTGGGTTTTTCGAAGAATAATACAAGTTAAGATTGATTAAAATTAATCTAAATAATATAGCAATGATTAATCTATGTGTAATGCAATGTTATCAGTAGAAGTAAAGAAAACAGAGCAATGGAAGAGAGATACATATTTACTGAGGTTCAACCACAAACCGTGGTCTACGTCCTCACCCCAAGACCTCCTTGAAGTCTTCTTCCACTATGTAATCACCTATTACAAATGGGCTGCTGATTGAGAAAGTGCTCAGCTCACTCTACAAGAACTCCTCACCAAGCTCTTCAATCTCCAAGTGGTTTTGTCCAAGCTCCGCTCAAACTTCCAAGAGTTTTGCTTTTACAAGAGAACTCTCAAACTCTCAATTACAAGTGTATAAGAATATACAAGCAACTAACACACTCTCTAGCAAGAGTAAATTTTACATTCAAAACTCACAAAAGAATACAGGAAGAATATTCAGAGTATATCAGTGAATCAGTAGGTTTGATCTTGTTTTTGTCTTCAATCACTTGTATGAATGCAGTTGGTAGGTTGTATATATACCCTTGTATTGATTCCATCCGTAGAGGTTGTTGGGTATCATTAATGCACGTCCAGTCCATCATAACGTTAAAAAAAATAGCCGTTATATCCAAGGAGTCGGCTCCAGGTCTGTGGAGTCGACACTTTCTGCTTCTGCATTTACCAGATGTTGTTCACTGACTTCATGAGTCCGCTCTTCATATCGATGAGGCAACTCATCGTTCATTCTGTCTTCACATCTTTTGCTTCTGCTGTCATGAGGCGACTCTTCATCTTCATGTGTCCGCTCATTGATCATGTCCTCTTCAAGCCATTTACTTTTGTTGTCATGAGGTGACTCTTTATTATCAGGAGTTCGCTCTTTGTTCATTTGGTTCTTCGGCCTTTTTTTTCTGTTGTCATGAGGCGACTCTTGATCTTCATGTGTCCGCTCATTGATCATTGCATCTTTAAGCCTTTGCGTCTGTCTCCATGAGGCGACTCTTTATTTCAATGAGTCCGCTCATTGTCTATTTAGTCTCCAGGCGTTTTGCTTCTGTGATCAATAGGCGACTCTTCATTGTACATGAGTCCGCTCATTTATTATTTCGTCTTCAGGCCTTTTGCTTCTGTAACCATGAGGCGATTCCCAATTTCAATGAGTCCACTCATTGCCCATTTTGTCTTCAGGCATTTCCCTTCTGTGATCAAGAGGCGACTCCTCATTTCCATGAGTCCCCTCATTATCCATTTGGTCTTTAAGCCTTTTGCTTCTGTAATCAGGAGGCGACTCCTCATTTTCATGAGTCCCCTCGTTGTCTAGAAATCTGCTTTCTAACTTCTAATGATTCAAATCATCTTAGCATAGGTATAAGATCTTCAAGGAGTATTTTTTTGAGGTATGATTATCAATCAAATCTTCTTAACTCATCAGAGTTAACTTCTATTTATTTTGGATTGAATCAATCATTGGATATTTATCTTCTCTTGAATCTCAAACTGTCAAAACTTCATTGATCAATGTGCATCGTTTCTTCTTCATTTGCAAAACTTCTTCTTTCGTTGTAGAACATCTCGTTCAATACCAGGCTTCCTCAATTACGTAGAGCTTCATAATGCTTGATTTTTGATTTCCTCTATTTGCTAGCAATTCTTCATTCTTCATTAAAATCACTTAACTGATATCATTGCAGACCTGATGAAATCTCTTCATACATCTAGTCTTCATTTATTCTTTTCATTTTAGAAGAATTCTTCACTTGGATTTAGGTAGAGATAAGACAATCATTGTGAGTCATCTTCTCAGCAACTTCAATCGCATTGTCTTGAATTGATCTTTGCATACTAGATGAAATCATCTCTTGAGCATTTTCAAACTCTTCAACAAACAATTCATCTTCAACTGAGTATTGCACCTCCTCAACTGATCTTTGCATATTCTGATGAAGTCTTCAGTCTAGTGCAAATCAATCTTCATTGAATCTATGAATACTTGATAGAAGCTTTATTTGAACACCTTCAATCTCTTCGAATGTAAGATATTTGCTTGAAGTAGATATATGCGTCAATCCTCTGTTTGGTTCATTTCGTAGTTCTTGGAATTTACTGCTTGATCTCGAACTTGTTGTGCATTCACTTTGACATGCATTAGACTTAAGATTGAACTTTAAGTCTAAGTTATGAACTTAGTTAATCTACACACTAAGTAGATTCACTAGTAAAATAACACAAGGTTTAGTTATCATCAAAATCATCATAGGAATTAACCTTAAGTCAATGAGAGTCAACTTTAAGTCAACAATCTCTCCCTTTTTGATGATAACAAAATCTTTGCAAAATAAGTTCATATAAAATTGAATGAAATGAACAAAGTTAAATAATACACCAATGAGAAAACTCCTCCTTTGTTTTGTAATTTAGCAAATGATGCTTAAAGGATAAAAGCATTTCAAAAACAGTTTCAGGGAGTTTTTGTCGGTGAAATCAAAGACATTTTGAGATAAATGATTCATGTTACTCTCCCTAAGAACATGCTCTATATATTTCAAAAAGTACTCATTTCATTTCCATTTAATGCTAATACAATAAGCAATTCATGTTCATTTTAGTAAATTCCATTTCTTGTCCAAAATTGGGTTCCCCAATTTTGAATAAATACTTCTCCCCCATAAGTCATGTTACTCCAATTCGTCAATTTCTTCTCTCTTTTTTTGTCAATTCATCAAAAAGAGAAATAGAATGAGAATGAGACCAATTGAGTGAGAATGATAAACAAGTACAATAGCAAAAAAATAATTAAAGAACAGATAAGATTGTTTAAACAGGGAATTAATCAACCAAGTTATCAGAGCAAGATATCATATGATACCAAAAGAAAATGATATTTCATTGATTAAAACATTGAAATTACAAAGGAAATTGTCACAAGGATCATTTCCATAAACACTATGCCAGAATCAAAACAAAATATTCAGTCAATGCAAAAAAAAAATGTTATAACAGGGCCATAAGAGTGACAGAGCCATGACTTGAGCTTTGAAGAGGGAGAATTTTGAAGGGTGTTTTAAGGTGATGGAGAAGGAGAGGGTGTTAGATTAACAGGATTTGAGGCTGTGTTGGACGGACCAGAAAAGGGTCTAGGCCTCAAACCATATGGCCTCTTTCACACAAATCTAGAGGCTGAGGTGGATGGTTTGGCTTTCTTTGCTGGAACAACCTTTTCCTCAAATTCTTCCTTAGAGACATCATCTGCAGGCTCATCCTCCTCAGTTTCCAGGTTTGTGTCCTCCAAATCTTTTTCTGTTTCCTTCTCTTGTTCTTCCTCATTCCTCTCTTCATTTTCTGGTTCTCTTTCTCTTTCTTCTTCATCCACTGAAATTCCTTAAGCCCTTTTCAGTTGCATCATATCTTTATTAAGATCTTTTAGTTGCAACAGTCCTTTATCAATCTTTTGGTTCATGCTTTGAAGCATGTCCATCATGTTTCCCAGAAGTGCATCAATAGAGGAGACATTAAGGGTTTGGGCTAAGGGTTTTCGAGGGCTAGAAGCAGATGCTCTTTTCTGTGAGCATTTTCAAACTCTTCAACAAACAATTCATCTTCAACTGAGCATTGCACCTCCTCAACTGATCTTTGCATACTCTGATGAAGTCTTCAGTCTAGTGCAAATTAATCTTCATTGAATCTATGAATACTTGATAGAAGTTTTATTTGAACACCTTCATTGAATCTATGAATACTCGTAGTTCTTAAAATTTATTGCTTGATATCGAACTTGTTGTGCATTCACTTTGACATGCATTAGACTTAAAATTGAACTTTAAGTCGAAGTTATGAACTTAGTTAATCTGCACACTAAGTAGATTCATTAGTAAAATAACACAATGTTTAGTTATCATCAAAATAATCATGAGAATTAACCTTAAGTCAACAAGGGTCAACTTTAAATCAACACACCATAATGGTAATACGAAAAAAAACCTATTATAATGACCCATAATTGTAAAAATATCATCAGATATTATTTTAATATATTTTTATATATATTCTTTAAAAGTATAATATTTTCCATGGCACAAACAAATAAATAATTAAATTGTCCAACGATAATCCTACACAACCAAAAAAAAAATTTATACAATTTTTGCAAAGAACAATTGAGCAAATACTATTCCGTGCTGGCGTTTATCGTCTTGAACCATTGAGCAAAAGAACATCGCCTAATTTGTGGATTGATGAAGCTCTTATGGAACATTCCATGCCGGCGTTTATCGTCTTGTACTATTACAATACAAATACTAGATTCCACAGTGTCCACATCCCATTACTCAGCTGGCCTGCAAGATGGGTCCGAGCCTAAGCTAATAAAATTTCACATTGGTCCCAAAATCAAATGCAAGCTCGCTCATTTACATAAAATATTTAATAAATATTTAACACAAAAAAATATTTAATAAATATTTTCTTCAAAAATAATGTCAAATAACATAAAATATAAAATAAATATATATACTAAAATATAAAAATATATTATTTTATATATATTTTAAGTTAGTTCAGGCCAGGCTAGACTTTAAAAATAATTTTTAAACCCGCTCAATAATCTAATCAAGCTTAAAAATAAAATTCAAGCTTTATAAACAATAGACAAGTTTGAGTTGGCCAAGCGAACTATCGGGCGTGGCAACCCCTATCCAAGAGTAACTCAGTGAAAATAAGTACAAGTTGTAAATCAAAAGTCTTGAGTTCTAAATTAATCATTTAGAATTAGGCCACCAGAGTATAACCTCTTGTTAATCCCTAGTTGTGAAAGCTAAACACAGGCGCGGCGGACGGTGTAGTTGGAAGGTCCCAGCTGATGTGGTGCGGATCGAACGGTGAGTGATCATCCGCCGCCAATGTGGCTAGACTTCCTTATCTCTAGTAAGTCCCAATTGATGTGGCATGAATCGAACTGTGAGTGATCGTCTACCGTGTATGTTACGAGATTTCCTCATCCTTAGTTTTGATGTGAATGGTAAGTACGCACTTGTACATACCAATACTAATACGTACCAAATCAATGACAAAAATAATACGCTGATTGGTACAAAATTGACAATGCTCTAGACTGGATAAGAGAGGGGAGGGGAGGGGAGGGGAGGTGAGTAGATTAGTCAAGTTGTGCAACCATAATAGTAATACGAAAAAAAAAAAAATTAACCTATTATAATGACTCAAAATTGTAAAACTATCGTCACTATATTATTTTTATAAAATTTATATAATTTTTAAAAAAATAATATTTTCTCTCGTACAAACTTACAAACTAATAAATAATTAAATTGTCCAACAATAATCCTACACAACCGAGAAAAATAAATTTATACAAATTTTTGCAAAGACCGAATGAGCAAAATGAGTGTCTCACTTCAAAACATGAACACTTTTAATCAAATTCGAGAGGAGGAGAGGGGAGCAGATAAGTCGAGTTGGGCGAACACCTCCACTGTAATACAAAAAACAAAATTTTTTTTATAGCAATGACTCGTAATTATAAACATATCATCTCGAGATCATTTTAACATGATTTTATATAATTTTTAACAAGAATAACATTTTACACAGTATAACCTAATAACGAATTCAACTCCCATTCAAAAAACCAAAAACGAGACCAACATATCGTTGGTGGCTCGCATCTTGTCTTTTATTAATCAATTTATTTATTATGAGTTGGTAGTAGATATTAACTGTGATAGTGATTATTATCCTACATCAAGCGTGCTGGCGAGTTAGGTGCCGTCTGATACGCAACACACCAGCTATGATTCACCTGTAGAAGCGCTTGATGTTAGTGAATTATGACTGATGTGTTACGTATTAGGCGACACCTAACTTGCATGTACGCTTGTCGGTAGTATTTTTCTTACCTAACTTATTTGCAGTTAATTGCACCGTTATGGTGCCAGATTGCAAGCTGATGGCTATTACTGATGTGCCACGCATTAGGCGACCCCTGACCTGCAGGAGGCGCCCCTCACTAGCTCAGCTTTTATTTGCAGTTAATTGCACCATTGCCATACCAGATCGCAACCTCAGCTTTTTTAACTCCGCCCCCCTCACCTCTATGCTGCCTAAACTTTGGCTTAACCGTGCAACTCTATTTTTGCAAGAAAAATTTTATTTTTGCACTTTGATAATGACGGAGTGATATTGCTTCGATGGCCCGGACCAAGGAATCTTTTGATATGATGCAATGAAGAGGCACTTGTATTTTTAAAACTATAAATTAAAGGGCAATGATATATATATATATATATATATATATATATATCTACCCACCCGGTGAATCCGTGCCATAGATGTAGATATAAATTTAAAAAATAAGAAATTTTTATAACAATAAAAAATTATTTTTTTATTCTTAAATGTTACACTACTAATATGAATTGTATTGTATATAATTTATTCATATTCTAAAATTAAATATTATCAATTAATTGTAATAAAAAACGTTAGACTAAGATAGAAAATATACATGCTTAAGATTTTGCTAAGAAAATATATTAATTTATAACCTTGTTAAATGCATGAGTTAGCTTATTGTAAATGAATTATCTATTAAGTACATTAAATATTATCACTTAAAACATGTAAGTTTAATTGAACTAATAAGGGTAGATATCTTCCTAACCTCGCCCAAACATGTGCATTTATATCATAAAAATTTATTGTCACAGTGGTTGTACTAAATACTGTCAAGCTTTCCAGAAACATAGATACTTGAAAATTTTCAATATTATTTTTCATAAAATGTTTTTGAAAATTAAATAATATAAAGTTACTAAAATTTTTTATACTAGCATTAATTAACACAATAAGAAAACTTACCTTGGATTCAATTTGACCAATAAAGTTAGATAATTCAGTCACTTAAAACTTAAGAATATGTACCAATTATTCATCTATTGAGAAATAAATAAATATAATGACTTAAATTTTATCAGGCTTTGCCAAAATTTTAATTTATTTTGATTTACTTTTAACCATTTGTGAAGAGGTGTGATTGATGGGTAATAATAATAATACTAATAATTTTGATACATATGTACTTTCTCTCGTAGAAATTTAATTATTTTTATTTTTCATTTAAGATTCTATGTAAGTAGCATAGTTAAAGGAAATTTGAAAAACTTACTATTTAGACTAAGTGATAAAATAAAATGGAATTTAAAGTAAAAATAATAAGTTTGAAACAACTAATAAAATTAAGACATGTTTATTTTTGTATTTTACTAATTAAAAAATGTGAGAAAATTGGATTACAACTTCCAATTTCATAGACCTCCTAACATATTGCTATAACAATAGTATAGATATATATTAAAAAAATTGTATAAAAAATATATAGAGAATTTTGTGATTGTGTTGTAGACCAATTACTATTAAAGTAAAGAGTCCACTAAGATGTCATCAAATTATATTATTGCCATTGCCGCATTATTATGTTTGCAAGATTCCATATAAAAATTCTGATTTGAAATGAAACGATGACAAATAGCTACATTATTTTATTTGAAAATTATGATTTGATATCAGATAATGACAAGAAGCTACATTATTCTGATTGAAAATTTTATTTGTATATTATTACTTTTTTGAAAAAATTATTCGACACTCTTGGAGCACCACATGCCACTCCCAAACTTTTTGTGATAGGAAGACTGGGACACATGGTGTTCTCTTTCGACTTTCCAAGAACAACACCCCCTATATATAAAACTTTTCTTCCATTAAAATTTGTTAGTAAACATTGTCTTTTTAGGATAATGGCATAATAAAATTTTAATTTTGACAAATTGCTGCTTAGCTAATTTTACAAACATATATTGTCTGACATTAAAGTAAAAGATTTACCCATGTTTATCTTGCTTAACCTATGAATACTTAATGAATCTCCTTTCGTTAGTCATCTATATTTTTTTAAAAAAAAAATAAAACCCATTAATATTGTTGTATTAATGTAAATGACCATTTCAGAATGCTTAGCCATGACAAATTGGTGAATTGAGAATTAAAATTATTATATATATTCATTTTTTAAGTGTAATCAAACAACAAATATATTGTTTTGAAGAATACCTATTTATTTTCTTCTCATCTTACTAATCCAACAAAATAAAAGGAAAAAAATTAGTTTCTTTCAACTCATTTTCTCTACTCATCTTTTTCCTTTCATTTTTCTTTCCCTCCAAACATAATGTATTGTTCATAACAATCTATTTTTTGTTTGATTACAAAAAAAAAAAAAGGCTCTTTAAATTAAACTATTCATTTGATCTATATATATAGATATGTATATATATTTTTGTATTACTGTTGGCTAACGTTGACAAGCCACGTCTAGATATTTCCCAAAGTTGACAACGGCAATTAACCATATGATATTTGGTCGTTTTATTAGGTGTTTCTATAAAGAGCATCACTACAATAATTTTGTCATGATGGACCAATGCGACAGATTCTTAGAACCCATTAAACAAACAGGGCTTGGGTCTCAAAGTAGGCCAGTAATTTGTTCCCTCCAAGGGGTACCTTTGGGCCAGCTGAAGCCCAAGTTTCACGGGCTGACAGATCAGAAAAGTTTTAAAAAAAAAAAGGAAAAAGTTGCATTATTATTTCTTCGTGGTACAACCAAAAAGAAAACTAAATATTAAAAGTAAAATTTTAGAAATTGAGTTATAAAAAATAGTTGTTGTATGGATAGAACTATATCCTGGTGAAACAAAATTAGTATATAGGTAGCACCCATATTTTTATGGTATTATTTCTGTATTTTTGATAAGTCCTACACTATATTGCTTAAAATCTTAAGGACAAGAGTTAGGTATTACAAGTAAAAAGACTCCAGAGATTAAAAACCTTTTTTTTTATTTAAATAGCGTGGGAGAATCTATTCAACGCAATGCCTTTGAAACACACTCTAATGAGTAAATTCCTTCGGTGGCAAGCACATACCTACAACGTTAGTGTAGCGATTTTCTTCTAGAAATGTTTCATGGGAATGGACTCACTTAACGTTTACATTGCACAAATACCAAATACCAATTCAAAGGTTGGACCCCAATTTCCATTAAAATGAATGTTAGGACAACAAACATATGTTGTCTTGTTTTAATTTTTTTTTTCTATTTTTTTTAAAAGAGCAATGTAGCAAGAGAAAAACAGAAAAAACCTAAGCAGCATCCAAGTCTGTTAGCCAGGCCAGACTTGGAGGCAAAGCAGATGGGTGGAGCAGCGCGCATATGCTGCCATCTGGACTCTTGAGCCACCCAATTTGCACACACATTTGCATCCTGTTTACACCACAAAGGGCCATTGGTCTAGGAGAGCCCAAGACCTGATGTCTTCAACCAGAAACGTTGCTATCAGCAGGACACTAAAGATCCGGTTGTGAGAGGACATTGATGACTTTTAGCGAATCTGATTTGAAGATAGTTCTGCTTATAGATAATGCTTTTACCATAGAACATGCCACTCTAATTGCCCAAGCTTCTACACCAAAAGCTGAAAGGACCCTGATCCTTCCAAAGTTGATAGTGGCCACAACTTCTTTAGAATCACGGGCTACAACCGCAAAGGCAGCTGACGAAGTCCTGTGGTGAAAAGCTCCATCGCAATTGAACTTTGTCCACCCTTCGAGGGGCTTCCTCCATTGGCTTGAAGAGTTGCTCCGCGGGGGGGAGGGGAATTGATAGGGAGGCTCCACTGTATAGACTGCCTGGAGATAGTCTTTGGCTGCAATACTAGCCTTCTGAATAGTCTTGAATAGCAAGTGCAATAACGTCTGTGTCCAAGAATGTTCTTTGCAAATGTGCAGTGGAATATCACGGCATCTCGAGAATTAAGAGGAGTACCGTTGAAGATGAAATCATTTCTAACCTACGAACTTGCCAAGCAGAGGTTTGCAATAAAGGCTTTTGTTTGATCATCTGAACAAGCGGTAGAAGAGTCCAAAAAATGTTGCTTGAACCACTGAACCATGAAAATTGGAGGGTCTTGGTCTACTCAAAAAGACAGACTACTATCAAACCAAACATTCCTAGTCCAACACAGTGAAAGATAATGTGTTCAATAGACTCTACTTCAGCATGGCAAATAGAGCAAACATGATCTCTAGAGCATTTTTGACGATGAAGATTTTCGTTCGAAGCTACATTATTTGTGATAAGTTTCCAGATAAAGTGATGAATTTTTTTTTAGGGAGGGGGGGGTGTTGGAGCTTCTAAACCATATTCCATAATGCTTGGGGGGTGTTGGAAGAAGGACCAAGCTTAACAAGTTTTTTGCTCTGTCGTAAGCTCATGGGCAAGCTTGTAATTGACTTTAACTGAATAAATTCCCAAAGTAGAGAGGTGACACACTAAACTGTCTAGTTTGTCTGTCCATGATAAAGGTATAATGAGAATAGCTTTTGCATCATTTTCTGAGAACAAATCTTGAATAACCTCACCATTCCAATATGTTCGACTGTGGGATATCAAATCATTAACCTTAGTTAAGCCGCAGCCAAAAGGTTTAGGAGATTGCACCTTGAAGTTTCTGTTTAAGGGAATCCATTTATCCTCCCATATATGGATACTTTCCCAGAATCAACATTCCATCTCAACCCATTCTGAAGTAAGTATCTCCCACGAAGGAGGCTCAACCAGAACCAAGAAGGTCTGTGGCCTATCTTTGCTGTAAGAGGGTGGTCTTTTGGGAAGTAAAAGCCTTTAAGGACCTTAACCCAGAACTAAGATGGACTATTTATTAATCTCCAATACTGCTTAGCCAATAATGCTTGATTGAAACATGTCATGTCTCGAAAACCCATGCCCCCAAGGTTCTTTGGAGTTGATAACTCTTCCCAATTGCACCGGTAAACTTTGTCGCCTTCATCAGAGCCACTCCACCAAGGTTCGTTGGAGCTTAGGCCACTGATTTGATAAGAGTTTCCCTTCATGCAGGTGAGAAGAATTTTTCTTTCCATCCTTGCACTTTGCTCAAATTCCTGTCCCTAACAAAGGCCAATGCTTCCTTCTCTGATTTGCCCTATAAGGCTGGAAGGCCCAAGTATTTAGCAGTTTGGTTCATCACTTCCATTCTCAAAGTCTGAAGGATCTCGTCTTTAACGTCTTGGGTAGTATTTGAGAAACAAAAGACTAAAGATTTCTGGTAATTTACTGACTAACTCGATGCTTTGCTAAAAAGAGCTAAAATATGAAGCACTTGGTCACAATCTTCTCTCTTTGCATTAGTAAAGATAACTGAGTCATCGACAAAGAGGAGGTGAGAGACGGTTGGACATATTCTCCGGAGTTTAATACCTGAAATAAGAGCTTCCTATTGAGCAGAAATCAACATTGATGATAAAGCATTAGCAACTAACAAGAACAAATAAAGGGACAGAGGATCCTCTTCTCTCAAGCCCCTCTTCGGAAAGATCTCACACGAGCTTTCACCATTTACTACCACCGAGGACTTTACGGTAGTGACACATTACATCACCCAGTTTATCCACTGTTCACATAACCCCAATTTCTTCATTGTCTTGTTTTGTTTGTGGTCATAAATAATCACCAAACACATTTTTCCTAATTGGGTATGGGCCGTGGGGATGGGGTCGGTGATTGCTTGGTTAACACTGACCAACGAGTATAATAGCTATTGACATAGTAAGCTGTATTAAATTAGATTAATTAAAGTCGCAACAAATTTTCTATCAAACCGGTGAAAACTCGAGTGATGCTACATGGCACAGGTAAATGCACCATCGATTCTCACCGGTTAATGTGGACCATAGACGTGACATGTGGTTTATGGTTTCAGAAGAAAACTTTTTATTAAGAAAATTTGATAAAATGATAAACAACATAATAAAATAATATAAAAAAATAAAGAAAATTTTTTGGTGCGTCATCTTTTGTCTCTTCTTAGTTGTTGTTGTTTTTTTTTTTTTTTAATGAATTTGACCTACACTTTTGTGATTTTGAGTAACGACAGTTAATATCATTACTTTTTAAAAATAAGTAACTAGAACCCCTACAGTGAGTCACCGTGAGAAAATGTCAAAATATGGGGGCATTTCGGTCCTTTCAAATTTTTTTACATGATCTCACGCTCTTTTCTCTTCATTTTCTGTCTCTCCTATTAGCTACACCTCTCTCTTTCTGTGTCTGTCTCTCTCTCTTTCCTCTTTTTTGCCCCCTCCTTCGCTGCCATTAGCCTACCAGCACCCACAACTTTCCCTCACTTTCCCCCACTATTTCCCACTGTCCCCCTTGCCCCTTACTACTTAACTTCTCTGTCAAACTCATTTCGATCACATCAAGGCCTCCGTCTTCTAGAGGTTGTCTTTTTTGGAGACCACCATGGAGCCGTTTGTATAGGGCACAGAGAATCAGTATCGATAGGAGCCATGTTTGCCGTTCGTTCGTCGATTCACGTAAGTGGTTTGATCAATTCACAAGAAATTTGGATTTTTGGTGGGTCACACTGTCACGGATTTTTCTCTCTCTTTCTAGCAAGGTTCAAGGTAATAGGGTTTTTAATCGTGGTTCAAGGCTTGAATGATATGGTCTAAGCTTTTTAGTAAGATCCTAAAAAAAAGGAAGAAGAAAAAAAGAAAAATGTTGTTGCATCAACAATTATGAGCAATTGCTGTTTTTAATCACAGGTTGTGTAAAAAATGTCATTTCATACTAAATCAAATTTTTTTTTTTCTCCACATTTCCTCTGCATCTCTTTCTGTTCCTTCTCAACTTTCTTTTCTTCTTTTTTTTTTCTTGTTTCTTTCATTTTATTAACAACCGAATAGTTTGTAAATAGTGCTCTCAATTCCATATGGACTTTCCATTCGGGACTTTCTTAACAGGATGAAACTATTGTAATTGGGAAGTTCAGTGTTTGTTATATTGAATATGGTTATTGTGGACCAAATAAATCAGAAAGTTCAGAAGATGGATATGTCAAACCCGTTCAAAAGAGGATAGGCCAAGTAAGATGAATTAAGCCCAAAGGATTTAATAGATAAGTCCAATGAGCAAGAAGTCTCAAGCCGACCTGGACTAGGATATTTAAAAATAAAATCTAAATTCGTCCTAAATAGACCAAAAAGTTATTGACTCTTAAAAGGAGAATAAATATTATTCCTATAAGAATGGGGCTTCCGAAACTTATAAATACACCATGTCACTAAAAAGTAAAGTACGTTCACTCGAGCTAGTGCATGATATTTTTGTTTAATTCGTTGAGATTAAACTTGTCTAACTTAATTATCAGAGTGTCATCGGTACAAAGAGAGTTGATACATTTTTACTGTTTTTATTCTTGTAGATTGTTTGGAGCTCGTTAATTTAGTTTGCGGAGCGAATCAGTTCTTTCAAAAAATTTCATTTATAGTTATCATTAAAAGTTCAGTTATTGAGTGGATTGTGCTTCTATCTGCATCTATTTTGCCATTATTGTTAAAACTTTTCTTTTCTTCTTTGTTCATGAAGTTGGCATGGTTGGCATTCACCACGAGGTTGGTTCTTCTATTGATTCCCTCTTTGATAAGCTTTTCAGTTGAGATGATGCTCTTATACATTTATATTTGTTAGATTAAGGGTTTTGAATAAACTCTAATACATACTGTTAAAAAAAGAAAGATTGGTTTAAAATATTATTTTTTAAAAAAATATTTTTTTTATTTTTAATTCTAAATGGAGGGTAATTTTGTTATTTTATTTGGTCAAACTAGTTAACTAATAGAAAAAGGCTGACAGAGCTAATGTCAGGGGGTCCTCTTACTGGTATACAAAACTTCAGAGGGTCTAGGTGTTTATTTTTGAAAGGTAGTGGTGCTAGCTGTCATTACTCAAAATCATAAAGAGTCTAGGTGAAATTCACCCTTGTTTTTGGTTCATCAAAATGAATTATAAGGAGAACCGAAGCTGGGAAGGGGATTTGGAGGAGGGGGGCTCGAACTTCTGACCACCTAAACTGACGTCAGGAGCTCTAGCCAACTGAAAAAATAGTTCAGTGATCAGATAACACTGAGTACTCGGTGGTAATTTCTATGATATACTGACACATGGTGTGTTTATACATTAATAATATGAGTTAGTGGAGTAGTTGAGAGATTTTTAAAAAACATCTTAGATTTTGCCATGTGGTATTTTTTCTTTAAAAGTCTCTTCAATATCCACTTATTCATGTTACTGATGTATTCATATATCACATATCAGTATTTAATAGAAATTATCATTGAGTAATTAGAACTACTTGGCCACTAAATTTTTTTTCGACCAACTAGACTAGTCCAGATGGTTGTCTTCTCTCAGTTCTATCTCTCCCTCTCTGTGGCGTTGAAATGTTGCAGTGGGACTTTCCCCAAACAAAAAATAAAAATATACAATAAATGTGTAGATGTAAAAACACAAATGTGAAATAAACCCATATGGTGGTTCTAGTTCTCGTTGATTCTTGAACCCATTTGGATCTCTGGGTTCAATTTAAGGGAGAGAAAAAGAATCCCAGAAGTATCCTAACAAGTTTTATCTTGCCTCATTCTTAGTTCCTCAAAATTCCTGAATATCAACAGAAACCATTGAGTATTTACAAACAAATAAAATAAGAAAAGCTCTGATCAACAAATATAGGGCAACATTTCAACAAAATAAAAGTTGGCATGACTTATTATCACAGGTTGGCAGGCCAGGCACCATACGGTAATAGTAATGCGATCTGTCATAATCATACGCAGCGGAATTAACTCGTGAGGCGACTATGCACTAGGCAATAGTCCTGCCAAACTCAAACATCGAGGCATAAGAATATGCGCTCATCCAGGATCCATCCGTAGTATCTGGCATATCATGTTAAGCTCCGTGCTCCGATGCTCAAGCCTTTCGGCTAACCCAAGCTATAGGTGATAGCAACACTATTCTCAAATGCTCACACACATGACAAGCAATGTACTTAGCGCTAGTCGCTCTCGAAACACAAGCAAGGCAGCCATGTGCAACCAGACATGCGCGTGAGTCAAGCATCACCCGTTAGGTATGACGTCTCCATTCATGAAACTCTTAGCGCCTCGCGTCAAGATTGCCCGTAAGGATATACACAATTGAATAGCAACCGATAAGCCCACAACATAGTGCCCCGGGACACCAATGCTAGCCAAACCAAGTGGTCGTGTGCATAAACGTGAACCTAATGTGCAAGTGCACACGAGACACACGGCATGCAAGTGTGCACACCGAGGCCCAATCAGTCATGAGCATATGCCCCGCCACGATATGAATGCGGCATAGCGGGCGCGAATGTCACAACCCCATCCTCGACGCCAATACCCAACATCTACCTTACCGGACAAAATGCCGCCCATATAGCCACTTGACTAGCATGAAGACTGCAGCCACGTGCTATAGCCGACCCTTAAGTCTCGTCCACTTCTTTGGGGGACTCACTTGAATGTTGTCCCTTTCAGTAGCACCAGGGGGTGGTAGAGTCAATACCAAGACCCCCTTTATAATAGCATTCTGAGTCATCTCTAAACTAACATGAGAAAACATTCTACCCCTTCGAGGAGTCATAATTTATATAGCCAATAAATATAAAAAATACAAATTACGAGATTGTCATGTCACCGGGTAAGCATGCTCAGACATGCCTCACGACAATGTCTCTCGTAGCCTCAGACGTGTCATGAGTGACAACCCGTAACATTTATCCATGTCAGATGCCACGTCGCAATAAACAATATTGGTTGCTTAAAACAAGGTTTTAGCACCGGTGTAGGATACATATACTCGAGTTTATTCAAAGTATTCCAATGGTGTAACCTCGTTGACTTATTAGGGAAAAGGAGAAATACCACTTTGATCTCCTGTTTTAGAAAAATAAGTGGCTCACGGGGAACGGAAAGAAACATATTATTAGAGCTCAAAGCTAAAATAATTACTCTTTATTTGAGGTTTAACATAAGGATATGGATTTCTTTGAATCCAAGTTAGGAGAAATTTCTTCTACTTTGTATACGTGACAGCATACTATTTGACTATATAATTATATTTATATTTTTTATTTGAGTATCTTTTACAATATAACAATTTTATGAATGGTATCTAAAATCTAAAAATAGTTTAATAAAATTATTAATACAATTTTAATACGTGGCAGCTTAACGTGCTGTCATTTACATATAGTAAAAGACATTAATTTAACCTTGTCCTTTTAACATAAATGTTTTGTTTGCAGTCTGAATTTTAAATTAAAAAAATGTGAAAAAAATAAATAAAAATATTATTTTATTATTTTTTTAAAATTTTTTTTATAAAAAATTCGAGTTCAAAAACAGTGCGTCTCGAATTTACGACGAAATTAACATCCAGTACATTGTGCTTACTCTTATGCTTTATGACTACTCATCTTCTGAAAAGCACAAGCTTTGATCTCATCAATCAAAACGTCCAAATCAGGGCAAAAGGGCCCACCTTCTTCCACTGACCTCTTGATCATCACACTAACCTCCCTAACCCGCTGTCCGATCTCCTGGGCTTCCACTGAGCTACCCATCACGCAAGTTATAGCCTTCACTATCTTATCATTTCCCACCACAGGACTCCTTATCTCAAACCCGGAATTGCATTCATCCGACCCGACCTCAACTCCAATCTTTAGGATCCGAGTGATGAGCTTCTCATTGTAAAATTGTTCTGCGAATAACGGCCACGTGATCAACGGTACACCGGCGGTGATGCCTTCGAGGAGCGAGTTCCAACCGCAGTGAGTCATGAACCCTCCGATCGCCGGGTGTTCCAAGATCAATACCTGTGGAGCCCACTCTCTTATTATCAGACCCTTGTTAGTTTCCTTTACACTTTCTTCGAACCCTTCCGGCAGCCAACTTTCCTCTTCATTTTCATCAGTTTTCCCTCCCTTTCTCACCACCCAAACAAACGAGTGCGGTGAAGCTGCGAGAGCTAATGCAATTTCAGTGAGTTGGGTGTCGGGAAACTGTATCATGCTGCCGAAACAAACGTAGAGGACTGTTTTGGGATTGTGGTTGTCGAGCCAATTCAAACAACTGTGTTGCTCTGTAACGGTGTCGCTTCCTTTCCAAACATCGTCTCTGTCGAGGAAACGAGAGGGCAGGCCCACGTGCCAACACTTCCTTCCCAGGACCTTCTTAAAGTGATCAACGTAAGCGGGTTCGAGCTCATAGTAACTGGTGAAAATTGTGCCGTAGCTTCGAACCTCTGACTGTTTGATCACTTCTATAATCTCTCCATACCTGGTTTTGGTTTTAACATGATCCTGTAATTGAGACGCTGTCATTTCTATCTTGTCTGGAAGACCAGGAATCACGAAAGTCTCCATATCGGACTCTACCTTCTCATGAGGAGCGTAGAGCTTCAAGCTATGGAAGACACAGTGATAGAAACAGTTGGACGCATGCAACACGAACCTGGGTATTTTCAGCTCCTCGGCGATGTCGACGGTCCAAGGGTAAAACATGTCGGAGACGATGCAATCCGGGAGAGAATCCCGAATCGTCTGCTCCATCGGTTTTTGAAGCAGTGCAATACCTTGATAGAGTTTTGACGTCATTTCAAATGAAGTGGTAGAGCTGAAATTTTCGATACCTTCTGGCAAGCCCACTTCAGCCGACGGAAATTTTAGAATGTGGAGTGTTATTTGGCGGCCGGAAGCAATGTCGCGATCGAGCGAGGCTTGGAACATCAGGGCATTACTTGGGGTGGTGACGAGGGTGACATTAACGCCATGGGCCGCGAAGAGCCTGGCGGTATCTACTAGAGGAATCATGTGGCTTGTAGTGAAATATGGAAGGAATAACACATTAAGCTTCCGATTTGGCAAGGCCATGAATTTGTTTCACGAAGTATGAAGAGAAGTCTATGAAAGTATAAGGCGGGCGGTTGAAAATAGAAAGAAACAATGGTGCAGAAGCTGCTGAATTAAGCAGATTAGTCTGCCCTTGATATATTTTATAGGGGTAATGAGTTGAGAGAGCCCTTCAACAAAATTTATGTAGTTGAAAGACATCGACATATTCTTTTTTTTTGTTTGTTTTCTGCTGGATAAATAGACAAAGACATTGACATATTCGTTTTAAAATAAAAACACCAATAATAAAGGCTCATTAACTACAAAAGTACCACAGCCAACATTTTCCACAATAAATCGATCAATGAGTTGAGAGCAGCAAAGTAGTCTCCCCCGTGGCGCTCGTGGCTGTCTCCCAATCCCGTGAGACTCGTGGATGGCTAACGTAGTGGTTGTCATTTGTCAATTGGTCAATAGGCTTGTTTACTTGATAAAGACGTATTTTTCATTTTATTTGGTCACAATGGTGGTTTTAAAACTTAATTTAGGATCACAAGGAAAGCGTTATTAGTAGGCTGCACAAAAGAATCGAGAACTAAACTTCCAACTCTTTGGATCAGTTTAATTCAGGTTTGTGAAAGATTCGGTTCAGTTTTGAGTTTAACAATTGACAAACCGATAAATTTGATTCGGCTTTTAGATTTGCATGCTTTGAGACCAGACCCAACTGAACCTAGGCTCAACCCAAGACCCAATCTTTTATGTTAGAAAATATATATATATATATACTTGTTGTATATATGCTTCTAAATTATTATTTATTGTGCTTAAATATTATTAATTTATTTTGTAAGTTGTTTTTTTTTTAATTTTTGGAAAATTGAAGATACAAATCGGGTATATTTTTTAAAATTTTAATTGAATAAATCAAACTATTTTCATGCAAAATAGGGACTCGACTCTAATGGAATTGACCCAATCTGAACCAAATCGATTTGTGGAACCGATTGGAACCAATCCAAACCAACTCAGTTTAGTTCCATGAAAGTGGTCAGTTTGGTCTTGTGTCTAAAAATTTGGGAATTAATCAAGATCAATTCGATTCTGAATTTGACTCAGACTCGAACCAATCCGATCCATCCATACCTCTAATTATTAACAATATCACTTCATATCCTGTATTTTTGTGCTCAAAACAGGACGCATAAAAAATATATACATAAAGCGATGTTACCAACAAAGCTTCCTTTAAAAGCACACTTTAATAGCTCTTTATATGCGTTACAGAAATAAGTTAAGAACCACCACTATCTCATTACTAACTTCAAGAACTACCCCCTTCAGATAAATAAACCGCATTATTTCAGTTCAGGGCATATAGGCTCAAATACAAAAGCTAGTACATGTGGATTAGTTTTTTTTAAAAGTAAAGTAGGAACTCTAAAATAAAGATGTGATATCAGCAAAATTCGTCAAGTGTTTAACGACAACTTAACTAGAAGAGGAATTCGCAATTAAAAACAAAAAGTAAAGAACTAAAGAAGATGAATGTAAATTTCAGAACCTTGAGATGTGCAGTCTATAAGTAGAGGATCACATTATTTTTGTCATAATTGACCATTGTGACCAATTCTTAAAACCCAGTAAACTGGACTTTGGGTCTCGAGAGAGGCCAGTAATTTGTTACTTGAGAAGGGGATTTTTTTTTTTTTGGGTCTGATCTGGAGAAGGGGATTGATTCATGTAATAATAGGGCTAGCTCACACTTGGGCCGCCTCAGGCCCCAGCCATGTCTCTCTTACTTCTGTGCTATCAAGGGTGAATATTGGTCGGGCTGAATCATTTCTAAGAATGGTGGAGCCTACCCATTTAATTTAATATTCTTTAACTAAATATTTTTTTTCTCTAAAAATAATATTAAATTACATAAAATCTATTTACACATATATATTAAAATATATAAAAATATTATTTTTTTATATTTCAAGTCGGGTCGGTTTTCAAACAAAATTTTTAAGCCCTCCTATTAACATAATTAGGCCTATAAAAAGCCTAAGTATTATAAATGATGAGCAGATTTGGACAAGTTTGGATGAGTCTAGCAAGCCATCAGGCCATTGCCACTCCTATTCCCAAGGCTATGGACAAGGAAATTACTGAGGAGAAAAATAACTTGTATAGATATGTGCAAAAACTAACCCTTTTTTCTTCTTCTCTGATTGCTATAACTTGTACTCAAATTTATTCCTTTCATTACATTCGTTATTATGTATGTATAATATTATAAGGGATAATTATATCTTATCCCTCTATAGTTTGATCCAAAATCAGATGATCCTCCTAAATTTTAAAAGTGAATAAATGACCCCATGTAATTTTGGACTAAAGTACAAATGGTTAGAAATCATTAAATTTAACGAAAATTGTTATAGGTACTTACACTTTACCCCATATAGTTTGAGTCAAAATCAGATGACCATTCTATGATTTAAAAGTGAATACTTGACGCCTGTGGTTTTAGAGCATTGAAAAGATAATTTAACCTCCTTTTATGTCAAAAAGATAATGAAAATTATTAGATTTAATCGAAGTTCTAGCATGAGAATATTTTGATCATTTTATATATTTAAATTAAAGCATTCAAAAGATGACTTGTTGAAATAACAAAAAAAAAACTCTATAGAACATAAAAAAGATGACTTGGTGAAATAACCAAAAAAAGAAAAAAACTAGATAGACAACACTTTATTTTAGCATAAAAGAGCCAAATTATCTTTTTAATGTTCTAAGTTAGAGGTAAAATGACAAAACTACCACTATAATAGAATTTTCGTTAAATTTAACGATATTCATTCATTTGCACTTTAGTCCGAAATTATAAAAGGATCCTCTGTTTACTTTTAAAGTTCATAAGGATCATCTAATTTTAAGTCAAATTAAAAAGAACAAATGTAAGTACTCTGTACTATAATGCCTGCGTCGTATAGCCCCTCGTAAGCAATCAGTTGATGGACATAAGAAGTGAGATTCAACCCAAAACTAAAAATTGCTATGGTGTGAGCGTTGTACTGTAGAAGAATATTGATGGATGAACAAATAAATTATATATTCACTGTATATGATAATGTAGCACGAGTTAGGATTGAGGTCTATCATATTATTGACCTGCCACAATATTTTATATTGATCATATAAAATAAAATGACTGTTGTTCTCTTTCCTCCAATTTCATTTCAGATTTGTGTGCCAATGATTTTACAGTTCAACAATATAAATTCTAATTGGTTCACCCTAAACTTCTAAGGAAAAAAAAACCAGGACTTAGCTCAATTTTTGTGGTAATTGTCAGTCATATACATACATACATATATCTATCTTCTCACTGCAATACCGTGTTTGGGGATCTTCCGGAGGTATCCAATACAATTTCAAACAAATCACCTTCAGACTCCCCATCAAAATCCAATGCTTTGGTGTGACTACAGGTGTTGTGGCCACTTCTGGTCGTACTTCGATTTAGCCACTGTGAATCAATTCTTCCCATTGAGAAAAGCTCTCTGCTGTCTTCATACCCCAAAGCAGGGGAATTTACAAGAGGGCCAATGAAGCAAGGATTTGGAGTTCTTTGTGCGTTTGCAGGTGCGTATCTGAAGACGCTTTGTCCAAAATTAACTAGAACCAGGGTGTCATCGTTTGCTGCCATTGTTGGATAGAGTGGAGTCCCAAATTCCTCAGATTTGCAATTAATCACATGCACAATTTCTGAATCTACTGTAAAAAAGACCTTTCTCTGGCTTGGATTGTACCCGCAACCAATCACCTTGTCTGTTTTTCCCCATTCTTCCTTTTCAGATTCGAAGACAAGTTTAATTCCTGAAAATAAAAAAGAACATAATCAAACAATAATAATCCACATGAATAAATAAAATTTGGTGTGCAATTTTTTTGGCCTCATGGTTGGTGGGTGAGAAAACAATTCATTTTCAGCTATCCAGTTCCATATTGTTTATGCTCATTTCACATCTGGAAGTGATTACTACTGTTCCATTAATAGACAATGCCCGAGGTGTACATAAATTTGAGCGAGCTTTTGACTTTTTAGCCTTGTTTTAACGTGGTTACTGTGGATAATACAAGGAGAAGAGAACTTACCGTCAAGAAAAACAGAACCATTAGAATTGAAACCAATGGATCCCGGATAGCTGCCGGGAAGCTTTACGGGGAGAGAGCCTCCTCTGGTAAGCCCCACTGACAACATAATAGCTTCGCTTTTGCCGTCGTCTTTGCCACCAGGTCTCAATTCTTCTAACTTCTTGTTGCCATGAATACTTGTGACATGAATTAGAGATTCCGAATTTGCTTTCGCGCTGGAACTTTCTTGTATGAGTTTGGCCTTCTCGCCTTCCATCTTAATTTTAGTTTTACCAAATGGGTCGTGATCATCTTCTTCAGAAGACAAGACTGTGATTTCAAAATAGGCTTCTTGAGGGAAAGAAGAATTTCCTAAAGGAGGACCTGGCAAAGGTAAAGCTGCTCTAATTACAGAGGACGCGGCCATAGAAGAATGATTCGAATTGGCCTTCTTTAAACCAGAATTAAGCCTAATTTTCTGCATGAAATCGGCTGATCCCTGACATACTTCCCAACTTATGTCCACCTCCATTTCTCTCCCGCGATCACCAGCTGCACAGGCACCCAACAGCGCTGATCGGGTTGATCTAATTGGTGGAGACGACTTATAGGAGGATGTTGCGAAACCAAATCGTGACCATCCATTTTCGACAGCATCAGTGATGAGAGAAGGATGATCAGCCCAGCTGAACAGAGGTTTCGACGAAACCTCCCGTCGAAACACATAGTAATTCGTTCTTCTCCTACTGTCAAGATCAAGATGGTGATGATGAAGACTCACATGGTGAAGTTTGGCATTCCCAGTTTGCAAACTCTCGGCTCTTTCCTTGTTGGCGTCTCCCAAATCTTTCCGTTGCCTGGAAGAAGAAGAAAATCGCCAGAGAAACACAAGGAGTACTAGAACACCGACGGACACCGCTGCGGCCACCGTAATTTGTAGCCATCCATGCATCCCTCTTGCAGATTAAATTCTCTCTTGACCTTTCTCTATTTTTAACGGTTGATTAAACAAGAGACGTCACTCTATATTGAATGATATTGTAAAGAAAGAGGATTTCAAGAAGGAGACTTTTATAAGAAGAGGAACAAACTGGGTTGGCAGGGCAAAAAGGGGTGGACTAAGACTGTTTCAAGAAGGCATGAGAGAGAGAGAGAGAGAGAGAGAGAGAGAGAGAGAGAGAGAGAGAGAGAGAGAGAGTTGTATCGATGGGAAGTTGGAAGTCTTCAGAGATAACATTAACACCCTTCTTTATTCCCTCTATTATTAATTAAACCTGAACCGACGCCCTCATTTTCAAAGAGAGAGAGAGAGAGAGGTAGGTCAATGGTCTGCTTGTTAGCCTTTTATAGACTTTGAAATTGTTCGTATTTTGTTGTCTGATACCATGGGGATTGAGAGGAGACAGTAAGGCAATAAAGGGTACCTCAAATTTGGAGACTGTTAAGAAAGCTGAGCAAAATAAGAAACAAAGAATTTTATCGATCGGAACGCTGGTAGTTTTTGGTCGACGGCAGTTAATCCAATTGTTTCAGTGTTTGTTATACCTGTTTCCTTTTTCTTTTTCTTTTTCTTAATTTCATCATATTTAAGCTCAGTGTACCTGGATATTCTTTGATTGACTTGAAACACTACGTGGTATATGGTTTGGTGACTGCTCGAGACTCTCTGCATTGTCAGAAGAGGGGTGAGTTTTGGCATTTTCTCCATCTATTTCTTCGTGTCAGCATTCTATAATTGCAGAGTAATACAAGAATAAAGAGTTAATTATAAAAACAGGGCGGTTTTTAAAGGCAACTTTAAACTTAAATAGACAGTACTTTTGAAGTAATTTGAGTTTGAAAAGTAAGTTTAAAACCATCTGATCTTATAAAAAACCACTCTAATTTAGGCATTAACTCCAAGAATCAACTTCATATATATTTCTCTTTCATATCAAGGAGTTCAAGTTCTGCCTTGCTGAAGGAAAAAAAAAAAAATTACATATGAAACAAAAAAAATATATTATCCAATATAAAGTGGAATCTTGATGCCAACACCATTGATACAAAGGGTACAACCTTGCAAAACTTAAATATATGACAATCAATTGCAATTCACCTACAGTATCCCCACCAAAGTTCAGTTACCTAATTTGTTGTTGGTTATCTCCAATGATGATGATTTAAAAACACAAGAGACAATTATCTAAGCTATCAATTCTCATCCTGAGACCAACCCTTGTGATTAAAATACAGTGCTTCTGGTCTGCTTCTTTGGATCATTAACTTGTAGTTTAGGATGACTAGATGTCATAATTCTAGAGATAATTGTCATTGAATCAAGAAGCAATAACTTTATTAAAGAACAAACAAAAAGGTTGACTATTAATTCATAATAATCAAGGATTCCTTCTAAGCAATTGAAAAAGGGGTCACCCATAGGAGACAACTAAAGAAAAAGGTAGTTGTTGAAAATGTAAAGCATAGAATAGGGGTATTCAGTTACCTACTATGAAAGCACCATTAAAATGCACGCCTATTAACTGCTTGTGAATATGCCAATGAGGAGACAAAATGCTAATCTTTATCTCTCTCTCTCTCTTTATAAGCATGACGCGCAATGGGAATGGTGAAAAAAGATGAATAAGAAGGATAGAGCCACCAACATTGGAGGGGTAGCACACACCTGCAAAAATGAAACCTTTTTTGTGGGCAGTAACAACAAGCCAGGCAAAACCATCTAAGTAAGAGCTCTTTCATCCCATTTGTCCCCTTCTTGCGGACAAACTTCCCGCAGGAAATGATTGGGGGGTGAAGGGTTTCATTGAAAGGGTAATTTGGGACATAAACCAAATAAATAAAATAATTATTACACTCTACCTTTTTGTGGTTTAAATGAAATCAGATAACCTTATTGTAGTTTAAAAGTGAACACATCACCTCTACTAGTTTGAACTTATTTGCAAAATAGATAAAAATCGTTAAATTTAATTAAAATTTTGTTATAAGAGTATTTTTATCATTTTAACTCTGTAAAATAGAATATCAAAAAGACAATTTGATAAACTAACACAAAAAGCCTTTCGAAAAATTACCATTTATTTTGACATAAAAAAGTAAAATTATCTTTTTAATGTTTTAATTTGAAGGGACAAAATGACAAAAATACCTCTATTATAGAATTTTTGTTAAATTCAACGTTTTTTTATTTATTTTTCAGATAAATTCAAACTACATGCAGGTCATGTGTTCACTTTTAAACAACAAGATGATCATCTAATTTTCGTTCAAACAATAAGAAGGTAAAATATAATTATACCTAAATAAAAGCAAGGCATGTCAGCATATATCAATCATGCATCACCCACTCTGGAATTTGAGGGCCTGAGCCCAAAACTATAGCTTCTGGACCAGGGGTGAACTGTCCGATGATGGCAACAGCCAAAACCCAAACGAGAGAATTTGTTTTAATGGTTTTTCTTTCTCTTTCTTTCCCTTTTTCTTTTTCTTTTGTTTTTCTTCCCGAATTTAGGATCAAAATGGGAGAGAATCTATTTACCGAATGGTTCAGTACGCAGCATTTGCAACGTTGGTATGCCTCCAAGAGGAAAGGAAGGAGGGGAAGAATCGACGAGGAATCCAGAAAATCCGGAAAGATGGAAAACAGGGGAGTTGGATTGAAATCAAAACATTTGTAGGACATAGAGGCATTCTTAGAACTGTCTGCTCAGGACATATTGGTCATCTACTCTCTGTTTCTTCACTGTGCTGCCTTGGAATTCAAAGAGACTGTTTTTTCTCGCGGAACTCAAACCTACCTTTATTTCAGGTTCCCAGCTTTCATTTTGGGGGAACCCCTTTGTTTGTTCCATTAATTGAAGCCTTTTATTTTCAAAACCTGTTTGAGACTTCTCTTAGGCTCTCTGCATACATCAAAAAGAACAAAAATTTATGAACAAATGTTAGAAATTTGAGCTTATCAATGAACAAGAAACCAATTCACCCCACTCCTACATAGTCGATTGTAAACTCGTAAAGTGAAAAATAAAATTTTTTATTAATATTTTATTTACTGTAAAAAATTAAACCCAAAAAAAGATTAAAAAATTGAATTTTAAAATAATAAAAACAACAAAAATAGAATTGATACAAAGGAGCTTTAATTTTTTTTTTTTTTGGCTGAGCAGATCTTTAAGATTCAACTATTAAGAGAGAGTTTCTTTGAACTTTAAAAAAAAAAAAAACAACCCTATGTTCTGGTGCTGCAGTATATTCCTTGTTATATGTTTGGCATATGAACCATATCCGAGGCTAAACAGTGTAGTCTGCGGTCTATTGGCCGCTGGATGATAATATTTGCAGCCTCATCATCATCATTTCCTTACCCTACTTTTACTATCCAAAATATCTTACGGGCCTCTCTGGGTCTAGCGTCTGCAAGTAAGCCACTCTCTCTCAGCACACTGAAACTACCGAGTGATTGATGAAGTACAGAAAACGAGTTATGAATCCTCTCTGCAATGCAACTGAAGTTCTTCCCCTTAAATCCGCTTCTCCTTCATTGACTTTTCTTCTCCCCTTCCATAAAATCAATCCTCAGATCCCCCAGCATGGGCTCATCAATTCCTTCAACTTCAAAACCAAGTTTGCCCTCATATTTAAACCCCAATTACGAAGCGATTCGTACCCACGCCGGCGTATCAAAGCTAGCGCGGCCGACCATGCCGCGTCGGCCGCGATGTCCGAAATCGACATGGTGAGGACCAAAGAAGGCGTGTACGCGGCCAAGCCCAAGAAAGTGGTGGTTCTGTGGGACTTGGACAACAAGCCCCCCCGAGGCCCGCCGTACCAGGCGGCGATAGCGCTGAAGCAGGTGGCGCAGCAGTTCGGCGAGGTCGTCGACATCTCCGCCTACGCCAACCGCCACGCTTTTATCCACCTCCCCCACTGGGTCCTAGAGGAGCGCCGCGAGCGGCGCCACCTCGACATCCTCGAGCGCAAGGGCGTGGCGGCGCCGTCCGAGCCCTACGTGTGTGGCGTCTGCGGCCGCAAGTGCAAGACCAATCTGGACCTGAAGAAACACTTCCGGCAATTGCACGAGCGGGAGCGACAAAAGAAGCTCAACAGAATGAAGTCGCTGAAGGGAAAGAAACGGCAGCGCTTCAAGGAGAGGCACGTAGACGGTAACCACAAGTACACGGAGGCGGCGAAGACTTTGATCACCCCAAAAGTCGGGTACGGTCTAGCCTCGGAGCTGAGGCGTGCCGGAGTTTATGTGAAGACGGTGGAGGATAAGCCACAGGCGGCGGATTGGGCGCTGAAGAGGCAAATGCAGCACTCCATGAGTCGGGGGATTGATTGGTTATTCTTGGTTTCGGACGATTCAGACTTTTCAGAGATGTTGAGGAGGGCTAGGGAGTCGAATTTGGGGACGGTGGTTGTGGGCGATTGGGACAGGGCATTAGGGCGGCATGCAGATTTATGGGTTCCATGGATTGAGGTTGAGAATGGGGAGATTTCAGAGAAGGATCTAAAGCCGAGGACTAGGAGGAGAAGCGAATTCGTAGAGAGAGATAATGGCTCGTTTTCAATTACTCAATTGGACGGGGAAGTTGGAATTGAGGGGAAGTTGGATAGTGTAGTTGACGATCTTGTCACAGTGAGGACTGACTTTCACAAATTGGAATCATCCGCATTTTCTGAAGAGGAAGAGGAAGAGGACTGGATAGGTGAGGAAGTAAATTGGAATTACGATGAAGATGGTGATTTCTTTTCGGATAGCGAGGATGAGGAAAGAGAAGAGGATGATGGTTACTTTTGATACAGCAAAGTTAATCAGATTACAACTTGCGTGTCGGTTCCATTCCATTCTGTGGATAACAGAGATGCTCTGGGACACCATATAAGGAAAATGAGGAGATGGAAGAATTGACGAAGCAGCCATTGCATCAGAGTAACTAATAGGATGGATGATCTTTACATGTTTCTTGAATGTAAAGTTTTGGTTGTTTAGGAGTTCTCTTGGAATTATGTGCATGATCAAATGTATATGATTGGCCTCTGCATTTGGAGGTCCAAATTTGTTTTCTCCTCATAGACAGTATACTCCCACCAAAGAATTGCTCAGTTTTCAACTTCTTATTGTGAAAGCTGATACTCTCGGTATGCTTCATTTTATCTCTCATATATGGTGGAGTTTATTAGTAATAACCTGACATTATTCCTTAGTTTGTGTATGACTGAATTTGTAGTACAAAATATATTCTTTCATTGACACAGAGTTCGGGGCTTGCCACTGAGTCTCATCCTCGGTAGAAATATAGATGATGGCCAAAATGAATTGTTGTTGAAGTTATGAGATAGACATGATAGTATATGCATTGATAAAAGATCTGATCATATATAGAGTCGAATGGCAAGAGAGAATTCCTGTAGCTGAGCTGAAGTATTTGATTTAGAGCTAGGAGTCTTTTGACTTTCGTTTAGAGCTATATTGATCATGGCCAAAAGGTATTTGATTTAGAGCTATATTGAGCAATGAGTTTTTGATGTCATCTAGCTTTCTTGATATAATTATGCTTGGAGTAATTACAGTTGTAGAAGTGGAATAACATATTTTTATTTTATCCAATCTTCTTGCTTTTAGGTTTATATGAAACCTTGGCTGACCAAGTACTGTTATCATTGTTCATATTATGTGGCTTACTGAAACTTTGTATTGAGTGCATGTATGATGTATTAGCTCATTAAGTCTCTTGTGATTTTGTGCTGATGACCGGGCAAATTGCGCATGATGGTGTTTGAGTCAGTCTATTGCTCTACAACAAAGTCTGGAGGACATGAGGCAGACAATTGTTCTTAGCAAAGGATATTTGAAACTGAGATCAGAGGCTAAGATTGTATGTTTTGCGTTAACTGTCATCTACTTGTTATCTAACCCCTTTATAAGATTTGCTCCTTGTTCCAATTAGGTGGCAGACATTTTTATTTTTTGTTGGTTCAAAGGAAGTTCTTTCGTTGTTGCTTAGATTTGGAGAAACAGAACGTTTATATTATCGTTGAATTTTAAATGATAAAAATTGTTTTATAACAGGTAATGCTAGAAAAATTGAGCTAAAAGTTGTGTCTTGTGTTGTTGTGAACTAACTTGTATTTATAATCTTGTGGTGTCAAAGGATATGGGTTCTGTTTTGCTTATACTAAGGTTAGTTTGTGCAAAAGAAAAAAAGAAGATATAGAAGTTGACAGCCTTTGGGCATCAGCCATTGATTGCAAGGGCATAACTATTCCAGTTCTGCCTTCTCAGCTCCTCAAGAAATGTAAATTTGGGTGCGGTTATCATCATTTGTGATATAAGATTTCACACAGTTCAGACAGTGCAGTTCAAAGCAACGCATATTGACTACCTAATTGACATACTTACCTTGCCTACTTCTTATTCTTGTTAAGGGAGTATTTGGCCTTTCTTTAAAGCTGATCATACATTTCTGGATTTTTGTTCCCTTGGTCTTCTAATACATAGAAGGTATATAAATAATTATTATTATAAGGAGGTAGGAATGTATGGAGTTGCTATCTGTTGTTTTGACCATAGACTGCTCTAAACTATGAAGAGGACAGACTTCATAAGTCTATGTTAATGCTAATACACGTGCAATCTTAAGTAGAATATTATAGTTTTATCGTAGAAAGTGATTTGGCTCAAAGTTCGTCTGTTTTTGAAGAAAATATACTTTGGCAGTTAATTTTGTGGTTGGATGAAGCATCTAAAGTTACAGTTGGTAGGTTGGTACGCCTTTTTGTCGAAGTGTTTCCATGATATCAGATAAGGTGGGGGAGCCAGCTTTCTTTCCAAAATTTGGCCCTTTTCAAATGATTGAGGGAGCTGCATTGTATAATTTTGCAGGAATACGGAATTTGTCATCTGCAGAGTACCAATAGTTTTATATTCTAAAGCGGTACTTTCCTTGATCTATTACAATCAGATGCTTAACGAAGAATGATATTTCTTGGTTTTGTATTTACAGCCCTTTTCATCCAAATTTACTGCCTTCATATGTATGCTTGGTTATTGCACAACCAGTTACAAATACCCAGGAGGTTAGGTTTCCATGTTTAATCAACGTTGGGATGATAAACTTTAAAGCATCATCCAAATGTTGTGACCTTGGGCTCATATGGGGCTTGTCAGATTTCCTTTCGTTATTTTTAAGCATTATGGTTTTATCAATGGGGGTTCCTTTTAATTTTGCCCGTCATGGCTAGGAGGAAATTGCAGTTCCATGTAAGTAGGATCTGATAAAAAACGGTTCAGCACATATTTAGCTATTTTATATACCCGGAATTGTCAATAAAATTTTCGGTTTGCTTCTTTTATTATTATGGGTGCTCTAAAGTCTAGGTAGCTGCAGTTCCAGCCGAAAAGATTCTAAGCCACTGTCCCAATAATTAGGTAAATGTCACAGAAAACCTTATCATTGCGGTTTTGACGAGTCTAGCAGGTAGCAGCTTAGTGGGTTCATCTCTTGATTTGATGCAGGTGTAAGCAAAGCTTCCCCCTCGCCCCACCGGCTGGGGAAGGCCGACAACTACACGATAGGAAAGCCTGCTTCCCAGTGGGAGGTCTGCATCATGGAGGGTTTGATGGCCTCTAAGAATATATGGTTAAGGTGCTCGTGCTCTGAAGCAACTACTACTCACTTTAGAGATGACGATGCTAACTTTCTCTTTGGAATTTCGATCAGTAACAGGATTTTGCATTGTCCTTGGTACTTGGTTGTCCATGAACTATATTTGTTGATTAAGACATCTACAACCTATTTGGCTGTAGCTCAGGTGGTAATGGGTCAGAGTGTCCGACCCATAATAGGAAATTCTATTAGAAATTTGAAGCTCGCTTCCCTTTAAAACTTACTTTTAGAACGAAGATGAAACACCCTTGAAATTTGAAGGTAAACTTCTAAAAAAATGTTAGAGAACTGATTCACCAAGTTGTGAGAGGAGAAAAAATGTCTTGTGAGAAGAGAAAAGATGTTGTGGTGTTCCTTGAGTACGAAATAATTTTTCTAAGAGGATATGTTCTTTATTGTTCTTTTGTGAGTGGCTTATTATTAAGCCTTTTAGGCCCCAAAAGATGCTCTTCAGTGCGTTAATACTGGCCGGTCAGGCTTTGTTTGTATATATATATATATATATATTATCAGGTGAGTTCCACAAGAAAAGGAAGGGTGGTCATGGAAGCAAAAGGCCCGCCGCCCACCTGAGAGCTCATCTTCAGCTGCAATAAGTTTAATAGATGGGTTAACTGGGACGACGAGCTTTGAGATCGCCCGCCTAATATTATTTTTGGGTAACTGCATGAACGGAAGTCCCTTCTAATATTATTGTCATGATTTAAAAATAGACATATAACTTAATGTTTAGTTTGGATTGAACTGTAAAATAGATTAAATTATTAATATTTAAAATTAAATTTGATTGTCATATGGGCAATTTCTTCAATTTTTCTCTTTAACATGGACCATTGAAAAGAAAATTTTACTTTTTTATGTCAAATTAAAAAATTTACGTGTTCACTTTTGAATTACACATGGTCATATGTTCTTGTTTGAACAAAAATTACATGACTTATTGTGATTCAAAAGTGAACACTCAAGTTTGAACTTATTTATAAAATAGATGGAATCATGACAAGTGAAACAACTCAAATTTTTTTGCGTAATTTTTTAACATAAAAAGGTAAGATTGTCGTTTTGATGATTCATTGAGAGATGAATAATGAAAATACCTTTATGGCATAATCACTGTTAATTTTAATGACTTTTATTTATTTTGCAATTAACCTAAAAAAACTAAGTAATTACGTGCTTACTTTTAAATAGAGGTGGACATTAATCGGACCGAACCAATTTTACACTAAAAATAATTTCAATCGGGCCTAAAATTAAATTGCAAACCCATCTCATATAAAATTTACATTCCCAAACCAACCCATTTAACTTAAAACTTGTTTCATAAATAATTTTTTTCCCTAAAATGTAGTTAAATATAATCACTATTGTAACTTAAAAAGAGGGCGCATGTGAGCTCTTTCTAAATAGGATAAATAATTAGATAGGGAAAAGAAATAAAGTCCATCTTTAAGCCAAATAGCATATCGATTCTCCCTTCATAATTTCCACTTCCTGTATTTATCATTTCGGGGCGGTAAGTCAATGCCATTTCACACCACTCATTCATCCACCGCCGACGGCGACCTAACCCCCTCTATCTCTCTCACGGACTTGAAATATATTATACATTAATTTACGCACACAACCCAACTCTCTCCCTTTCAATTTACCCCGCTAATTTTCGTCAACTTGTCAAATAGCCGCAGCACAAGTCATCCTCATCACCTGGACAAACCAAACAAATATGATCCAAGTTCTCGGTTTGTTTCCAATTTTTGTTTTTCTATTTTCTTTTGAAATTCAGTTTAACATAAAAAGGTAAAATTGTTTTCTTAATTATTTAATAATACAAAAAGACTTTATGACGAACAAATATTCAGTAATGGTAAGTTAATACTAACTATTGTTACTAAAATTAAAATATTATAATGGGAAACTCGCCGTGTAACTACACACTGAGTAAAAGACCACGACGAAAAGTAGTGTTTTTTTTTCTTTTATGACACAATTATAATTAATCTTAGTAATTATTACATATTTTACCATTGAACTCAAATCACAACCAGTATGTGTTCACTTTTTACAAAAAATAATATTTTACAAATAAAAAATTCATACAGAATGTATATGCGGTTAAATAAGTGTTATTCACTTTAAAATTAAATACTCAACATGATGATTCTTAATTATAGAAATGTCATTGTCACATCATTCTAAAAAACTTTTTGTATAATTTTTTTTGAAAGAATAACATTTTGCTTATAAAAAAAAAAAAGGTTAGCTGTGATTTTCGCTAAATTGTAATCATGTTAAAAAAGAATGGTTAATTACAAATACACTTCCTGAACTATAACTCAGTATCACTAAACCCCTTAAAATTTAAAACGTACACATTGACCTCCTAAATTACCAATTTATATCAATTAATACCTTTTCTTAGCAATTCGTTAGAAAAATGAATGAAAATTTGTTACATGTTCATAAAAGTATGGTTTTATATCTAAATTGATCTTCTCTTACTATAATAATTGTCTAATGACTGAAATATCTCTTAAAATGACAAGTAAATATGGAGACAATACAAGGATTACTTTAGTTATTAGATAATTATTATAAAAAAAATATATAATTTAAGTATAAAATAAATTTTTGTAAATATATACAAATTATATAATAAGTTTACATCTACTCTCCTAATATATTACTATCACAAAAAGAATTAATTGACATAAATTAATAGGTTAAGTTTTAAAATTTAAAAATAGATAGTGGTAATGAGTAATAAATTAACGGTGTGGTTGTAATTAACCGTAAAAAGAACTACAAATTACTTGGAGTATCGGCCTCGTTAAGAAAGATAGAGAAACAGGGAGGAGAGAGAGGAACGGGACCAATGGATTGTGTCGGCCAGTTTTGGACTTATCTTTTAAGGAAGATCAACGTGGCAACCATGGCCAAACGACAGACTAGCAGGCAAGTATGCGCCGCTGCCCATGCACTCACTCCTCTATACATATTCATACATACGTATACATATATATATCTAGATAGACCATACATATAAACCACCTACATGTATATATTCACACATCTATATATTTATCAGCTGGGCTTTGAGGGAAGCGTTTTGTGAGACAGAATCTGCTTTAGGTTTTGCAACTAATTATTCCATTTTGGAGAGAATTTTTCACAAGAGCTCTCTAATGGAAGGTGGAGAGTGTTGTTCAGGCACAAGCATAGAGAATCGCAAGCAGAGACGCCGCCAACAAGAGAAGCCGTATAGAGGTATAAGGATGAGAAAGTGGGGGAAGTGGGTAGCCGAGATTAGAGAACCCAACAAGAGGTCCAGGATTTGGCTCGGCTCTTACTCCTCCCCGGTGGCGGCGGCTCGCGCCTACGACACCGCCGTTTTCTACCTCAGAGGCCCTTCCGCGAGGCTGAACTTCCCGGAACAAATAATCGGAGAAGACAAGCTTCATGACATGTCCGCCGCTTCGATACGGAAGAAAGCCACCGAAGTCGGAGCTAGGGTTGATGCTCTCGAAACCGCCTTCCACCATGCATCGCCGCAATCTAATTCTGGCCGAATCTCAGTGAAGCCCGACTTGAACGAATACCCAAACCCAGAAAACTCCGATGATGAGTAAGTGTCGACGGACAAGTAAAGAGAACACAGGAAATTTATAGGGTTTAATTCGATGTGTTCGTGTGCGAAACAGAAGTCTTAACATGATCCAAAGCGAATTGTGTTAGATTTTAGGGAAGCTATATATATATATAGTTGTATCGAAATAGAGGCCTAACGGCAATTGCACTTACAGATGGATATGGATTTGTTTTTTTTATATATATATAATTTGTTCAATTTCTTTTGCCTTGAATTTCCTGTTTAAGTATCATCTGAATGAGTTAGTTTTTGGGTAATTGGAGGAGCAAAAGAGGGTGGCCATGGAATGAGGGGATAAAGAAAGAAAGAAAGAAAGAAATAAACAGGGATGGCCTACATTCTCAGTTGCCTAACCAGTAGATAAGAAGAGATAAGGTAGAAGAGTTCGGTATCCGAACAGGTATTTGTGACGTCGCTGTGGACACCACGCCACAAGAGAGAGAGAGAGAGAGAGAGAGAGAGAGAAAGAGAGAAATGGTTGTGGTCCTCAATCAGGGAGGTTGTCGCCGTCATGAGATGGTGGAAGGTGTGGAAAGGTTGTCTTCTCTAGTGGGTGGTGCACCATGGGGAGAGGAGTTGGGCGGTGAGTGTTTTACTGTTTTTTCTGTTCTTATGTGATTTCAATCTTAAAAACAGTAGTAAGAGCATCTAATTAAAATATACTTAAAAATTCTATTCTCTATTTTAACTAATCATTTTTTAAAAAATATTTTAACCATAGTCTCTATTTTCATAATTTTTTTAAACAATTATCTAAAAAAAAGAGAACAAAAAGTGAAGAGAGATTTGTGAAATAATACTACATAAAATTTAGTGAGTCAATATTTAGAGAGCCAAAATCAGATTCTCTAAAATAAAATGTCATAGAGAGTTATTTGAGAATTATTTTTGAGGTTTGACTTTTTAAAATAGTTAAGAGAGTCTCTTAAAAATGCTTAATATTAACATTTTTAGGTATCAAAAAAAAAACAGTGAAAATTGAATTGTGTACCATTTTTCACGAAGTTATACAAAAAAAAATTTGTTTATAGCCTGATAAGTGCTTTTCATAGTAAACCATAACGAATGATTTCTTAAGAAAGTGCATTCTGACGAGATTTTTCACTAATTTTAACGTAGTAATGGCTAGAATTTTCGATAGTTTTATTTGTAGAATGGTAAGTTTAATTGATGTCGGGGTTCATTGACATATGAGCATTTTGGCCCCCGTATATAAAAAGTTACTACACTATCTGTAACCATTTTGGCTAAGAAAGAAGAAACCCTCTCAAGTTCTCTCACACAAAGGTAAAGAAGAATGGAGATTTTACTGACACTTTATTTGAAATTTGAATTTTCAGTTAGAAAGTTAAAAAAAAAAAAAAATGTGATGAAAAAGAGAACAAAATTACTTTTATATTTTATTTTATTTTCTTTCACCTTTTTTTTTTTATTGAAAATCTGAGTTTCAAACGAAGTGTAAAAGAATTTCTTTTCAAGATACATATTCATGAAACCCTTTTCCCCTTATATACACCTTATTCTAATTAACTATACTTGGTTACTACACTATCTGTTACCATTTTTGGCTAAGAAAGAAGAAACCCTCTCAAATTATCTCACACAAAGGTGAAGAATGGAGATTTTACTAAAAGAATATCTTTCAAGATACATATTCATGAAACCCTTTTCTCCCTATATAGATCATATTCTAATTAACTATACTTGGTTACTACACTATCTGTTACCATTTGGCTAAGAAAGAAGAAACCCTCTTAAGTTCTCTCACACAAAGGTGAAGAAGAATGGAGATTTTACTAGGAGAATATCTTTCAAGATACATAATCATGAAACCCTTTTCACCTTATATACACCTTATTCTAATTAACTATACTTGTAATCGAATTATAGTTGCTCATCTTATCTAAAAACTGCTCTATCTGTTATACAACTAAACATCATAACAACCCTAAGCTAAATAACTGTCCAGCTAGCAGCCAATTACATTATGTTCAGTCCAGCTCAGCATCGTCTCCTTCAATTCAGTTTGGCATCTCTAGGTTAGCTCGTAACAGTATTAGTGCCTTAAAGTTACACTCTTTGTTTAGAGTTGACCTGGCCTATGCATGATCATTGATCTGTAAGGAAACCGATTGCCAAACTTTGTTTAGGTGCTAATCAATCTACTTTTTACTATTGGGTTGTTCTTTTTCTATGGTTTATTTATGGCGCCAAATCTTCAGCTGCCTAACTGTACTCCACCAAAATTTTGACTTTTTAATCACTTTTTAAAACGAAATAGCATTCCTCATTGTTTAATGCTTTGTAGGTTGGATTTTCTTTCTGCAAAACTATTGCTATTCAAAGATAACAGCAGAGGTTTCGGAGGAACTGCTCATATTATCTAACCCTTTGGTCAGGTCCAAGGCATATCTTCACGACTAATGAAAAGTCGTACGTATGTCTACTTCTTATTGTTTGAACACAAGTGTTTCGAATTCTTAGGATAATTGTTCTCCATGGAGAGATGTAACAGAGTATAATCATACTATTTTGGTGAAAAAATTAAACAAATACACCACGTGGGCAAAATAAAATAAATTTGGCCTTGGGATCAAGAAATCTTGCAAAAAAATATTTTTTTTGTTTGGTCAACTGAAATGAATTCAAATACAATATAGTTTGATTAAAATTTAGATAGTTATTAAACAAAAATGAATAAAAAACAAAAGAAAAGATAATCATTAAGCAAAGACTTTAATATAAGATAAGGTGTGTGCATCAAATACATTCTTACACATGTATCTAAGTGTTTTTAAAGTGAAGAGATTCGATTTACATTCTCAAAACATGGCACATACAAGCATAAAGTGAGTATTCAAATCCGCCCGTAATCGATTGGCCAGGCCAGCATGACTGCACTGCACCAATTTGAAGGCACAAATACACCAAGCAATTCAGGTTTGATGATATCATACTTCATTATGATATGACCCTTGTTTAGTTTTATAATGGCCTCATTATGAAGCTTTTTTGTTTTTAAATTCACAACCAATTCCGATTGTATTTACTCCCTCTTCTCTGATATTGCCCAGTGGTTGTTCATATAATAATTTAATATTTCTATTTCCCAAAAAGCAAAACCATCTATAAAATAGAATAGCGAGAGTTCAAGTGCTAGACATAAACCAAAAAATAATCAAATTTGCAAATAATTCTCCACTTGGATGAGACACTATACCCACAGAATGCAACCAGAAGTAGAGGAACAAAAAATGAAACAGAATAGAACAACATGCCTTAAGCACCTGTAAGTTGCCTAATAAACATCTTAATTAGGAACGCGTATCTTATGCTAATTCAAATCCACAAGAATTTCTTTTTCTCGCAAATATTGCTATAAGAAAAACATTTCTTAATGGCTTATTTAAAAAGGAAAAGGTACACATAACAATTTAAGTAAAGAATAGTTCAGTCTAATGAACTGCTATATTAAACAAAGGCAGCTGTTCAGAAGGATACCATGCTTGGTAAATTACCCATAAACATTGCCAAACCATAGTAATAGAGAAAAAGGAAAATAGATTACAGAAAAAGAGAAAAGGAATGAAAACATAACTTCTCTTCATTCACAAGAAACCTTTTTCCACTTGCCTCAGCCAAAAGAATCCAACCAGGATATAAGAACTTATTCAATATTTAGGGCTACAACAAATTTTTTTCTTTAGCCATTACAACAAACTAAGAATACCCAAGTTTTGTCGTAGCATTTCTGATCTTAATAATTCCTTTCACATCCTTTAGTTAACAAATACAAGTTTTGTTCTACACCTATACAGTAAACACATTCGTTACATATACAAGTTTTGTTCTTAAGTATTCCGGTTATAATGGGTATTCAAATCAAAGAAAGTCATCCAAGAACAGCAACAATGGGACCTTTCAGCCAGCATTCGCCTAATTTTAAACTTGTGGCCTTGTGATATTGGTTACACATGATACCCTATTGCTGGATGTGGAATAGTTTCATTTTCGAATTGTGGCGTGTTCAGACTTCAACATGCAAAACAGGAACATTTATCGCGTAAAGCAAAAAAGAATAAATACATAATTCCCAAATGCTATAACAATTGCATGCTTACAGAAAAACAGACTGCATCGTGCAAGGAATGAACACTAGCATGATAGAGATTAAAGTGACATACCTCTTCTTTCTTTTTGGTGGCTATATAAAGTTACCCTTGACCATGATGGCGCATGATGCGTTTGCAACTTAGTGTTTATTCAATGTAACATTGTGGATCTTCACACACAGGAACACCTCCAAAGACAATGTTACCTTGTTACATTGAATGTATTCAAAGTATTCGAGTCAAGCAAAATTAGGTCACAATCCAATGTCAATAACAAGGCATTGCAGATGAGGACATGCCAGCAGTACTGTAGTAAGTTTTAAGCTTCAAAGAAAAAAAATTAAGTGTGTTTTCCTTTGTGTGTGTAGTAATGTAATTTGTTTTCCTCACCTGAAAAACTCAAATATGGACATGACACTTCATTGTGAGTAGTGTTGTTAAGGCGACCACAGTGCTGGTGCGGTGGAGGATGGCAGCAATGGCATCAAATTACATCTTATTAAGTTTACAATTGAAAATTCTAGACGAGTATCATAAATCATTTCAAGTTTTTTGAAGCTAAGATTTTGTTTAAAGGAAGATGTTATTGGGAAGGAAATTGTAGAGTTCACATAGGAGAGGAAAATCTGTCCGCTCAAACCAGCCATTTATTCTTCCAGGCAAACACTGAACAGGAAAGGGAACTTGTAGTGACACTCGTGCAGTCAAATATATATGGGAGCCCCTCAATCAGGATTTCAAATACAATATTAAAAAATAACGGGTGAATAATATTCCGCTAAATGAAAAAATATATATATATATATATGTGGTCATGTCAACATAAATGTCTCCGAAGATGGATTTGCAGGATGATATGTGGAAAGGAATTAGAAGCCAGAATGGCTAATTTTTGTTCAAAGTACATTGTAACAAATAAAATATGATAGCTTGGGTTATATAATACACTTCGAAGAAGCCAAAGCACACAAAAGCAGATGCCCAAAACCTCATAACTCACGAATTTTCTCTAAAAACGTGGTATCAGACCTCATTTAACTTATTTTTTCTGCATTTGTTATCCTGCAACATTAAGTACATATCACTTCCAAGTTGGTGACCTACTAGACAGTTCTCATTTTGACTTGGAACATGCTTTTCGAGGTTCCAAATCTCCTTGTCATCCTAAACAATTAAACGATAAAGAGTCAAAAAAAAAAAGAAGAAGAGGGTCATACTACAGTTTTAACTCAGATTAACACATCTCTAACAAATAGAGTTTTCTGTAATATGGTTTACTTGAAAAATCCAACCACTGTAATTAAGCAAAGGTCATTACGTAGTGGGTGGAGAACAGTGATAAATGGTAAAAGTAAAAGAATATGTTCTCTGGCAACAAAAATGCAGCAAATATGTGTACACATGTTAGTACACTGATATTTCACATAGGAGGGTGGAGAACATTGAGAACTCCTACAAATTTCATAGGTCTGACAGGAAAACACCAGGGGCATTGTTTATATATAGCATTATCATATATTACTGTGGTCATACTCACTCTACTGTTGGGTGGAGAAGAATGTTCAACCACTTGTGGTGATTGAATTATAAACACTCAAAGGTGTAAAATACAACTAAGAATCACTCTTTTATTCAACTCTAAATTTTAGAGAGAACTCTCATTCTTTATTTCTCTCTCTAACTCACTTCTCCTCTTTCTTATTGAATTGATACAATGATACAAATGACACTCCCTATTTATAGATACAAGCTAAGGTGTGAATACATGGTGTGAAAAGAACAAATTTCTTCTTCCATGTTAGGTACTCTTTAACAATGGTAGGTATTCTTCAACCATGGAGGTTCCTTCTAGATGGTCAAGTTTACAATTTCAATTTTACTTTTCAACATCCCCCCTTAAACTTGACTCTCCTGCCTTTGTCATTCTGAGTATTGTCTTCAATCTTGCAAAGTTATCATGCTTGAGTGACTTTGTGAAAATATCAGCTATCTAATCGTAAGTTCTGCAAGAAATCAATTCCACTTCCTTGTTCTTGACATGCTCCCTGATGAAATGATATCAAGTATCAATATGTTTGCTTCTCTCGTGAAATACTAGATTCTTCGCAAGAGCAATCGTTGATCAATTGTCGATGTAAACCTCTGTGGGATCATCTTGTGGAAATCCCAAGTACTTCAAAATATTTCTGATCCAGATCCCATGACAAACAGCTGAGCTGACAGTAACATACTCAGCTTCGCATGATGACAGCGTTACAATGAGTTGCTTCTTTGATGACCATGTAAATATTGTAGCTCCCATAAAATATGTGAATCCATTCATGCTCTTTCTTTCATCAAGATCTCTCCCCCAATCGCTATCTGAATAACCAATAAGTCTGTTATCTCCAGTTGATGAATAGAACATACCATCACTGATGGTACCCTTAACATAACAGAGTATCCTTTTTGCTGCATTTAGATGGGACTAGTCAGGAGTCTCCATGTACCTGCTGACTAGTCCAACTCCATAGAGTATATCTGGTCTGGTACAAGTTAAGTACCTCAAGCTTCCAACCAGGCTCTTGTAATAGGTAGGATCAACATCTCCTTGCTCGCTCTTTCTCAACTCTAATCCTGTTTCAACCGGAGTTGTCACAGGGTTGCAGTTTTCCATTCCAAACTTCTTTAGGATCTCTTTTACATAATTGCTTTGGGAGATAAAGATTCCCTTCTCACTTTGCACAACTTCTATGCCAAGGAAATGAGCCATTTGGCCTATATCTATCATCTCAAACTCTTTAATCATGCTTTTCTTGAAAGCATCAAACATCACTGGATTATTGCCGGTGAAGATCAAATCATCAACATATAAGCAAGCAATCAGCATGCTGTTGTCTGTCTCCATCTTCATATATAGGGCATGCTCATATGGACATTTCTCAAAACCATTCGCTTGGAAATAATCATCGATCCTCATATTCTAGGCACGTGGAGCTTGCTTCAACCCATAGAGTGCCTTCTTCAGCTTGTACACTCTATCTTCTTGGCCTTTCTTCACGTATCCAAGTGGCTGATCAATATAAATCTCTTCTTTAAGAAAGCCATTCAGAAATGCTGATTTCACGTCTAGCTGGTAAATCTTCCATCTATTTTGTGCAGCTAGTGAAATCAACAATCTGATGGTCTCAAGTCGAGCAACTAGGGCAAAGACTTCACCATAGTCGATCCCTTCCTTCTCCTTGTAGCCTTTGGCGACAAGTCTCGCCTTATATCTTTGGACTTCTCCTTGGGCATTCCTCTTGGTCTTATAGACCCATTTCACACCAATAGTCTTTCAGCCTTTTGGGAGAGTAGTCAACTCCCAAGTTTTGTTCTTCTTAATGGATTGAATCTCCTCATCCATTGATTTTCTCCATTTGTCTTCTTTGTTAGCTTCTTCAAGGCTAACTAGATCACTAGTAAGCAGCAAACAATATAGAGTGACATACTCTTCCATCGGTTCTGTATTTTCATACAAATCAGCTAGGGTACGAGCTTTTCTAAGTCTCATGTCTGAAAATTCAGGCTCGATTAGTGATGGAGCATCATTCCTCCGTGGTGAGTGAAAACTATGTGGAGGTGTCTGATGATCTCTAGGTACTTGTGGCTCAATGGTACATCTCTAGATGTGCTTCACAATCGGAGTCACTTCGCAAGAGTACGAAAGTTGCGCTTGTAGTAAAAACCGGAGGATCCGGTGTCGTTCTCTCCTAAGAGAATTCTACAAATATAGCAACAACGCTCAACTAGCACGGGCACTTATCTTGATGGATTGCAAATAAAAATTCTTTTCTTTTCCTAACATAAAAGAGATCAAAAATATGTTAGTTTTGAGATGATGGTGGTTCAATACTTAATGCAATAACTTAATGACTAATGAAGGCAATAAAATCTAGTTTTATGTAATTTAGGAGAAAAGCTTGGACATGGTTGTTTCGATCCACCAATTCACAACAAGAGTTTCTAATGAGAGGTTTATAACTCAAATAAAAAATCGCACCTTGGATTCTTGATTCGAAAAATATCAACTATAAAAATTTGGGTTTTTATTTGATTGAGCATGAAGAGGGAATCTATGATTGGTACCCCAAAATCAAACCTTAGACATGTGCAATACCTATATCAAACATTGATTTGTGCATAAATATTGCCATGGGGTTATGAATCTAAGTTTTTCTAATGAATCTCATACTAAATCAAATGAAACCATGAAATTTTAAGGATATGTCTTTGAAGTTCATACAACTCATTTTTCACCCTTTGAAGATCTTTGGTGGATCTTCACAACCACATCCAAGGGATATTTAGCTACTAGAGTCCATGTCAAAGAGCATAAAAGAAGAAAAATCTACCATTAAACTATATAAAACTAGTATTTGGTTGCTAAGAAAGTGAGGGAAAATGGCTAGAAAAAGTAGAAAATCATTCACTTCATATATATCAAGCATTCATTTACAATGATCCAAAAGCAATAAATGACAACAATACAAAGCATTAAAGTAAATCTAACTAAAAACCTTACAAAATAACAAAAGACTCCTTTTTGAAGCTCCTTCTCTATCCAATTCTGCAGAAAAAACCCTAACATCTGCTTTGTCCCGTATATACAGCTTTTATACTCTACAGAAAAACAGAGTCTGTACAAACTGATCGATCGGTAGGGCGACTGATCGATCGGTCGATCGAACGCCCGATCGAATAGTGCTGGCGATCGAACGCCCGATCGATCGCAAAATCGACCCCTCTGGAGTTTGCATTTCTGTAGTCTGTTGAGGGAATTCCAACGTCACCGATCGAACGACTGATTGATCTGAAAAACGCCGTCTCTGAGGTTTGCTGCAGAAGGTCGAACAGAGAATCACCGATCGATCGGTGATCTTGCGATCGATCGGCCGATCGAACGTTCCGTGGACCGTTCGATCAGGCGATCGATCGGTCATCCTTAAATTTGCCCATTTGCCTTGGTTTAAGCTCCAATTCCTGTAAGAAGTGTACAAAAAGAGTTTTAATGCATTTTAGGATTTAAAATACTAAATTAACACTGAAATTCAACTAATCAACTAACAATTTAAGCCTAGAGATTACTATTTCTGAGAGTAATCACTCAATAGCCACTTCTCTTGCTTGTGCAGGTTCTTCTGCCTCAAGTGTCAATTTTACATCTCTGGTGGCTTCAGTCTGGTCCCAATTCCAGGATTCATTTTCTTCAAAAATGACATCCCTGCTGAAAATGACTTTCTTGGTGATGGGATTGTACAGACGATATCCCATTGTTCTATCGCCGTATCCAACAAGAATACATTTCTCTTCTTTGTCGTCCAACTTTGTCCTTCTTGCCTCCGGGATCTTAGTGTATGCTATGGAGCCAAACACTCTGAGATGACTCACGCTAGGCTTGTGAGTACTCCAAGCTTCGTGCGGTGTCTTTGTAGCAAGACTCTTGGTAGGACACCTATTGAGCAAATAGACTGCACACAACACCGCTTCTGCCTAGAATCTTTTGGGCATATTTTTATCCTTCAACATGCTTCTGGCCATGTTAAGGATGGTGCGGTTCTTCCTCTCAGCTACGCCATTCAGCTGGGGAGTGTAGGCTGGTGTGAACTGATTTTCAATTCTTTGTTGTCTAAGGAATTCTTGGAAAACTTCTACCGTATACTCTCCTCCTTGATTTGATTGTAGTGACTTGATGTGGTAGCCACTCTGCTTCTCCACAAGAGCTTTGAACTCTTTGAATTTGTTGAACACTTCCGACTTCCTTTTCAGGAAATAGACCCAAGTCTTCCTGCTGTAGTCGTCAGTGAAGGTGAGGAAGTATCGATTCTATCCATTTGAAATGGGTTTCAAAGGACCACATATGTCTGTGTGCACTAACTGGAGCGGCGTGGTAGATCTCCAGTCAACTTGTTTTCCAAAGCTATTTCTATATTGCTTGCTCAGAACACAGCTCTCACATATCTCATTCAGATGGTAAATGTTGGGTAAGCCGTACACCATCTTCTTGCTTCCTAACTGCTTCAAACTTTCAAAATTTAGGTGTCCATACCTCAAATGCCATAGCCAATCTTTGTTGTTGATGATCGCACTGAGACACTTTGGTGTGTCGTGATGGATGGCGAGAGAGAACATCCAATTCTTCGCCATATTGACTCGAATGACCAGCTTCCCTCGAGTGTCTGAGATTAGCATCTGCTTGTTTCTAAGGCTAATCTGGTAACCTTTCTCCATGAGCTGTCCTAAGCTTAAGATGTTGGTGTTCATGTCTGGCACATAATAGACATTGGAGATGAAAGCGTGATCTCTACCCTTCCGCTTGATCAGAACATCGCCTTTCCCTCGGACTGGAACTTTAGAGAGATCGCCAAATGATATCTCTCCTTGAACTTTCTCATCAAGTTCAGTGAACAGGTTTTTTCTACCAGTCATATGATTGCTAGCTCCAGAGTTGAGGCACCAAACATCTTGGTCCTAGGTTGAGCTGTATGCCATCAGCATCAATGATTCTCCAACAACTGGTTCGGCTTCTGCAAGATTAGCCTCCTCGCTAACCTTCTCTGTCGGTGGTCTTGACCAACACTCGTTGCTATAGTGCCCAAACTTATGGCAGTTATAGCACTCGATGTTTCTCTTGTCAATGGTTTGACAGTTATTGTAATCGCCTCTTCTTCCATGTCCTTTTCCTCTCGGGATATTGTTCTGTTGTCCACGTCCTCCTCTATTGGATGTTTGCCCGCCTCTACCTTTGCCTTTGGATTTAAAATACCCAGATCCGCGAGATCCTCGACCTCGCCCTCGTCCTCGGTGTGACGTCCCCCCTTGCTCGTTTCTCCCATCGGTCAAAGATAGTTTTGACTGTAGGGCCTGCTCCAATGCTTTGTCATTGCTTCTCCTATTGACCTTCTACTCATGGGCTTGTAGTGATTCCACAAGCTCTTCTACCAACATGGTCTCTAGATCTTTGGTTTCTTCTAGAGTAACAGCTATGTAGTCAACTTTTGGATCCAAAGATCGCAAAATTTTCTCACATATTCTCATGTCTGTGAGAATCTCCCCATTCCTCCTTAGCTGGTTCGTAACTACCATTACGTGAGTATAATACTCAGCAATGGACTCAGAACACTTCATTTGTAGGGATTCGAATTCACCATGTAGGGTTTGGAGGCGAATCCTCTTTACTTTGTCAGCACCCTTGTATGTTCGGTGGAGAGTCTCCCAGACTTCTTTGGATGTCTTGGCGGAGGCTATGATTTCGAACATGGCCTCATCAAGACCCTGGTAGATGATGGACTTGGCTTTGCAGTCCTTCTTTTGGTCGGCGCGGAGGATTGTTCTCTAAGCATCCAACATGGATGCCCCGGCTTATTTAGATTGGGCTTCCTCGTACCCATCTTCCACGATGTCCATGACATCTTGAGCGCCTAGTAGAGCTTTTATTTGGATGCACTAGTTGTCGTAGTTATCCTTTGTGAGCTTCGGGATGAGCACTTGCGTTGTCCCGTTCGCCATTTGGTTTTGAATATCTCAAACAATACTTTGGAGTTTGAATTTTGAAAGTCACCGAAAATTAGATGGAGAGACGGCCAGAGGATGGCCAGAGTGGCGATCAAAGAAGAAGAAGAGAACCTTAGGAGTTCTGATGTGGAAGATGTCTCGAAGGGCAACTACAGAGTATACTTTCCCTTGGCTTTGATACCACTGTTGGGCAAAGAAGAATGTTTAACCACTTGTGGTGATTGAATTATAAACACTCAAAGGTGTAAAACACAACCAAGAATCACTCTTTTATTCAACTCTAAATTTTAGAGAGAACTCTCCCTCTTTATTTCTCTCTCTAACTCACTTCTCCTCCTTCTTCTTGAATTGATACAATAATACAAATGGCACTCTCTATTTATAGATACAAGTTAAGATGTGAATACATGGTGTGAAAGAAACAAATTCCTTCGTCCATGTTAGGTACTCTTCAACAATGGTAGGTATTCTTCAACCAACAAGGTTCCTTCTAGATAGTCAAGTTTACAATTTCAATTTTACTTTTCAACATCTACCATTGTATCTGACACAGGTTTCACCATAGAAAGAGCTAGACAAAATGAGGAAGAGATTCCAATTTTCTTAGAAGCCAGCATGATGCAGGGAATCAAATAAAAATAAAGAATAAGAAATAACTATGAGTATTGATTGGCGCATGAATACCCAGAAATCAACTTTCCTTCAATCTGTTGATTCACGCATGTAAGCACCCCATTTTTTACTGCTCGACAGTCTACACTCTGTCCAGACTTGTTTTCAAGTCATTGTGGACATATTCCAATCAAAACCAATTCTCTAGGTCTAAATTCCGTCTTTCCATCGCTTCGAGGGCCTGTCAGGCCCAAATAGAGGCAAAATGACCAAAATGCCCTTAGGGGCGTTGTCCTTTTCTTTCCGATTCCAATCCCACTCTCGAGACAGTTTATTCCTCAAGACGGCTCCAATCCAAGCACATCTCTTTGGAGACGGTAAGACCCCTTTCCAATCCTACTCTCGAGACAGTTTATTCCTCGAGACGGTTCCAATCCAGGCACGTCTCTTCAGAGACGATAAGTCCTCTTTCCAACCCACTCTCGAGACAGTTTATTCCTCGAGACGGTTCCAATCCAGGCGCGTCTCTTCGGAGACGATAAGTCCCCTTTTCAATCCCTCTCTCGAGACAGTTTATTCCTCGAGATGATTCCAATTCAGGCGCGTCTCTTCGGAGACGGTAAGTCCCCTTTCCAATCCCACTCTCGAGACAATTTATTCCTCGAGACGGTTCCAATCCAGGCGCGTCTCTTCGGAGACGATAAGTCCCCTTTTCAATCCCTCTCTTGAGACAGTTTATTCCTCGAGACGGTCCGAGTAGCGAAACTACTCACAAAACCGTTAGAGTAGCGGAAATACTCACAAATAGGTCGATATAGGGAATTGCCAACAAACCCCTGTGTCACGACGACCGCCGTTAGAGTGGCGAAAACACTCAAAACCCATGTCAACACTAGTGTCTGTTAGCCCACTTCGGTGAAAAATTACCAAACTGTCCTTTGGACCTTTTTCGAGACTTTCCGGTCAGGAAGACCATTTTGCCCCTAGGCATCCGAACGTCCCGGGAACCACACCGGCTCTGGGTATCAAACTGGTAATTTCCTGAGAATACTTTTTATAGTATTCTCAATCCTCCTCTACCTTCCCAGATCATTCCGAGTTAGTTCCGGCCAACCCGGTACAAAATAACCGTTTTGGCCCCTAGAGGGCCGATCTTCTCTTCCGACCACACCAGCTCTAGGTATCAAACCAGTAATGTCCTGAAACTAATTTTTATAGTATTCTCAACCTTCCTTTACCTTTTCGGATCACTTCGAGTCAGTTCCGGCCAACCCGGTGCGAAATGACTATTTTGCCCTTGGTGGGCCGGTCTCCTTTTCCGACCACGCCGGCTCTGGGAATCAAACCGGCAACCTCTAGGAACATTCTAAATAATGTTTCCAGATCCCAAGTCTTCTTTCGGGACAATCCGAGTTCACCCTGACAGCTTCCTACTCCGATTGACCGTTTTGCCCCTAAAGGCCCGGTCAACCTTTCCGACACATTTTGTCCTCACTTTGTTAGCCCAAGTAGGCAACCCAAGAGGGGGGGGTGAATTGGGTTTTATAGAATTTATAACAAACAATACAACTAAAAACAATTTAAGTTATGTAGCAATGAGCAATCAAACTAATAACCCAATCAAACAAATAATATAATGCAATGCAAGCAAGTATTGTAAGCAAGGAGGAAAAATAGAGTAAGAAATGAACAACACCAGATTTATACAGGTTCGGCCAAACCTTGCCTACGTCCTCTCTTCCTCGATCCTCTCGAAGGTATTCCACTATGTAAACTTTCCTTACACAGCTGTTAGTTTTTCTCCAAATGCCCAGCTCACTCTTACAAGAGCTCTTCCCCAAGCTCTCAAAACCCAAGAGATTTTGTCCAAGCTTCTCTCAAACTTACGAGTGATTTTGTCCAAGCTTCACTCAAACTTTACAAGAGATTTTGTCCAAGCTTCTCTCAAACTTACAAGTATTTTTCCCAAGCTACACTCAAACTCACAAGTGTTTTTCTCAAGAACACTCAAACTTACAAGTTTACAAACCCACCCAATAATAGATGAAGGTTGTACAATGAATAACTCTCTCTCAAAGAGTGGATAAACTAATTTTCAGCTTACTCAAGAACCCCCCAAAAGAATAAAAACAGAGTATAAGATGTGGAAGATGAAATATCACTTTGTAGCACTTAATCTTGAGTTCTTCTCATGTTCTTCTTGTTCTTCATCATCATATATGTGTTAGGGATCTTGTATATATAGCCTTGAGTTGATTATAGCCGTTAGAGATGGATGGGAGACCATTTGATACGAAAACGGCGGAGTATAACGTTCAAAAAACTAGTCGTTACCTTAAATGAGTCGACTTTTTTGCTGCAGGGGTCGACTCTTTTTGTGTTGCAGCAGATTTTTGAAGGTTCTGCCCAAATGAGTCGACTCTTTTGGTCCAGGGGTCGACTCTTTTGGTCTAAAACTGCACAATCAACTCTCTGTTGGAATGAGTCGACTCTTTTATGCTAGGGGTCGACTCTTTTGATGTTCCACCAGAATTTTCAGCCTTTGTTCGAATGAGTCGACTCTTTTGCTTGAGGGGTCGACTCTTTTTAGGAAAATCCTTAACTTTTGCAATACTTCTTCAATCTTCTTCAATATCTTCAAGCTCTTTAAGGATCATCCAAATAAGGTTTCTAAGGCTTGAAAAGACTTCTTCAAGGTATGTTGACTTCAAGAACATCTTCAACTCTTCAAGATAAAATCAATACACTTTTGATTATATTTAGAGTTCTTCAATCAACATTACTTCTTCCATTGATCAAAGTCTTCTTCAAAATCTTCAAGAGAGCTTCCAAGACTTGAGATCTCTTTTCTTCAATTGATCTTTCATGCTTATTTGAACTTCTTCAATTTCTTTACTTGATCTTTATCAACTTGATTTCTTCTAGGATTCTTTAATCAATATAACTTCTTCCATCAATTCAAGACTTCAACATAATCTTCAATGAAGCTTCCAACTCTTGTGATTTCTTATCAATACTTTCAAGACATCTTCAAAACTTCCAAAAAAAGCTTCCACGTCTTTAAGTGAGTCTCTTCTTCTTCCATTCTTGCAAGACATCTTCAAATCTTCAAGGTGAGCTTCCATGTCTTGTAAGAGTCATCTAAATGAGGTTGCAACTATGAGATTGCTGAATGTATCAACTCATCATACTTCTTGTCTTCATTGTTTCATGACAAGCTTCAACTTGTTGCTTCCCCTTTCTTTTATGCTTTATGCCTCAATGCATGTTCCAGATTTAGAGTAGAAAAATCAACCAATTTAGAAGTTCATAACATGCATGATGATATAGTGGACTTGATATGGCCATGAGGATCGAGGGTCTTCATAGTGAAGTGTAAACCATATTTGTATGGTGCCAGCTCTTCGGTCTTCAATTCTACTTGAAATCCTTTGTTGTATTTGCACTTCAATTTGTACTTTAGTCTTCAAGAATTGATTCCATGTCAACTTGAATACTCTTCAAATAATCTTGCTTGAGTGCTTTGCTTCTTTGAATAACTTCTTGAATCATCATAAGATCTTCAGTCACTTGCATCCTTCTTTTGAATACTTGTTGAACTCCTTGAGCATCTTCAATCTCTTCAAGAATAAGATTACCTAAGTAATCTTCTTGTTGGATACTCAACCGATCAACTCAATTATTTTCTTGTTATCAAATGATTATAGTCTAATCTGCACACTCAAGTGAAATAATTAGATAACAACCACATGGTTTTGTTATCATCAAAATCAACATGGGGATCAACCTTGAGTCAACACACTTTTCAAGTCAAATATCTCCAGGACACTATTTTAAGTGTTCATGCTCCTTTCCAGCCTTCTAGGTCATTCCCGACTCCTTCAAATCATTCCCGGACTTTCCGGAGTCACTTCTAGTGAAGCCAGGCTAAAGATTGCATGGTAGTCACTAGTACTGGCGCCCAAATCTAGTCAAAGATACGTTGCTTGCCGACCTTAAACCTTTCCTAATTGGCTGGCGCCACTAGTAGTGGCGCGAAGCCAAAAAATGGCCTGGCGCCACTCTTAGTGGCGCCAGTGTAAAATTTGGCCTGGCGCCACTGCAACAAGCGCCAGTATTGTCCAACCTCTATAAATACAGAGCCTTATTCAACGTGAAGAGGATCTGCAAACTTAACCTAAAAATCATATATTTCGATATACAAAGCTCGAGCACCTCCTAAACCCTAGCCTCCTTAGGTTCTCCAAACCCTAGTCACCATACACAAACCCTAGCCTCATATACACTCCTATACATCCCCATACACTCATACACTAACCTTCAACCATCCTTTGAAGACTTGAAGAGCTGCAATCCAAAGCTTGAAGACTTGAAGAGCTGCAATCCAAAGCTTGAAGACAACCCTTGAAGGTTAAAGAAGAAGATCAAGACGAAGACCGAAGATTGAAAACAAGCAAGGCGCGCAAAATAAAGAAGACATACGGTAGGCTTTCTATTTAAATTTCCGCACTTCCCCCTTTCTCTTCTCTCTCCTAACCCACTTGGGTTTTCTCTATTTTAATCCCCCATCTCTTTCTCCCCCTTTCTTTGCATGCTTGAAACAAGGAGATTCCCGGTCTATGTGTAGGATTGGACTATTGGAGAGTCACCGTGTCGGGGGCTTTCTTCTAGTCTAACCAGAGACCACGTGGGTCCGGCCCCCTTGATTATGTGGTGAAGCCTTAATCTTGTATGTTCACGACCCCAAATTGCATTGTGCATATCATAGTCTTGCATCTTTCAATATTCGTTTTCAAACTCGTTTTCAAAATCGTTTTCAAACTTGTTTTCAAAATTGTATCAAAATCTCTTTTTCAAAAACTTGTTTTCAAAACCACAATTCTAGGGTGATTCTAGCCTTTCCATGGCTAGGGTTGCTTTAGGAAAGTGTTACATTAAAAGTGACCTTTTTGGTCTATATTTTCAAATCTTATTGTTTTCCAAAACCGCTTTCTTAAAGTGGTTCTAGCCTTTTCATAGCTAGAATCACTTTAGGATAGTGCGATGTCTTTACACCTTCTAAAAACTCTCTTTTCAAAAGTCTTTCTTCCTGAAAATCTCTTTCAACATACTTTCCTAAAAACTCTCTTTCCAAAAATCTTCCTTCTAGAAACTCCCCTCTAGGATTTTTCCTCCCAAAATCTATGTTTCCAAAAACACACTTTCCAAAAACTCTTTCTTTCCAAAAACTCTCTTTCCAAATTCACTTTCCAAAAACTCCTCCCTAGGATTTCCCTTCTAGAAAGCCCTCGTTTCCAAAAACGCACTTTCCAAAAACTCTTTCCTTAGAGTCCAAGTCAAGCCCTAGAACCCACAATTAGGAAACCCTAATTTTCTTCCTAAAAACATGGTTTTCAAACTTTGTTCCAAACCTAGGTTTCCAAACCTAGGTTTTCACATCCAAACGATACACGTTTCCAAAACCTATTTTCTACGACGAAACTATAATTTTTCAAAACTAGGGTTTCTAGAATCTCCCTTTCCAAATCCTTGCCAAATCCTATCTTTCCTTTAAGAAACCAAATCCAGTCCTCCGTTTTTGGAAACAAAATCAAACCTTTGCTTTTAGAAACCAAATCCAATCCCTTTCTAATCCAAACCTTTCTTAATTCAATTCCTTCCTAAACCATAAGTTTCCTAAACTTAAACTTTAAATCTTTCTTTAAATTTCAAAATCCAACTCTTTCCTAATTCAACTCCTTCCTAATCTTCTACTTTCCTAAATCTTAAGTTTCCAAAACTTGAACATAAAAATCTTTCCTAAGTTTTAAAACTAAACTTTTAAATCTTTCCTAATTCAACCCTTTCCTAATTCTACCCTCTTTTCAAATCTTAACTTCTCAAACCTAAGTTTTCAAATCTTTCCTAAACTCAAACCTTTTTTAATTTCAAGATTTTCTAAAATTCAAACCCTAAAACTTTCTAAATCTTAAACTTTCTAAATTTCAAATCTTTCCAAATTCAAAACTTTCTAAATTTGAAACTTTGTTAAGTTAAATCTTTCTAAACCTAAATCTTTCCAAATTCTAAACTTTCCAAAACTTCAGAATCTTTTCAAATCTAGAACTTTTCTAAACTCAAAACTTTCTTAATTTAAGACTTTCTTAAGTTGACACTTTCTTAATTCAAACATTTCCTAAATTGCAAACTTTTATTTCGCAAACCTCTCCTAAAACGAAACTTTCCTACTTTCAAAACTTCCCTATTTCAAAACTTTCTAAATTCAAAACTTTCCTAATTTCAAAACTTTCCAAAAATGAAACTTTCCTAATTCGAACCTTTCCTAAATCCAATCTTTCTTAAACTCTTGAGTCTTTCCTAAGTCTCATCTTTCTTAAGTCTAGGTTTCTTAAACCTTCATCTTTCTAAAACAAGTCCAAATTTACCTCTTCAAATCAAAGTCCAAATCTTCTCAATTTCAATTTTCAATCTCCTCTTCTAATCTCAAATCGAATCCAATTTTCAATTCAATTTCTTTCTTCCAATCCAATCTCTCTCTCTTCAAATCAATCTATTTTCAATCGGACTCTTGTCCGAACTACGACTGACCTGATTCCCCCAAAGGGATACGTAGGCAACTTTCATAGATGCGGTCACAACACTTTTCAAACTTTCAATTCCACCCTCATGGGTGTGGTCTCCACATTTTCAATCCCAAATTCCAATCTATATTCAAAATTCCAATTTCAAAATTTCTGTTTTTAAATTTCTATTTCCAAATTTTTAAACTTTTCAATTTCAATTCTATCTCTTCAAATCTCTTTTCAAATATATTTTTCAAGTCCCTTTTCTTGCACTTGCATATCATGCATCATGATAATTTATAAACATTGTTTTTCAATGTAGATAGGATGGGTCAATGGTTAGTTAAAGACTCTCATAGGTGAATCTAGGGTAGATTGACATGTAGATACCGAAAGGGCAGGGTAGGGTGATGGCTTAGTGCGTCTTCCCTACACGTAACCAACCTCCAAACTTAGATCACTGTTTTCAAAAACCAAAAGGAGTTATTTTTCAAAAAAGGGCTAAATGTTTTTCAAAGGTTGCCAAACAACCTGTTTTCCTAAAAAACCCTCTCTTGAGGAGATATTTTCAAATCCTTTTTCAAAAACCCTTAGTGTAGTTTTCGGATTATTCTTAGTTTTTAGGTGACCTAACTCACCTTAATCAAGTTAGGTGGCGACTCTAAATCTTTTCTAAAAGCCCTTTATTCAAATCAGATTTTCAATTCAAACCTAGTCGCACTCATTCTTCTAGGAGGATGAGTTCTAACGAGAGAGTACAGCATTTTTTCCGCTTGTGGGAGTATTCCTCAAGTGCGAAAAATCTGGGCGCGACAACGCAGAATATCAAAAAAAAGGGATCAACGATGGTTGATTCACATAGAATATTTGAATTTGGAGAAAACAAGAAAACTCTCTCTATAATCTTTTAATCATAAAAAAAACTATCTATTACATTAAAAGTGAGTCTCTATATATAGGTCAAATAGGAGTAGTGAACAAGTAATAGTAAATTCACTAAGTAATAGTAAATAGAAGATTAAACACATAATGAAACTAGCTAATTAGGAAACCATAGAAGTAGGAAACTATACTAAGATAATTTAATTCAAACTACCAAAACAATATTCTAGAAAATCTACCAAAATAGGTGGCATAAAAATGAAAACAAATAAATAGAAATATATTATGAGTTATTGCTAAAATTGTTTTCCGTCAACTTGTCAAATTTCATGCAATTTCGAGATCGGCACTTGTGATTTTCACTCTGCATCGTAGAATCTCTGTGGTTTTCATCATATGAGATGCATACTCTGCTCATCAACCATGTCACTACTAACATTCATATTGATCCAAACTGCTATGCAAAATAAGACTTACTTGATTCTCACTGCCTAAAGAATTGGTGACTGGTCTTGCCACCTACATAATATCAATATATACCATACATCATTATAACCTGGTCAAGACGCTTGTTCTTTTTTCTTTCCTATTTTTTGTTTTTTTGTGTAAATCTTTTTACTCCTGTGATTACATTATTTTTAGCCTTATAAGTTCCCCTTTTTTAAGTCATCATTAGAAACTTGTAATCTGCTAGCCAGATGTAAATTCAGTCTATTTTTACTGAAGGAACATAACAAACATGTGATACACACCTAATATTTATAGTAATTACGTCTGTAAGTTGAGCCGGCCATTGTGCCACTCAGTCGTGCCCACGCCCATTTTTATACCATTCTATGCCGTTCGCTGCTAATTGGACTATTAAAATTTAATTACAAAATTAAAAAATAAATTTGTTGCAATTGAAACGAGGTGACCCAAATAGAGACAATGGACAAATTACAGGAAACATAAGTGCAATTAGCCATAAAAAGAAATTATAACAAAAAAAACCTATACAAAATTAAAGCACAATAAAAAGAGAAGACACAAAGTTTACATGGTTTGACGAGGATGGCCTATGTCCCAGAGAAATAATAGTATTTTATTTATTTATTTTGGCTGAGGAAATAACAGTATTTTTACTCACTCT